>CM056394.1:31830140-32417883 GCA_029718625.1 Synaphobranchus kaupii | reverse complement strand
TCACTCAATGCCTATAAAGAACTGACCTTCACGTTAATTGCACTTTCAAGAGCACGGGACATTAAACCAAACAGTTAATCTGTGGTCAGTGACAGAGGACAGGTCTGTGGTCTGCGGGCTGTGGCAGTGGTCCATCAAGTCCCTTTTCCAACATATTATCACAACTGGCGAATGTAGTGTCCTGCTGTGCATTGCCAAAGTACTGGCACGGTTACAGGGCAAACGTGCTGTTGTCATGACAAAGGGTCACCATCAATAGCCTGTATATCACTGAGCATTACATTGGACGAATAGCGAGGAAGTCACATCGAACAACCTGCTACAGCTTATACCCTTAAAGATGAACAAAGAAAGCGGTGCAAAATACTGTAAACAACTCTTGTTTAACAGCTGTATTGTATGCACAGAAATTTGAAAAATATATATTTTTAATTATGTTCTTGTTTTGTGGCCTTACTGTTGTAATCCATGTGTCAACCATCACCATGGGGAAAGGCAAATAACTCAAAGTAATCAAAGGGTTATTGACCATAGTGAAGGGTTGTTTACCTTCAAAAGTGACAAAACTAAAGATACCACTTTCCACTATTAGGTCAAAATTTAGTATTTAGTATAATAATTAATAGTTTAAACTGGAACAATGGTAAACCTGCCTGGTAGAGGATACAAGAATGTCATACCTACAGTGAAATATAGTGGTGGATCTTTGATTTTATATAGTGGTGGATCTTTGATTTTATATAGTGGTGGACCTTTGATTTTATATAGTGGCGGACCTTTGATTCCTATGATTTTATTTTGTTGTTTTGCATCTCCTGATCCTGGGTTTCTCGTTAAGGTCAATATAATCATGGGCTCAGGCAAAAATGTATTTTGGCAACAAACCTTGTTCCCTCTGCCAGGACACTCAACACTAGATGCTAATGGATCAGCAAGACAGTGAACCTCATTCATGAAACTTGAGGAGAACAAATTTGTACGTAAATCGTTCGTATTAGCAACGGGTGATTCTGCATTGATGGTACATGTTATCTCCTGCTAGGCCTTTACTTTACCAGTTCATTTGACACCGGTAGCCTACTGACAGTACTAAATGTACATTTTTTTCTTTGACTGAACATCTGCTAATAAAACGATTTGTGTGTCGGAATAATTATTTCTTTTGCTTTTTGTTGGCCACTTTGGGCCATATCTTACACCCGGAGCTAAGCGGCGGTAACCCAAACGCAAGTGTCTTTGCTAGTTTCAGAAATTAATTGCCTGTGATCTGTCTGCTGTGAGAACTCATGGAATTGATGTTTGACAATGCTTCATTGTATAATCAAAAATTTGTTAAACAAGCAGGCTAATTTGGCGTTTTCTAAGCTGAGCAGGAACCCAAGTGCCATTGTTAAACCCATGTAGTGTCGTGAGGTACATTAAGAATTTGGCAATGAAGACAGATAGTTAAAACGTCTTTAGTCATCACATGGAGGCACCAATAAATGTGCAGAATATATACATTTATATATTGCTTCACACTAGGTGCAAAAGTATAATGTAGACTGTACAAAACAGACTGGCCATGCGTTTTAGACCATGCCCTAAGATCGTCAAGATAGAGCACCTCTAAATGGAATTAGCAACTTCCATATATGGCAATTTATGGGTGTGGATTTATATTAGTGTAAAATAAGGTGCACACGCCTGTCATTTATGATGTATCGGAATGTATGAACATAGACACTGAATATGAACAAATCTGCCTTTCCCACACGGTTTGATGAATCTGGCGTATATTTTTTGTACCAACTTGTTTCGTACATAAATGTACGTGCATATTTAGGAACGTTTCATGAACGAGGCCCAGTGATCCTATGCATGCTTCATGGTTAACTGGCCACACATCCTGTTTTGCAATGATCATCTCAGACTTGAACTTGGAAATAATTTATTTGATACTTGTCTTTTTTGCTCATCTTTATCGAGGGTATGAATAATTTTGGAGAGCACTGTATATCATCTCTTAATGTTTTTAAAGTCTAAAAGTTGTGCAACTTGTGGCTCTGAATATCAAAGAAAGGGTATTGGAAATCCTCTTCCAGGATTAAAGGTATATGTTATTGTTATGTCTACGCTGCTTAAAGTTTGAAACAAGTTTCAGATCAGGATTCATTTTATTGGCATCTCTTAAAAAAGCCAAAACCAACAAATGGTGTCCGTGTAGACTGTAGCCCAATTACAAGTACTCCTTTGGGGGGGGGGGGGGGGGGGGGGGGGGGGGGGGGGGGGGGGGGGGGTGATAGGCCTATTGTTAATCAAATCAAGTAAGGCAAGAGCATACCTGCAAACATAGATATACTGTACACTATACATACAATGACCATAGATGACCTACATATACTGTATATAGTCAAGCCGGAAAGTCTGAACACTCCTTTCACCTATCCACGTTTTATTACGTTACAGACATATTCTACAATAGATTGAGTTCATTTTTTGCCTCAAACATCTACACACAATAGCCAATAATGACGAAGTAAAAACAGGTTTTTAGAAAATATGCAATTTTATTTTACTGACAAAAATAGGTTATTTAGGGGTTACATATCTGTACACACCCTTAGCCTAATACTTGGTTGCTGCACCTTTGGCAGCGATTACAGCTTCAAGGCATCTTGGGAAAGAAGCTACGAGCTTGGCACATTTGTTTCTGGACATTTTTGCCCATTCCTCTTGGCATATCCTTGCAAGCTCCATCAGGTTGGATGGGGAGTGTCGGTACACAGCCATTTTCAGCTCTTTCCACAGATGTTCAATTGGATTCAGGTCTGGGCTCTGGCTGGGCCACTCAAGGACATGCACAGACCTTCTCCGAAGCCACTCCTTTGTTCTCTTGGCTGTGTGCTTTGGGTCGTTGTCATGTTGGAAGGTAAACCTTCGCACCAGTCTGAGGTCCAGAGCGCTCTGGAGCAGGTTTTCTTCAAGGATCTCGGTGTACTTAGCTGCATTCATCTTTCCCTCTATCAGGACTAGTCGCCCCGTTCCCGCTGCTGAAAAACATCCCCACATCATGATGCTGCCACCGCCATGCTTCGCTGTAGGGATGGTATTAGCCAGGTGATGAGCGGTGCCTGGTTTCCTCCAGATGTGACACTTGGTATTCAGGCCAAAAAGTTCAATTTTGGTTTCATCAGACCAGAGAATCTTGATTCTCATGGTTTGAGAGTCCTCTAGGTGCCTTTTGGCAAACTCCAAGCGGGCTGTGATGTGCCTTTCACTAAGGAGGGGCTTCCATCTGGCCACTCTACCATAAAGGCCTGATTGGTGGAGTGCTGCCTGGATGGTTGATCTTCTGAAAGGTTCTCCCATCTCCACAAGGATACGCTGGAGCTCTGTCAGAGTGACCCTTGGGTTCCTGCTCACCTCCCTGGCCAAGGCTCGTCTTCCCCGATTGCTCAGTTTGGCCGGGCGGCCAGGTCTAGGAAGATTCTTGGTGGTTCCAAACTTCTTCCATTTACGAATGATGGTGGTCACTGTGCTCTTTGGGACCTGTAAAGCTGCATAGATTTTTCCGTACCCTTCTCCAGATCTATGCCTTGACACAATCCTGTTTTTGAGGTCTGCAGATAATTCCTTTGACCCCATGGCTTGGAGTTTGCTCTGACATGCACTGTCAACTGTGGGACCTTATATAGGCAGGTGTTGGCAATCCCCAATCATGTCCAATCAATTGAATTTATAACAGGTAGACTCCAATTAAGTTGTAGAAACATCTCAATCAGTATCAGTGGAAACAAAATGCACCTCAGCTCACTTTTGGGTGTCATATCAAAGGGTGTGCACTTGTGTACATATGATATTTTGGTATTTAGATTTTTAATAAATTAGCACAAATATCTAAAAACCTGTTTTCACTTTGTCATTATGGGCTATTTTGTGTAGAATTTTGAGACAAAAAATGAACTCAATCTATTGTAGAATATGTCTGTAACGTAATAAAATGTGGATAGGTGAAAGGAGTGTTCAGACTTTCCGGCTTGACTGTAGAGTAAGCTTAAAAGCATCCCCTGAAAGCTCTTGATTGACTCAGTATTTTAGAATGAACATGTCATTTTTAGTGCAAGATTCCTCAGGAAGACCACTGCTCATCATTGGTAGCAGCATTAGTTGTGTATTCATGTGTGTATGTGTTTTCACAGAGTAAAGTAAACGTATAAATTACATGCAAAGATTGTGTTGTGAAAGTGTAACACTGTGAAAGTTTGTTTGAACATACTGACATTTTCCGCAGCCATGCAAAGCACATTAGGTTGGTGTGTAGATATGTATAAATAAACATTTTTAGGAGGTGGTCTTCACAGAACTTTCACAGATTTTCCCTCAAAATTTACCTTCAATATCTTGCTTCAACTGGATATGAGTTTCCATAAAGCACCACCCAGCTTTTTTTTTTGTTTCCTTGCATGTACAAATTGAAGAATTGTAAATAAATCCCCAGACCTACAGTGTTAGCAGATTTTTTCAGACACATTCGTTCCCCATAATCCCCTTTGAAACCTCAATGGGAACTTGTTCTTTTTTTCTGGCAGTGGAAATTAATTTTTTCTTTTATATGTGAGCTGTTACATTCTTACCACCCCTTACACAGCCTAGATGATTACTTTAGATAAGATACTTTTAATTCCTCCCTGGTTATTTTTAGTGTTCCTTGGGAAGGAGGGCATGTGTCAGCCCCCCCCACCCCCCCACCCCGCAACATTTCCACTACCATTTGCAGTGAACCACAATTGGCTTTGTGCCACTAGCAGAAACAACATCAGGAAATTGCTCATGCTCATGCTCTGCTCATGCTCATCCTTCCAGACATTGTTCTGCTGGCTTATGCTTCAAACTAATACTTCACTTTTGCAGACAAGTCTTCTCTCCTTTTCCACTGTAGAGACGGCACTGCTGTGAGGGCCATTTCTCCCAGCTTTAAATCTACGTTCCACTGTAAGCTTTGTTACCAGCTTTGCCACAACGACACACGTATTATTTGAATGTTTCAAATTGAACCATAAAATTGTACTTCTGTACACAAGGGCGTAATCTCCACGAGAGATGCAGGGGTGGTAACCCTTTCAATAATCATAATTGGGCAGTACAACCACCTCCCGCCCCCTCACAACTAAAATGTTAGGATGAAAATTGTCATTATGAATTCTCAGAGAAGATATCTTTTTACCATTTTAATGCCCATTGGTGAGAAAACCAATAATGCTTGGCTCTCCATCCCCCTACATTCTAAAACTGGTTGTGCGTTACGTTTGTGAAGGGAGAAATAGAGAATATTTGACAAGCGGTCGTCATCGTGGGTGAAGGGAGAGCTGTGGTATGGCCTTGTTCAATTAATCTTTTGATTTATTGCTGTTATAAATGTAATCTAGGTATGATGAGGTATGAACAAAAAATGTGTCACTGTCCAATGAATTATGGTGCTCACTGTATATGTACAGAAACTTCTGCACACTACCGGGCCACTTCTGTGATGGGGGATTTCTGGACTCGGATATTACCGATTAAGAGAGGTGGAACGGCCATGTCTGGTCATTTCTGCCGAGATTCTGGACAAAAACACCTCCGTGCATGAGATTATGTCCGTTTCTGATGGGAGATGCGCATTCGCAAATGGCCAGGTACAGTCTGTTTTCGGATTCGTGCACTGTAGTGTCCGCCCATGTAACCCTGAACCGTAGGAAGAAGCTGTTGCTCAGTTTTCTGTACCTTTCCGTAAGCCCCAGGGTCCCCTGTACAATCAAATGTCAAAGCAGATGTCCTTGGGTGGAACAGATATGGCACGGAGTGTGCCTGTCCTGTGGTGATATGTGAACAAGGGCAGACTCTTGTATGAGGAATTCCAACAGTACAGCTTGTACAAATTGTTGGATCGTAACTATATGAATTCCTCAAAATGAAGAATTTCTGAAGCAGGGATCACAGTGCAGACCTTCCCTTTTAGAGAATCTATTTGCTTCATATGGTGGGAAGCGGTTATGATGCCACTGGACGTGCCTGTGTTTCGATCACGTTCATGCTTACACTTCACCTGATGGAGAAATACTCTGTGGTCTTTGCAGCTAATGATTGTATCTTGGAGCATTAAGCTAGGTGCAGGATATCTCTCCTTTACCGCTATCACACCCTGGTTTATACGCTTATTTTAGTTGTGGAGAGTGGCAGTCTGAGCGGTTTGAAGGTTAGTGTTCGAACGTTTTTCAAGGTTGAAAAGCGGCAGCAGCTCTCTCCAGACTGCATCCACGGCATCAGCCGCATCCGTTATTTGTCACGCTTCGCATCATCGCGCTCACTTTCCCCGCTCCGTCACTGACACACACACACATTACTGATAATCAATATAAATATTGCTGATATAGACCGGCGGTCGTAGTGTAATTACGGGTGGATGAAGGAACGAGACTCGGGGGCGCGCTGCTGCGCAACAGGTCGGTCACTTGTGGGGGGTATCCTCGTCGGCGCTTCTCAACGGGTACGTCGCGAGGGCTCGAAAACACTCCGTCACGAGGTTGCCACACGTGTGACACTGGGCTCCACGGTCACGGGATTCGACTATGTTATTAGCCGACTATTTTGAGGGCTCCACAACAGCGAGGCATAGTTACCCCTGTCCCGTCACGGGTAGGGTGGGCTCTTTTCAGTAGCCCCACGCTTCAGATGGTGCACAGATGTACTCGGTGACTCAATAGGAGCAGGTTTCAAATAAAGCAGAAAACAGAAGGGAGAAAAACATTTTCTCTAAGAAATATGCAGCAGTTTCATTTTAGATGGTATTTTTATTATGGCTCTTCCAAGCAGTGAGCCTTATAATAAGGCCCCTAGTACAAAAAAGTGATGATTGCTATCCAGGATGTTTGCTATCCATGAGATGAATCCAGATGTTTGCCACTGTGTTTTTAAGTGGGCGACCGTCAGGTCATTATCGTGTAGTGCGGGATGGTTATGATTTTCTGCTTCTTGTTGAGATTGATTGCACGACATATATACGGCTATAAAAAGTCTCTCAGGAGGCAGTGTTCATAAGCCTAGTGGTATAGTGCATTCCTCTTAAATGGGATTTTAAGCTGGGAGATGTTGCCTGGTAGATTAAAATCACACCACACTTTATGTTTGTTATGCTATAAAATAACCTGCAGAGTAAGATGCTCTGTCACAGCGTGAGGAAGATGAACCACAATATCAGCATATCACTGGCCTTCGGAAGAACTGATGGACAAACCGAAGAACGCTTGCAAACCCCTGCATAATACGTATACCCTGTCTTTTGTTTTATCAGAATGAAATTACCTTTCTTACAAAGAACAGCACCAGTCTTTAGAAAATTAGAGAAATAATTTAAATGAAAAATAAAAAAAGGAAAGGAAAAAGGAAAAAAGCAGCTGCCCTGGGCGATGACTACAGCCAATGACCCCCCCCCCCCCCCCCCCCATTGACCCAACAACATCAGAAGACTCTTGATATCTGATTTTCTGGTACTCTTACAAGCGATACTATAACTTTCGCTGCATTTGAATGGATCTCTCTGGGAATTGGGGGGTGGGACTAGATTTAGCTGTAAATTATGCTGGAACAGTATGGAATACATGATTGGTAAAATGGCTCTAAATCATCAAGGGTCTGAGGTATCAAACAAGCCTCAAACCATCACTCTGCTGCCAGATATGCAGTAGATATGGATGAATCACTTTAAGGGTTGTTTCTCCTGACAAATTTTCCTATTGAACTCTATGGAAAAATAAGTCCGGAGAAGAAACCCTTCAAGTTAGCCATCCATATCTACTGTATTTCTGGCAGCAGAGTGATGATTTAAGGCTTGTTTGATACGTCAGACCCTTGACTCGAGGAATCCGACAGTTGTAGCCCATGTCCCGGATACGTCTGTACGTGGTGGTTTTTGAAGCACTGACTCCAGCCTCAGTCCACTCCCTCTGCATCTCCGCCAAATTTTGGAATCGTCTTTGCTTGACAATCCGCTGAAGCCTACGGTCATCTCTTTTGCTTGTGCACCTTCTCCTGCCACATTTTTCCCTTCCACTAAACTTTCTATTGATATGCTTGGACACTGCACTCTGTGAACAGCCAGCCTCCTTAGCGATGACCTTTTGTGGCTTATCCATCTTCTGGAGGGTGTCAATGATGGTCTTCTGGCCAATTGTCAAGTCTGCAGTCTTCCCCATACTGAGGCAAACTGAGATAAACTTTGCAGGTGTTTTGAGTAAATTAGATGATAGTGTGACACTCAGAGGGAGTGGACTGAGGCTGGAGTCAGTGCTTCAAAAACCACCACGTACAGATGTATCCGGGACATGGGCTACAACTGTCGGATTCCTCGAGTCAAGCCACTCCACTCATTCTCTGAAATAACTGAAGTAAATGATGATTTTCGACACAGTATTCTAATTTCTTGAAATACTGTTTTGGGGGTTTTCTGGAGCTGTAAGCCAAAATTATGAAAAATGAAACAAATAAAGGCTAGAAATATTTCACTTTGTGTGTAATGAATCTATAATCTATGAAAGTTTCACTTTTTGAATGGAATTATGGAACAAAAACAACTTTTCCATGATATTCAAATTTTTTGGAAAGGATCTGTATATAATATAGAGTAGTCCATACGAAACAGAAACAAGCAATTTACAGACATACGTATTTTCCTACTTATGTTCTGGTGTTTTAAGCTGAGGTTTATTTGGTGCACATTATTTCTCTTCTAGCTTACTAGCTTCATTGTTTTGTTTCCGTTGGCAACAGAGTTGTTTATATTTTTAGCATACTCCTTTGTCGTCAAACCTCCATTTCACAAAAAGATTTCTCTTTTTGGCACCTGCTTCGTCCTTTGTCTCTTCAATGGGTTTTTGCTTCAAAGACAAACTTATAAGTTTCTCCACATAAGTACACATTTTAGCTAACTTTTGCTACCAGCAGACCAGCAGCAAGTCACTGTGCAGTGTAGCGGAGACTGCAGTTGCGATTGCTAATAGCTGACTGGCTGGCGCTCGATCGCATCGCAGACCGTTTTGAGAGCTCCTAGTTTTGTGGCACTGTTTAGACGCGCGTGAAGAGCATGTAGGTCTACGGTGTGCACATCTACACTGCAATGGGACAAACATGAGTAATTTCCTCCGAACCATCATGCCGATTATTTTATTTATGAATATTTTGCTACAAACATTTGCCTGTCAGGGTGCCAGATATCCTTCTGAGATTTACTCCCCAACCAGAAAATCTACCCGCATTTGGTGTTCGGCTGGCGTTAATTTGGTACCCTGAGCCAGTCTTTTCAAATTGGTGCATTGCTGAAGAGGAAATATTTGAATGGAGTGTAGAAGCCCCAGTAGATCCCAGGGTATATGCTGTGTTTGCACGAACATTGTCCACATAAGGGGCCACCCTGTCTGTGCCATGAACAGATGGTCCGACTCATACAATAAAACAATTCAGGGCCGTCCAAAAATCTGTGCACCGCAACCTAAAATATTACACCACCAGATTATCAAAGAAGGTACTATCAAATTATCTGTGTTTCTTTTGAATCACTGATCTGAAAAATGCTGTCAGTATTTGTTAAAATGACACATTCAGTGATGTACTCATCAGTGACGGCTGTGTTCAGATATTTAAATCTAGATTGACCCTGTCATTCCAGTTCTTGTTTTCATCTGCTCTCACTCTTTGTTAACTCAGATCACATTGCATTCTGATCAAGGCAGATGTTCCCTTAATTACTTTCTTTTTAACTGTGGGTGGACGTGCAAATCTCAGCTGTCACCTGATGCATGTTATTCAGTGATGTATGAGGAACGTTTAACAGTTGAGCAAAGCTGATTTTCTGAGGTGACCTTCTCAAAGCATTTAACGACATATTTGGGAGAAGACCGAATCTGCATATGCTTGCGTCTTTCACTATTGTATCATTCGGTGATGCTCCCTCTCAGGGGTAACTGTATCAGAGCCAATGACCCGTCGGTTCATCACAGGCGTAAGGCCGTCACCCACCCTAAGAGAGACTCGCACGTTTGGTGTCAGTTGGCAGCCTGGACTCATTTCCATGTGGGAGGCAGGCATGCATTGGCCTGCAGGTGAGCCTACAAACGCTAAGGCCAATTTAAAGAAAATTAAGGAAAACTTGGGGGGAAAAAGCTACAGAAATCTTGGTTTTAAAAAACATGAATCTCTTAAAATAACAAATGGATCTCTTGCCGCTAGGAACAAATACGAGTAAAATGCATTCATAGGCTTGTGCATTTAATCACTTTGGTCCATCGCGGAAAGAAAGGGCATGCTTTTTTGCCTTTAATTTAACGGAACATTGTTAGAAACAGAGCGTGCTCAAATTGCATTACTAAAGAACTGGATTACCGACGTGTGACCGTTTTTATTTCTTAGTAGTGTAGTTTGGTATAATATGTTGTATATTGCGACGAGGTTTGAGTCTTTGATGGAGCGCTAGTTGTTTAAATTTAAATTCAGAGATACAAAATCTGAATTTGTATTAACTAAAGTTATTTGCCTTTCTAAGTTAGCAATGTTGCTGCTCACTCACCATGTTGCCATTGGCATTGCATTATGGGCTGCGTAAGTTGAATAAGACCATGTTAAAAAGCAAGGGTTTGGCTGGCTAGCGAAGTCTAATGTTTCATTTGGAAAACCAGTAATGTTCAATCAAAATGAAACTAACCAGCTGTATCAAATTAGATGGCATAGCCAACACACATCTTCCTAGCTTGCTCTCCATGCTTTAGCTAACATATCCCATTAACTCTTCAATTTTGTGCAAATGTCACATTAAAAACTGAATTTGGTGACTTATTTATTTAATGTTTTTTTTTTTCTCCATTCATACTAATGACTATCATTGTGTCGGCTATAAGACAAGCAAAAGGTGGTCACCAGGGATGACCCTAGCCATTCTACTGCCCACCATAACTGCAGGTAGCGAGAATGCCTGAATATGTGAAGGGAACTCACAAATTCAATCTCCGCTCTTACCTCAAACTACCGAATAAGGATTTACACAGTCAGGAACTCCCACCTATTAATCTAATCAAGGGAGAACTAAGTCACGATACAGAAATGACTTGTAGACTCAGCTGACCAGATTTAATTTAGCTAAATATGTTCATCCATATGGGAAACATGTATGTGATTACTAGTCCAGAGCATCTATCCGCTCATTATTGAACAATTTGTAAAGATAAAAAAGACAAGTTAATCCTAACATTGACGAAAGATGGACACACATGCAATCGATCCACCTGGGAGCCACATGCAGAACCCAGGGGTGGGCAATTCCAGTCCTGGGGGGCCAGTGTGTATACAGGTTTTTTCTGCCACCAGTTACCCTGGCTCAATAAGCTAATTAGTGACATACACCAACATCGATAAACATGCATCAGCTTCTGTTCATATCAATATCATGTAAATGATTGGGCTCATGAAATAATTGGTAACTGGTGGAAGCAAAGACCTGCATACACACCGGCCCCCCAGAACTGGAGTTTCCCACCCCTACTCTAACCAATGAGTATCTCTCTCTTAAGCACCAGATACACCTTTGTTTATAAAACATATGCTGCCCAAAACATTTTGGCGTGTCAATTTAGCCTATGTGACTAGTTAAACATATTACACATTTACAAACGGTCAATGGAGGAACCACTTAGTGACATTGTACGGTAGGCACAAGACTGTCAAGGAAAAGGTTCTCACTAGGAAGGTCAGAGAGTGTAAACAGTTGTGTGTGTGAGAGAGAGAATAAATAGACTGAAGTGCAGTGATAGAATGGTGGGAATCTTAAGTCTTGACCCAACGCAATCACAGGAAAGTACATCAATCACATCCAGTGACAGCAACATGTAAGCTGGCGTTTTACATCCTGTCATGCAACCATGACGGTGTCCATTTGAACCCGGGATCGACCACTGGCAATGGTAAGCGTGGCAAGTTTTTGAGCGCGCAAAGTGCCAGTGATCTGCAATAATTCCACCTCTCTTTCCGCGCCTCCTGCATGTACCCAAGCATGAGGTTCGGTGCATCCCAAGTGGTTTGGAAATGCGTTCAGCCCATAAAACAAAGTCGTACATCAGGCCACCAATCAGAGGCTTAAGAGGAAGCCAGGTGGAATATTGACAAAACCTCCACAAACACTCCAGGTATTAAAACTCTCGTCCCTTCTCCTGTGCTTGAGGCCGAATGTTTTAATGCCAGGGAGAACTGCAGTACCATTTTAGCCATCTTGTTAAATCACAATGGGCAAATATGCCTGCCGAGAGGATTACCATGTCCATCAAGAACAAAGGGTCATTATGTATCAGGGCAGCTCAAGGAAATAATGCAGAAAATTTGAAACAGTGCAGTCTGACTGAAGTGTAGATTGGCAGTATACTATTATTGCTGTAGTGTACTGAAATGGTAGTAATTGGGAGCTGGGATTGTAACGAGAGGATTTTACAGCAGGTTTGTACAGGTCAGGAACTGTGGACAAACCCTTGCAGAAGGAAATATTGGACAATGACCAGTCTGTGTGTAAAGTTATGAAAAAAGTAATGCTATCTTAATAGGGGTAAGATCTGCTCTGGGTTTCGATCCACCTCTCCCACCAGCCACTATAGCAAGATATGATTGGCCCATATATAAAATATAAATACTTTCAATAACTTAGTGTGCACTCAGAAGAAAGGGTTCCAGAAGGCTCCTCTATGTCTCTATAGAAGAAACCTATCTTCAACAGTTCTTTGCAGGCACATTGGTTCAATCTGAGAGTTTTCACACTTTTCACACCAACCAGAGGGTTCCATAAAGAACTAAAAAGGGTACAAAAAAGTACAGAATTAGCTATGTTTTATAACTATAAATGGAAGTACAAAGTGGCATCCTCTAGCCATGGAGGGCAACCACAGGAAACCAAATGTCATCAGATATACTCACAAGTATCGGTTGGTTTGCTTTCATAAGCTTTTTATGTAATTTTTGCAATTCTATTGTGCTCTGTATCACTAGTCTTCTGATTCGGCAATGGCATGGAAAGCATTTCAATAACATCTCAGCCATGGTAGACAAGGATTTTGCAATGCACCATGGGAGATTGAGGCAAGGGAAAAATGGCTACGTACACATCTTATACTTATACTTTTGGTATTAAACACGAGTGGAATTCTTCCCAACTTCTTAATGTTCTATTTTAGAACCGCCCCATCCCCCATAGAGGACTCTAGCTGCACAACTGGCGTTAATAAATTTTAGGCAAAAATTTCAAATGTCTAGTCACGTAAAAAGACCACATTCTCTTGAAATGGCAAGATGAAGAACCGCAGTCAAGCTACTCGAATGAATAAAGGAATACAAGGAAAACATTGCTTTGGAATATGGCTTGGTTCTTTTATAGTTAGCCATATAGGCAGGATTTGCTGTTGATATGGGAGTGTAGGAGGCATGTAGAGACAATAGTATTGAAGGAGTGTGGAGGTAGTAGAGGTGTAGGAGGTGTGTGGAGTTCAAAGGAAGTATTTCTGCACAAGATTACATTGTTAGATATACTAAAGCTTTTTTTAGATTATTTTTGTACATTGAGTTTGGTTCACAAACATTACATAATTTGTTATGTCAAATGTGTCAATGAAAACAGAGATGTGGAGTCTAGGACACATGGAATATAGGAGTCACCATGGGAATAGTAGAGACTAGTGTTGAGCCTTGAACTTTTCTGCTGTTTGAAGCTGGGAACTCATTTATGAAGATGAAGGTCACATTGTCATGCTGTCTCTCTTTCTTTTTCTCTCCCTCACACACACACACACACGCATGCACACGCACGCGTGCACACACACACACACACACACACACACACACACACACACACACACACACTTATTAATACAAACTCCCATACCCACATGCAAGTCTCACACACATGGAGACATGCACAAAAACATAAAAATCTCTCTCTCTCTCTCTCACACACACACACACACACACACACACACACACACACACCTACTTTGTTGCATTTGGGATCTTCAGAAAATTGTTCTCCCTGTGCACAGCAGTTTGAGAGGATACATATTCATAGCTTGAGTCTGAGATTGAAGCACCATGAGTCACTTGTGACCACCTCTTCACGTTCATGGGAGCCTGACACAGAATGATTTACTTAGCATATTCTTTTAGCCTCTTAATTCGGGCCAAAGTTGTTTTTGGCCCATATCCAGTGAGTTAACTGATAGTGGAGGCACTGTATACAGTATCTTGTGTCAGTATCTAAATAGCAGCCAACAACACAAAGCTTGTGTATGTGCAATGCAAATCCAGAGATCCATTTACCCTTACACAGTTTATGGTGATATCACCTGTCCAGATGCATATCAAAATATCAGGGTTTTTATACCCCTATTTCGGTTGTGTCTTACAAGAATGATTACAAAAGTTCATTATTTATATGAAGAACAATTGGACTTGGACAATACGAATGACTGAATCAAAACAAAGTAATAAAATAAAAAATATTTTCACAGTCGCTACATTTTTATGAAAGCTTGGTTGTCATCACGCTGCAAGGTTTTTTTGCACTTGTTTTGGAGTTAAATACTGAGACATTGAAACAGGCAGCAGATTACGATCGCAGAGCAGGTCCATTTTCCTTTCAGCATGCATGAGTCAGTTAGCACTGCAATGGTGGTCACCTTTAGCCTAATTTTCAAAACTGCTGAAATCCATCAGCGTTAGTATTGCCTCCGATCAGATGTCTTCAGTACTATAATAATCTGCTATTATCCACGCCAAAGCACAAGCATCCAATCTTCAACATGTCCGACACAATATTGTGATGACCTTTCTTTAATGACTAGAATTTGAAACTGAATGCCAGTAGGCTGTGTGTTCAGTGAAACGTGCAATTGGCAATTCTGAACATTATGAAATTATGAGTTCATGGAACTCGGATTTTACAATGCTCACCCTGGGACTTCCTTGTGAAGTCTTCTGCATTTTACCATTTGACAGTACGTGAATGATGGGTGTTTCTTCATCTCTGTGTCATTCCATACTTTTTGTTTGTTTATAATTTATAATATAATAATTAAATGTAAATATTATTTTATTATTAAACGGAAAAAAGACAATACATTTCTTTATCTTCATTTCACAAACACACGTGGGTTTGTATTTACTTTTCACACACATCAACATAGGTAAGCATAGACTATGCCATCATTATTAGGTATCGTCATCCTTAATGAATAATAATAATAATAATAATAATGCATGGCATTTATATAGCGCCTTTCTCAATACTCAAAGCGGTTTACAATGATGAGGGGGAAACTCGCCTCTACCACCACCAATACAGTAGATGTTTTCAGTTTTATTTGGAAGACACATGAGCCTTTACATAGTTTCTTAAAATTGGATTCTGGTGACAGCTATAGAGAGCTATTATAATCACTACATCAAATCATTTTTAGACTGAAAGTAAATTCATATCTGTCTATTTGGTGTAGCGGGATAACGATGGCTGAAAAATGATGTACTCAAAACGGTACACAAACTCCTCATTTGACAAAATCTTGCAGGGGCACAGTGATAATATTATGAATTTATAACATCCTCTTGTGCACAATAAAGCATAGATCTGTTAATGACAGCTATTCTGTGTCTCTCGTTAAGTCCTTACCGTTGCACCAAATAATGCTGCATTGCTTAATGTGTATCCTGATTAATTTCATATTGAAAAAAAATATTTTAACATAATCTTAAATGCAAAATTATGTTTGTTCTGTATTTGTGTTATGGGCCATATGAGAGTCCACTGTGCAATTATCTCACCTGTTTACTTTAAACAGATAAAAATGGGTGACTGTCATTCTCTGCTATACCACTAAAGGTTGAGCTGCATGTTCAGCTGTCTTCATTCATAGCATACCGCCTTATCTTTTGTATAGATGGCTCGGCCCTGCTTAATTCCAACAATTTAACTGTAGACATCTTTGCTTCCAGAAATTTCATGAATGATGACAACAGTTTCAGAATGGCAGGTGACAATGTAATAGCAACAGTGAAGGTAGTGAGATGGTCACTTGCTTGGAACAAAAACGAAATGATACAGTACCTGTGCTTCTGTACGGCCAACTAGACCCTTACATTTCAATCAAAGCTGATGCATATGGGTTATTCTGCACATAATGTGCTGTAGGAGTGAATCACTTTGCAGATCAGATTAGAGAAGCAACAAGAAGCTCCAGAACATAAGGCCATTGGTTCATTAATAGAATAGAATAGAATAGAATTGAATAACTTTTATTTTCCTGTTAGGGAACTTCAGTTGTAGCCACCAGCAACAACAAAAAAGACATAGACAGTGGGGCAGACCCACAACACACAAACAAACATATCAAATAAAGACATTCGAAAGAATCATTGCATAAATCAAACTAATTAAGTGAATTAAAGGGTTAGTTCAGAATTTTGGACATAATGTCTCATTTACGACTTAGCCATGATGTTGTTGATTGATGGAGACCATTTTCAGCTGATTCCATGCTGTCCTTCATGGAACGACAGTCTATCGGGGTTAATTTGAGTGGTTATATGATCATTTTTTAAGTCAAACTATCGTTGAATCCTTTACTTTGTGCTGACCTATATTCTCTGTGGAAGTAGAATATGCGGAGAAGTACGGCGGCGGAGCGATACTTTACGTTACCTATGAATGTAGTGCCGGCACTGGTCAACTACAACCACAAAGAAGAGCAACAAGTTGCAATGGCCATGTTTGCCTCCGTACTTCCACAGAGAATATAGGTCAGCACAAAGTAAAGGATTAAACGATAGTTTGACTTGAAAAATTATCGTATAAACACTCAAATTAACCCAGATAGACTGTCGCCATATTTTATTTGCTTTGGGTGCACTGTGGAGTGTTTAAGTGCGTTTGGTAGTGGATGCTACCATAGAGTTGCGCTAGCATTAGCAACGTGTGTATGTCCACAAGAAGGATAGCATGGAATCAGCTGAAAATGGTCTCCATCAATCAACAACATCATGGGTAAGTCGTAATTGAGACATTATGTCCAAAATTCCGAACTATCCCTATAACAAAGGCAAAAACAAAAACTTGCAGCTTTGAAGTGCAAATCACTGAAAACACAAGCATAAGTAAACACGAGTGCCTCTGAAGTGCAATATTATGATCCCTGTTACCAGCCCCCTGTCCTCAGACCCCTGTCTACTATGTGCCCTGTCCGCTCAATTTGCAAGCAGTGTGCGAAAGAAATCATTTCCAAACTAGTGAGGAAGTAGTTCATAATATCGTAAATGAGACATTATGTCCAAAATTCCGAACTAACACTTTAAAGTGGAATAGCCTACAGCCAAATGAAGAGCAACACTGAAGCTAGTAGTGAATGCTTGGCACTGAGGAGCTACCGTAGTTACAATGGCAATGTTAGGCACGTCTTCTTATTGTATAATCCTAATGTTAGTATCATAATTGTAGATAGACAATGCAGTTGGACTGAAATGTGTCAACAGTGTAAGCAAGTGCTATTTTAGTGTCTATAATTTTGCAGAATGGAATAATAATAATAATAATGAATAATTATTATTATTTATTGAATTCATTTATTACTTTATTTTAGGCACAAAATTTAAATACATTTGCCAAATTGCTTTGGTGTTTTTGACTCATTTGTCATACAATTAATAATACATCTAGTTTCTCCTCACTAACTGCAACAACAGGGTCTTTCTTTAGATTGGTTGTATAATTAACTGCTTTGCATAGTTTTTCTTGGTAATTTGGTTGTTAAAATTCTGTCTGCAGATGTACTGCAAATGAGTCATGTTTGCCTTTTCCTTTGATACATTTTACTGTGTAAATTCACAGGAAATAGGGGTCTGTTCGCCTCTATAGATATGTAAATACATTCATATTTATATTTATAACTAGCCCTGCTTGACATAGAATGATTAGGTGAATTATTACCTATTTTCTCTCTGTGTGAGTTTTCGAATATACATCATAAATCTTTAAAACATAACCCAAACATTAAAAAAAAAAACATGAATACAGTTAAACATCCTTACAGCAGGCTGCCTGGTGGATGGGGCTTAGCAATCATATCAATCCATATTTTCATTATGGCGGTTTCAGAGTGGCGCGGTGGTACAGAGGGTAGCCTCGCAACAAGAAGGTACCGAGTTTGAATCCCGGCCGAGGGCCGTTCTGTGCGGAGTTTGCATGTTCTCCCTGTGTCTGCGTGGGGGGTACTCCAGTTTCCTCCCACAGTCCATGACATGCAGGTTAGGCTAATAGGAGATTCTAAATTTCCCATAGGTATGAGTGTGTGAGTGAATGGTGTGCGTGCCCTGCAATGGATTGGCGACCCGTCCAAGGTGTATTCTCACCCCAATGCATGCTGGGATAGGCTCCAGCGACCCTAACCAGGAATAATCGGGTTAGATAATGGATGGATGGATGAATGATTTTGTTTCACTTATTTTAATTCAATAACAGGATGACCAAAAAAACGGTCCTTGTTTTTTTTCCGGTTGTTTGACAATACATAACCCTATTCAGATGGAGTTGTCACGGGCCTGTTGTTATTCTGCTCATATCTTAACACACGCTGTTTTTTGAAATCAATTCTTCTGTCAAGACTTTACATTCCAGACAGTGGTGACAGTGGTGAAAATGGCTACATTATCGCCACCTTAGACAACTGGGGGAAGAGACTTGGGTAGAGGGCACAATTATTTCATAGAGAAACAGTGAAATAAATAGAAAAGCTGAGGTTTTTGCGAGCTGAGAAATAAAAAATTTAAAAGAGCTCCAGACAGGAAACTGCTCAATTTCACAGATGTAGATTGCTAAGCCAATTGTTAAGGCATCAAAAGGAAAAGAAAGCAGAAGCCACTATCTCCTCTTGGTTGGTCTGTAATTCAGAAATGTTCAATACAACATGCAAACGTCCTCATTCTTTCTTGCCGGTGCCCTCATTCACATCAGTTTAAAGACTTTACGTGAAATAATAGCTGTATAAAACGCTGTGCATTTCTGAAGAACTAAGACTCTGCCTTGTTTATCAATAACCTACATCAGTTCAATGAGCTTGCAAATCCCAAAACAACATTTGCGCCAAAAAGTATTTTTGAATCCAGCCATGGATATCTTCAATGTCTGTCATGAAAGTTCTTCAGAATTGTAACTCAGTTGCTGTCCTATACACCTACACCTTATCCCATGTGAGCCTTAAAATTACCTTTTTTTTTTTTACATGCTGCTTCCCTTTACCAAACCTTTTATAGCCAATTTACTGCCGTTGTGAGCATTTTGCTGACAGCAGACCTGAGAACCCGTGTTAGACTATTGTGTTAGTGTGGGGAAAAGGCCCTTTGTCTGTGAAGAGGAGTAAATTAATTTTTGTGAAAGTGGCTTGAGGAGAGCAAGATCAGGTATAAGCATGCATTCTCCAGCGGGAGAGAGGTTCTGCCCCTGAAAGGAAAATTCATGTACGAAGAGACTGAGGTGATCGTTCTGCATGGTACACAGCCCAGAGGCATGCTTTTTCGAGAGAGTGCGAATGTTTGGTGAAGGCGAATGCAGATATTTCTGCGGGTTTTCATCCGCTTTCAAGCATTTCATTCACTGTGGTAATTAGATGCAAAAGCACAGAGCACGGAAACCGTAATGATTACATGGTCTGCTAAAAAATCCAGTTCTTGAAAGTAATAGCGCTCTACGAGTTTACGCTCGTGGGCATAAAGCGAATGTAATAGCTTTTCCAGGAGGTAGCCAGAGGGAACCCATAATGCAAAGAAAAATAGTGACAGGGGTCTGTCAAAAAGAAAAAAACTACAAGATACCCTGAACAAAATAAATGCATGTTCTCTCTGGTAAATACATCCAAAGATCAACACATTGTCTGCATTTCTGTTTCCTCTGCTTTTCAAAAAATCTTTCAAAAATTTCTCCATTAAACAGTTTTTAGCCCAGTAGTTTAATTGCATTATGGAGCATTTACTAAACAGTACTCTTAATGCTGGCTGCCAGCGCTATTCTGCATGCATTGACAGTATGTGTCTGCGGGTGTTTATTTTGTATGCATGATAGGCACTCAACGCTGTAGTTAATAGGTTTTGGAATATCTGGCAGGTCATTTTGTGTTTTACATGCTCTCTAACATACACACACCTCATTAATTTGATGCAAATTAAGCACGCTCGGGATCCGATACTACTCCCAGATACATAAAAAGGAACCTGAAAATGTGTCATTGATGTGGACAACTTGTAAATAATGTATAACCGTTTAGCAAAGCAAGGAATTTATTGCTAAATCTATTCATTTCAAATGCAGGACACCCGCAGAGGAGAGGAGGAAGCAGCGGATATTGTTAGCTCTCGAGCGATGAATAATGTTTTGAATGTTAAATACCATTTAATTAAGAAGCTCAGTGGCACGAGGACAGCATGCGGCTGCGCAAGGGTTAATCTTTTGATGAATTCCTTTTGCCATTCGCTCTTCAAGGTTTCTGAAGCCGCCCAATGCTAGTTCACAGAAAGGGCTCAGTCTCCATCGGGAGTATTAGCTGCCCAAGTTAAACTGCATTTACACTGAACAGATCTACAAGATGAAGAAGAAGTAGTCCTACTTTGGTGAGACTCTTTTCTTTCCCCCTAGGAAATATTTGCTTTCCATCTATTCCTAATCTCCTTTTAGAAAAAGTCGTAAGAGTTTCACATAAATTTTGAACAGAGCGAACAGGAAATATGATTCATTTTGGAAGATGAAGCTAACTCAATAGGACCAAAAGACCCTAAGGCTACATATCTAAAAACTAAAGGTGGCTAGCAGTAAACTATAGTTCAGTCTGAAACTCGCTACGGCATCTGGCCATTGCGAAAGCTGCTTAATATACGTTAGCTTTCTTCACACTTGGCGTATAATGTAGCATTATTATGTTGCCTGCAATGTGGGGACATGGTGTATAATGTAGCATTATTATGTAGCCTGCAATGTGGGGACATGGTGTATAATGTAGCATTATTATGTAGCCTGCAATGTGGGTACATGGTGTATAATGTAGCATTATTATGTAAGCTGCAATGTGGGGACATGGTGTATAATGTAGCATTATTATGTAAGCTGCAATGTGGGGACATGGTGTATAATGTAGCATTATTATATAGGATGCAACAAAATCACATGTAAAACTGTTACTACCCGCAAAAAATAGTGGGAGGTGAGCAACTAACGAGATGTAAAACCGGAGTACCCGGAGGAAACCTTGTGGAAACCTACGCAGACAGGGGGAGAACATGCAAACTCCACACAGAAAGGGCCACGGCCGGGATTAAATGGTTTTTCACTGGTAGCATTGCTGCCAGTCTTTTCACCGTTTCTTACGAGACATTTTTTTTACAGTGTAACCATTCCAAACACCAAAATCTCCCATTTAAATATGGCTGTTTTCAGCTGGAGTAATTACTAATACTCTTAGTTCATCACCCGCAAAGTGTAAAATGATAACACGTGCAAATACTTTGGCTGCCCCCACAAAATAACTGGGATCTTAGTAAATCGACCCCATAGTGTATAATGTAGCATAATTATGTGGGTTGCCACATGGGTCATGAGAGATAAAGTAGAATTATTATGTGGACATTGACTACAATTTGGTGACACGGTGTATAATGTAGCATCATTATAGGAACTGTTGCATGGGGACACAGTGCTTTGCAGTGCAACATTTTTGGAATTTAATACCACCACACACACAAATGCAGATGAAAGACCTTTTTGGCTTGTTTTCTTGTCAGCCTTTCCAGCCACTTTGTTGGAAGTTCCCTTTTAAATTCAAACCAAGATTTATCATTTTGTTCAGCATGCTACTGTTCCCATTTAGCCCTCAGACATTGGACTAGAAAATGGAACTCCAGCTCAAATAGACGATAATAAGGCTTACTGTGCAATTTTAGCTAATATTGCTCATGGATTGACTCGTTCAGAAGTGCTGCCTTCAATAATGGCATCCCAAGAGTCATTTTAGTTGCTTAATGCTCGAAAATCTAATTCTCTATTCAGGGTTTTCTGCAATGCGGTAGCGAGTTTCAGTGGTTAACTGAGTCATGAAGACACTTTAAAGGGACAAGCAAGCCACACAAAAACTTACATAAAGTAAAAACAACATAGGAATAGGAAAGAACAAATAAAAAGCAGATAAAGTGACATGATAATCGTACCATTTTGAAATGCAACCAACATTAACGTTGTGCTTGGCAGAAACTGCATCTTCTGAGACCAACATTGTCATAAGGGGGTGATCCCAAACGCGCTACAAGCCGGCTATATAAACAAGGAACTGTAGGTGCTCAACAGAAGGACCAGTGAATAGAAAGGATACCAAACCCGGACTACTTCGCTAGGACTAACCCGAGATAAGGAGGACTGGAGCACACAGAGCTCAGAGCAAAAAAAAAAAATTTTAATACGACTGACGTTTCGACGTCAACGACGTCTTCTTCAGAGTCAAATGGAAATACAGACAATGCACCGGGAGGTATATAAATACCCTCCCCCACCCGAACGTGGATGACAGAAGACTTTAATGTCATTAGAGTTAGAGCAATGGACACAGTGTCCACAGCGATAGAACCCTCTAGGGGGCGTAGGTAGCCAGGAGGGTTTTGTCTGCGGACTACTCACCATGCTGTGAACCACCTTATCTTTTAAGTTATGTGGCCTTCTAAAGCACACTCGCGGAGGTTCGGAAGTAAATTTATTTAAAAGAGGGTCACTCTGGAGAATGGGCCAGTGTTTACGGACAATGTTTTTAACTCTTCCAGCGACTGGACTGAACTCAGTGGAAAAGCAAATACGAGGAAGGGTAGCACGCTTAGGCTTTTTACAGAGGAGGACACTGTGGACACTGTGTCCATTGCTCTAACTCTAATGACATTAAAGTCTTCTGTCATCCACGTTCGGGCAAGCAATTTAAAATAACCACTTTTATTAACTGCAACACTACCCATGTAATCTACATGTTGAAATGTACATGCTCCAAAATCTACATCGGACAGACTAAGAGAGCCCTCAAACTTAGAATTGCTGAACATAAGACTGTGATCCGGTCCAAGAATATGGACTATGCTATTGCGCGACATTACGCTGAAGCCAATCATAGTTCTGTATCTTCTCTAAAATTTTGGGGTATTGAGAGAGTCACTTTATCATCCAGAGGCGGAGATATTATTAAGCAACTGCTCCGCAGGGAGGCGTCCTGGATACATACACTCAATAGTGTGGAACCCAATGGGTTAAATGAGTCGCTGAATCTTTCATGTTTTTTGTAACTTGTGTACAGGCTTTTTGATTTTCATTTTATATTGTTTTATGCCATGTTCACAATAGACAATTATTCAGTTTATTTACCTATGACATTTGTCGGTCTTCTCTTTACCCTGTTAAAGAAGATAACATTGTGTATGTGGTATCTATGACGAGATATATTAGTCCTACACATGCGCACCTTACTTTGTGTAATTTATGGGAGGGTATTTATATACCTCCCGGTGCATTGTCTGTATTTCCATTTGACTCTGAAGAAGACGTCGTTGACGTCGAAACGTCAGTCGTATTAAAAAAAATTTTTTTTACTCTGAGCTCTGTGTGCTCCAGTCCTCCTTATCTCGGGTTAGTCCTAGCGAAGTAGTCCGGGTTTGGTATCCTTTCTACCAACATTGTCATCTTTGAGCCTTTAGCCCAAAGGTGACAATGTTGAAAATGAAAACCATGTCCAGGAATATTCATTCCATCATACGTGATCTCACAGCATTAGTGTGGATGTGAGGGAGTTGATTGATATAATTTTGCTAGCTATCTGTTATTGTTATGGTAGTTATAAAGCTTCATAAGAGAGGTATGCAGTTTTTTTGTTGTTGTTTTTTCACCACTGAGGTATTAAGATGAACGCATGGATTAGCTGGCAGTGCAAGACGATCATTACACTGCTACTTTAGTTGTGACAACAATCATTGTGGCGGATGCTATTGTCAGGGCATTTTCAACCCATCCCGAGGCAACGCATCAATTTCACAGTACGCCTTATTGTTCATTTTTCATGGGATAGTGTGTAGTTTCAAATTTATTTATTTTTTTGTGTCAGTTTTCCACACAAAATGGAATCTGCAAAATGAGAGGGTTCTACTCATTGTGAAACTAGCTCAAAATGTTGATTTTGTTTTGCGGAAAAAATTCTCAGTAGCTAATGCATTTCTTCATCCTCCAGCCACTCAGACTGATTCTCAGCGAAGTTCATTTGAAGCCATGCTATTATCCAGGCTGAAGCGTGGTGAAGGACAATAATGCAGGCTTGATGCTGTAATTAGCAAGTCTCAGGTATGATTCACAGGTGGGATATTATGGATATTTTTGACGATGCCACTTAATTTCAATTAAAATGTAATTCCCCTTAGGGTCTGTTCAGCAAATGAGAATTCATGATTGATATATGCATTTTATACAGTGCCCTCCAAAATGAGTCACACCAGTAAAAGATATCCGCATAGATGGCTGTATGAAATAAACAATACAGATAATGAGCTATCTTGTATTGATTTTGTTCGAGCACTATTTTTCCAAAAAGATATGTGTCATGATTATTCACACCCCCACTATTTTAAAAAAATAAATACTCATTAATAGGTTACTTTTTAAGTTCATCTCAGTTAGGGAACTGTGTTGTGGCTTCCTGTTTCACTGGGGTATGAAACTGAGGTAACATAATATGTCAAATCCAAAATCATCCATCACCATGGGGAAAGTCCCAAACAAAAGTATGCTAAATTTGTGGGTTGAATTGAAGAGGGGTTTGAGCGAAACAAAGGATCTGAAGGATCTTGAAAGATTCTGTACGTAGGAATGGTCAAAGATACCCCCTCAATATGTTAATTGATCTCATAAATCACCATATAAGAAAGCTCAGTAGTGTTATCCCTGTGAAGGTAAGGTTAATAAAATTCTGAAAACAGGTCATGTGATACCCATTCTCTAAGCTCCAAGCCACCCACCATGTTGGGTAGTGCCCTCTGCTCCACTGTCTGCCGCTGTGGGTTAGCGTGTGGGGAAAAAGGGAGCCTAAGGCTTTTCCTGTCAAGCCCACGAGAACCACATACGCACTGCTACCATTCCAGAGAAGAGCAAACTGTCCAGCCTGTATTTCCTTATTCGGCTCTCTCGGCCATCAGCCTGTCCTAATTTACTTATTTCTTCTCAGTCCACATGGATGAGAGGCATTCAAAAGTGCCATGGCTTTAGCTGACTTCAGAAACGCAGGCTCTGGCTAATTGGAAACGGACCGGCTTTTAATTTGCTCTGAGTCGTCGGTCGGGGGGGCGCCCGATGGCTCCAGGCGGCGGCGTTTGTGCGCTGCGGCTCCGCGGCGCCTGGGCCGCTGATTGCCTCCCTATCCGTGAGCCGCGGCCCCGTCGGCTCCTCGCCCCACCGCGCTCGTGCGTAAAACAACCGCCCGATCTGTTATCTCTGTTCAACAGAGATGCCCCTTTAATGAAAAGCTTGGCCATGGTCCGGACTAGTCCGTATTAATCACCCCAATTCCGCAGCTCGCTGGAGGACGCTTCCGTGGGAACGCTGCCGCTCTTTCCCTGCCCACATTCAAGCGAGGAAGCTCTGCTCCTCTTTAAAACTAAATTACTTTTCATACCGTCCTTCTTGTTCTTATGTGAAAAACAAGGGGTGTGTGCTGTCTGCCCGTGGACTTGTCTTATACCAGTGTTTTGGTTCCAAAATCACCCTGAAATACCCCACCTGTGTGTGTGCGTGTGTGTGTGTGCGTGTGTGTGCGCGTGTGTGTGTGTGTGTGTGTGTGTGTGTGCACGCGCGCGTGTGTGCGCGTGTGTTTGTGTGTGTGCGCTTGCTAGGCGAGGGGAATCATGCAGGGAGTGTCTGGCTGTGCATTTGATTGATGTGGAATTTTCCTATTTGTCTGATATGAGCATTGATGCGTTTCAGAAGCAGCAAGCCCCCCCGCCTCCCTGCACCCCAAAAGTGATCGAGCATGTTTTTCCCTTTCTTCACTCTCAGTGCCTGTTCTGCTGTTTTTCATCCATTCATTTTCATCCAGCTCTCCTGAGATGGCTGGTGATGTCACTTTCGGGAGCAAAATGTGGCTGGGAAACGGCACAGAGGAGATGAACCAGATTGACTAGTTGTTTGTATGCTGCTGGGATCCTGCGCCAGTGCCGGATTCATTAATCTTAGATAATGACAGGCTCTCTTATCTGACACGCAGGCGTGCACCCTGCACACTGTTACCAACCACATCACCACCTTTCGGGCAGAATGTAGTATATATTTGGCTCTGACTGTTATTCAGACCTACATATTTGCTCACATTTCCATCTGTTTTATTTGTTCAGCATATGGGTGTGGTCACAAATGTAGAGAGGAGTGTACACTTCAAAAGGCCTGATTTACTAAGTAAATTTATTTACTAAATTCGACATTTAGAATCTACTGCAGAATAGTGAAGTATAGACTCTGATGGCCTGATTTACTAAGACCTTTAGCATGTGCAAAACCTTTTAGCACACAAAAAACCAATAACATGACCAGTGATTGGTCATGGTATTTGTTTTGCACCAATCATTGGATGTGTTATTAGTTTTGTGTGTGCTAAAAGGTTTCACATATGCTAAAGGTCTTAGTAAATCAGGCCATCAGAGTCTATACTTCACTATTCTGCAGTAGATTCTAAATGTCGAATTTGATGCATTTATAAGTGTAGTCATATATATGTATATGTTATATATGTAGTCATTAGATGTTAAGCTTTATCATAGTTAGCTTTGCAAAATGCATTTTCTTCTCATCATAACAAATGACCTCAGGCATGTTGTTTTCCCTAAACAAATGAGTAACATTTAAGATAATGATTTGCCCTCCCCCATAAATAACCTTTCCCTAAAACTAAGCCACATTTGCCATTGATTTGTGTTTGCATATAATCATTCATTAAAGTGCAAATACAATGACAAATGTCCATTTCCATGTTTTACTCTCATGGTAAAACTGAACAAAAGGTCACTCCCATCCCCCAGCCCCTTTGCATGAATTGCTCTTCATTGAGTGAAAATGGAAGGGCAAGACTGCTCAGACTTGGGCTTATTGAGTGAAACTGAAGCTGGCTTCAATTTGGCCTGGCTTGAACCAGGATGGTGATGGGAGATGAAGTCCATACTTTGCATAAAATTAGCAACTGCTTGGCACTTGCTTGCTTGGCGCCAGCTGATGTTCGTGTCTTGCCAGCCAGACTCGGTGATGTGCACATACCTCATGGCAAGGTTGACTTGCACAGGTTTCAGATCAAATTTAACGTCAAAAGACTGTAACAGTGGAATAAATAAATTAACTGCAGATTTAGTTTTATTGTCAACAAACCTTGCAATGAGCAGAAAATAAAATCAAACGCTATTTTATTTTGAAATGTGCAAATGTTAAAATGATGACCTTTTAAGTTCTCTACGGGGTACACAAAACCTCTGCTAGATCAACACGACTAGATTAAATTCATGACATTTTCAGTTCTCTGCAAGGCACACAATACACACTCAACTAGCGCTTAGCCACAAAATAATAATAACAATTTTAAAAAAAACTGAAGCAAAGATCCGTACTGCGACGAATGATTGTTCTTCACATTATGGATCAAATCGGAACAACTCCATAACAATTTATCAACCGCAAACTGCTTTCTCCACTCTCCCACTACCCAGTATGCATTCTCACTGTAACCTGTGTCATTAATCAGATTATACTTGGCCTCCCGTCACTCATAGATCTTCCGTCTTCACGGAAAAAGAAAGGTTTGTAAATAGTGAGGACGATAACCAGGGAATGCAAGCTGCGCTGGATGCAGCTTGCAGATAAAACATAAATATGCAACCATCGTTTTTAATGGAAGGAGCAATTCCTTCAGTTTTGAGTGGAGCATATCCTCTGAGACCCAAAGTGCCCCCTGTGGATAGCAAGCAACATCCAAGCCTCTGCATGGTTAATGAAGACAGTTTCCGGGCTCCCCCCAATCTGCAATGAAAGCGCATTTATAATGGGTGTATATTGTCAATACCCCCATGGGTTACAAGCCAGACCCTCTGTATAATGAGGCTCACCTCTGCCCCGCCCTGTCCATGCGCAATCTTTTTAATGCATGCGCAATTGGGGAGCCGCACCGCGGCGTATGCAAATGAGCGTGCCGCCGACGGAATCGTTGCGCCGAGAGAGGTCGCAACCGCTTAAGAGGAGCGGGAAAGGATGTCACCGGCTGGACAACTCATTTCAGGAGCTTGAAGCGCCCGCTGCTGAAATGGCACGGCTAAGTGGCAGCCAATCGGGCTGCTTCCCGATGTTGATCGATTGCAATTTGACACTAACTCAGCTACCGTGAACTATAATGTCTTATGCCTCAGATCGAATGTGTAAAAAGTAAAGCTGGATGGCCTGGAAATATTGTTTCCGCTGTCAAAAAATGAATCCGTTTTCCAATCGTTCTTTTTTATGGAAACTCGTGATGTGTTATGTCCAATTTATCCTATTAAATCCATTTGTAGTGTTCTGATAAAGGTGTAGGCCAGGCAGTGTCGAACACTGCTCATTGTGTTGCGAAACCCCCAGAGAAGTGTTATGATGTACACGCCACAATCCTCTTTGTGTGGTGTGTGTGTGTGTGTGTGTGTGTGTCTCTCTCCGATCCTGACCATCACAGTGTGAACTGTTTTCATAAGTCCCGAGAGTTGCACAGTTGACTAAAGTGGGTATCGTTGGGTCCAAATTAGGTGCTGGAGCCTCTACTGGAGCTGCACTCATTTATCACTGGGCAATAAATTCATTTTGGGTTGGAAGATAAACACAGACAACCCGACCAATCACATTCAAGTCAAGCCTCCAATACTTGGAACAGCCCATACTTTCACTAGCTGCCTCCGGCCCTACAGCCAGAGCCATAAAACAGGAGGCCGTCTCCAGCAATATACAGGGGGGAGGGACGCTTTCTTCATTTACACAGACTACCACCATGAGACACAATTACAGAGAAGATCAGTGGCCTTCATACCAAAACCTCTCCTAATAACACCAGAACATAAACAGGATGTTTCAAACTTTGAGTACTGAACACTACACTGAACGTCTGTTTCTATGTTTGCTTGCAAGGCCATATAATTCTAGCCATATTGATCAAAAGATGCATTTCATTCTAGGTAAATACACTAGATAACTAAAAAAAAACGTTTTTGGTAATCCATTTTGCATGTTTCCAGTTGTTTATGTCAGCTTTCATCTATCCACCAGATAAATCACAATAGCATTTCCAGCACCGAGTAATAGTTTTCAGAATAGAGATGCATAATGATAAATGATCATTTGTGTGCAACACCAGTATATTATATACTTGGCTTCCATGTAATTTATGTGTTGCAACAAAGTATAATCTGTCGGTTTTCCAATCTAAAAATGAGTTGAAATAAGTTCTGAGTGAGTTGACAGAAGTTGAAGTAAATCACATTTTGATATGTACCTGACTGGTTGTAGATATCTATTTTTGTACAGCATAGTAAATATACTGTAATGGAGCACCATTATGGTATATTTACACTTATAATATATTATATTTTAGTTATATTCATATTTCTTGGTTTTTATTGAATTTAAATTATGATGTGGGAACTGGTGTTGGAATTTATTTTTTTTACTTTTTTTGTTTTATGTTTAATGTAAATTAAGCAAGGTAAGTGGATTTTGATTAGATAACAGCAATTAAATGGATAGGTAGAAAAAATAGGTTTTTTTTTTTTGGGATTTCATTTCAATTGTGATTAATATTAGTTGCCATGACAATGGGGTTTCATAAAAGAGGAGTAACATATTAATTAATGCTTTAGAGGCATAGCTGGCATGCACATGTGTATTTTTCAGAAAAAAGAAGGGAAAAAAGACAGCTTTCAGCTTCTGTTGAAAATATTTCAAATCTCCCCACAATTCATGCAGTGGTCTTTGTTCTTTAGTTAATAAAAATGATTTTAAATTGTTGTTTGTTTAAGTAGTAGACGCCCTTACATGTGACAACTTGCAGGGCATCAGGTGGCATTCAAGCAGAAAAAAAAATTATTATATGGTTACTTGCAAGTTTATATCAGGAGGCGCAGTGAAAATATTGGCTGTCAAGACTAATGGTTCTCTGTGTTAAACAACCCTTAAACCTCTTGCCTTAAACAATATTTAGACTTTTTTTAAAAATTTGGCTATAACTAGCTAATGTAACCATTTGCAATTATTAGGGCTTCTTTAGGAAACAAAAAAAGAATTTCTTCCTTAAATCTCTATCTGCATAAATGGATAATGTGCCAAATTTGAGCTAACACACTTGCCCTGATTATTATCATTATCATTAATATGAAGAAGAAGAAGAACAACAATGGTGCCACAGTGAAGGTTGCAGACAGTTTAAGCCTGGAGCCATGCTGCACAGTAAAAATGTTTCAGCTCTTGTCAGAGCAGCACTAACTGTAGTTACTTGCAGTTGTCTGTGGTACAATATATGCCACCGGTGAGTCCCTTATAATAGTCCCGGCTTCTTGCAAGATATATGGGCAGAATACTTGCATTAGGTTATGCAAGAACAGCTATTATTTGTGCGACAAATGCGATGTTTGCAAAATAGCTTTGCATTAATGCGGAAAAAAAAGAGAAAATCCTTCAAGTGGTGAAGGAAACAGAATGCTATACGCTTTCATAAGCTCCGCGAGTTTGCCAGGAGCTTTGGCAGTTAGCAACAGCTAAACCTAAAGAGGGCAATCACCTTGAAGAGAAAGCGAACGTACAATCTGTCAAAAGCACAAGCAGGCCGGTGAGGGCAAAGCTCCCGTCAAACAGTTTGCATTAGTCATCCCTTTCATTAAACGTTTATCTGAGCTCCGAGGAGTGGAATGTGTGGGTGTGTAAGTAACGACTTGTAGAGTAAGCGTTAGTGGAGACGGAGGCGTCTTCCCATCCAGGTGGGATACAGGAAGCGGCAGAGTGCGCCTGTAGCCTTTTTGGACGGGGTGAGATGAGGAGACTGGCGTTATAAAACATCACAGACGGGCGCCAAGCCGTACAGCTTGTCTGTAGCGTCCGTTCGTTTGTACCCGTCACAATATCACACTGGACAAGGCCACAAAGATTATCCTTCGGTTTGCTTGCCTGTTTATGTATATATTTGCATTTAGTCAAGGCCTTCTACGTTATTGCTGTGGAATACAAAACAGTCTAAGTAAGTCTTACGTCATTTCGTTGTACATAGGTTGTGCTATTGGTGCTATTGTCATTAAAAAGAAGTTACAAGTAAAACATGCACACAGGCACATAATGTATCCGTCATATATACAAAAATGTTTTGCCTAGCGAGTATTATTAATGTTCTTTTCCATTATTGCTCAGCGTTTTTTTGAGACAAAGCCAGAAACAGGTCAGAGGCAGGTAAATGGCAGCATATTTGGAGAGCTAAAAGCTGATGGAGAAAGGTGACAGCATAAACCATTATGACGTCCTGGTAGCACAGCTCCTGGCCTGCTATGGCCTTTCAGTTTATTTCAGAGGCCTGTTCCTGATTTACAAGATAGTTCTCCACCACAACTCCACAACTGGGTGCTGTAAAATGCAAGGTAGAGGCTCTTGGCTTTCATCTGAGCATTTCCGGACACAGACCGCTGTCGCAACTGCGCTGTAGCCGAAGCCTGTCGTTGGATGCCGAAATGGGGTAAAATTCATCAGAAGCTAATTGAACTGGAAGAGCTGTGCTCAGAACTACACACTCTTAGCAGCAGCGGTGGAGTTCCAGTCCAGTTGATACCAATTTTTGTGTTTGATAAATCCACCCTTAATTAATGGGAATCCATGCTTAAGTGAGCACAAAAAGGTGGCCGTCTAAGTGAGGGAGGATTTCTGCTGCCGAGGGCAAAATGGATGACAAGTGGCCGTTCATCCGAGATGAAACTGTAGGAGACAAAGTGTGTCTCCTCATCCGCCTTAAAGGCAGACGCTAGTCATTGCTTTACCTCACTGACTGAACGACGCTCTGCCTGGAAGACTTGCCTGTAGAATGACAGAGAACTGAATGTGTACTTGCCTAGATCACATCGCATTGCCGGCATCCAATGGGACGGAGCCTTAGATTCAATCAGCATTCATCCTTCATTTTGACTTTCAATTAAATGCTTATTCATCTAGAGTTATTTCTTTTTTTCCTGCACAAGCACAGTTCTGCCGTCAGCAAACGAAAAGATGAGCACAAACATGACTCTACGCCGCTATATGTATCCAAAGTTATTAGTTCGGCACATCAAAACCAAGATGCCATCTTCAGTTAAATTTGAAATTGTCTCTGATAAGAATTCCTTAATTGAAAATGCATGATTGCTATTTCGAGCTATAATTTAACATACATATTGCATTCTGCTTTTAGAAATAAACATTGCTTACTGTGTACTGCTAGCTTGCTTAATATAGCAGGGTAGGGCATGATTTGACTTCACCTGGGGAGGGAGGGTTACAGTTGATAGGACCATACCAACATCACAAGGGATGCACATGCGTTGTCTGGTCACATAACCTGCCTGGTCAACTGTAATTAGTCTGTGCCACCTGCACAAGAAGTGTACTCCTCCGATACTGCGCAGCTGAGCTGAAGGATTGATCACATAACAGAAGAGATAATCTGACATCTCATACTTTGGAGGAGAGCATGTAATTATCTGCTGAGAGTATGTACTTATATATGTACTTTTATGAGATTATGATGAAGATGAGATAAGCCAAGGAAAACAATTAGCCATACCAAATTGGGAGAAAAGAAAGAACTGGGTATGAATATATTAATATGAGGTTAGACAAATGCCTGTACAGAAAATAAGCAAATACAAATCATTTTAAGAAATAAATGCTATTATTATCTTAAATAGGCTAACGCTTCCTAGAATACATTGTGTCGTTGCTCCACTCTGGATTATCACTGCACTTTTGCACAAATATATAAATATACTGTATATATAGCAGAGCCCCTGGTCCTTAGTGGCTTTGTCTAGTTCGTTGAACATTCAGTAGGGAGGTTTGTCTTCACTGAATGTCTTCATCACGCCTGTATGGGGTGGCAGTAACTGCCACGCATTCATCGGACAGGCTATCAAGTGCATGAACACCTGCAAGACACTGGAAAATATGCAGGTCACTCTCGGAAAAGCAATGATGTCATTGATTCCCCTGTCAAATATTTTGTAGGAGATTTCTCCCTTGCGGTGATCCTCCTGTTAATAAAAAATAGAACCGAACAGCCGGTTTTGCTTGGCAGTCTGATTGTCCTGGTGCAGTTTCCAAACGGTTGTTGGAAGTCTGGGACGTGACTGCCCGCACAGCAAACATGCTGGTGTAAATCTAACACTGCTGGTGTACATTTAATACCCTAGAGTGTTTATATGAGACCACGTTCTCAAATGTACACCAATTTATTTATTCTAATATATCCACACTGGTGTGTACCATCAATGTTTCTTTTTCTTGTGTGTAACAGTAACAGTTTTCTTGTGTGTAACAGTTTTCTTGTGTGTAGCAGTTTTCTGACTTGTGCACTCTGCATGAAATGCAGGACAAAAACTTCAGGGAGCATATTTCTTTGTGAGTAAAGGTCATTTGTAGTTTGTTACTTAACCGACAGTGTCAGAGAAGTACTTATGTTGATAAGGAAGGAGACAAGAAGCATCTAAATGTACAGTCATACAGTCAACATATAGGGAAAATAATATTTAGTTTAGTAAATAATGTATGTAATGGAGTTGGACCATTTGTATGCAAAATTATCAATAAGTAAAACATGTGAATATGTATGGTTCAATAAACCTTGCCATTATAACTTGATTCTCTTAATCTCTTCATTTCCCCAAATAGTTTTCAAATTGCTATTTGTGAGTTCTTGGTTATGTGACACCCCTCTGCAACAACAAAAAATGTGCTGAAATATGACAGGCCTACTATCTGTTGAAATTGGGGAAAAAAGAGGTATAAATCAAACCTTGGCAAGTTCACATTTTGGATGTCTTTGCGGCGGTAGGCAGCAATCTGATACTGATGTCAATGTGGCCCCAGACTGTGCCTGTCTTCGGCTCAGAGAATGTGCCATGCGGAGGAGGCAGTGAGGGAGACCTCACTGTCTGTGCGATATTCCCCAGTACTGTGCCGAAAGAGAGCGTCGCTGCTTTCAACATATCGCTCAGATGTGTTCCGTTTCCCCCAGGTCATCAGGTTCCACGCGGACGGGAGGGAATGGGAATTCGGGAGATGAAAGGGGGAAAGGGAACGCAGGGCGTAAAAGTTATCCTTAAGCAAATGCAACCCGCGGAGCTCAACCTGTTTCCTCAGCGTGACTAACGTTCTCATGATCGCTTCAGCAGGTGGGGATGGAAGCAGTCATTCAGCCATGAAGATGGCAATGTTTACACCTGCTTTTAAAATCCCAGGGTCGAGGCAAAGATAGAAAAGAGGTCCTTAAGAGCTTGGGATTTCAAAAGTAGGTGTAAACGTTGCATCTGGGGAAATGTTTACACCTGGTTTCGCCTTGCTATATGCGCAAGCACTTGGTTAAGTGACAGCCCCCTGTACAGCGGCGGTCCTAGCTTATTTTCTGCCCTAGGTGACCTGTCCAAGTTGTATTCCTGCCTTTCCCCCAATGTATGCTGGGATAGGCTCCAGAACCCCACGTCGTGTTAAACGATGAAAAAGGTTACCTAAGGCCAAACCCCCTCTTTATGATAGGTCGAGGTTGGCAAGGTATGCGAGTTGTGAATTATCGTGGGGTTGTGATCGCAGATGCAAGTTGAAGTTAAAGAATATTTTGGTCAAAGTGTGCTGTTGGCCTACACATAAAGCGTTTTTAAATGCCTTGATTTTAAAACTATATTAACACAGTGCAGGCTTGTTAAGATAAACTAATAAACAATTATAATTTCCATTTTAGCCCATGGCGATTTAAATTAGTTGAATACATAAAGAAAATACATAAAATCAACTTTAATTAAAATCAAAAATTAATTAAAAATAAATTTTATTTATTTTATTTTATTTTAGATAACGTTGGCAATAACCTATTTAGATTCGGATTTTGTGGCCAAATTATAATATTAGACCATTTAAATGAAACATATTTTAAACATATTGGTGAATAGAAGATTACTAGACAACAACATTAATTCATATATCCATTTAGCCCACTCGCTTCATCCTCTAATGCAGGGATCTGAAACTCAGATCCTGGAGGGCTGCTGTATCTGCTGGGTTTGATGTGTTCCTGCACTTAAGTGCTTAATGTAAGTCATTGATTTGCTAAAGAGTCAGCACAACTTGTTTCCAAGTAAATTGGCTGTGGATTGAAAGGAAATCACAAAAACTAGCAGAGACTGCAGCCCTCCAGGACTGGAGTTAAACCTGCAGAGACTGCAGCCCTCCAGGACTGGAGTTAAACCTGCAGAGACTGCAGCCCTCCAGGACTGGAGTTAAACCTGCAGAGACTGCAGCCCTCCAGGACTGGAGTTAAACTAGCAGAGACTGCAGCCCTCCAGGACTGGAGTTAAACCTGCAGAGACTGCAGCCCTCCAGGACTGGAGTTAAACCTGCAGAGACTGCAGCCCTCCAGGACTGGAGTTAAACCTGCAGAGACTGCAGCCCTCCAGGACTGGAGTTAAACTAGCAGAGACTGCAGCCCTCCAGGACTGGAGTTAAACTAGCAGAGACTGCAGCCCTCCAGGACTGGAGTTAAACTAGCAGAGACTGCAGCCCTCCAGGACTGTAGTTAAACTAGCAGAGACTGCAGCCCTCCAGGACTGGAGTTTGAGACCCCGGCTCTAATGCATCTGGCCAGTGCATCTGGGTGCTGCGCCGTTATTTCAGTTAGCACAATGAATCAGTATAGTGCCAGTTCATTACTGTGGTAACTCGTAATACCAAACCCTGTCACAGCACTATATATATAGATATATATATATATACAGTATATATCACTATATATATATATATATATATTCTTATATCACCAGACCTGCGTAGGCAGCCGACATGGTTCAGATGTCAAGACAAATGCATCGGCTCCCCTTGCCCGGATCTTGCAGGGCTGTGGGAGATGTTGGGCTCACACCTGGACAGTAGCGACTGTTTAGCCTAACTGCCATTTCTCTGGTGGCGGAATCTCGGTGTGTGGTAGGGTCATTTGGTTGTACAGCATGGTCACAGGCCACTACAGCAGGTAGAAGGGCTGGGAGGACTGCAGGAAGAAAGTAGGTGGGGAGGTTTTGATGTGGGTCCTCAGGCTGCAGCCTATAGATGTCCTTATGTGTAATTCTGCGGTCTGATGGCTGGCTGGCTTCTGTTAGTCCCAAGAGGGCCATGTTGACCAGCTGTAAATGCTTGTTGGGTAACTGCCACATTTACAGGGAAAAGATCTGACCCAGTTTTGATCAACACCTGCAATTACTGTGCATTAAGGCTGAGGGAGTAAGAAAAGAATATGCAACGTTCAAGATTTTTCGTAAAAACATATACCCTTGTGTAATGTTTTGTAATTGTGCTCACATGCTACAAAAACAGTTACAAAAACACAAACAGTTACTCTGAGTGGAAGGAGGGGCAAAAACATTGAATCCACTATGAGAAAGACATGACACAAAACAACATTAACTGTCATTAGCTTTTATGAAATCAGTCACTTCCTCATAAACTGGGGGACATATTGATTTACCTTCAATATAATGTGTCTGGATGGATATAACATCCTAACATCCAAAGCCTGGCTATTATTGTAAACCAAAGAATGTTTGATCTCGTGCAATACACAGCTTATAGAAGAATGTAACTTCAAAGATTTTACTAGAACCCGAGAGTAACTGGGCAGAAAATATTCCTCATGGCTTCTGCCCTGTTATGGCAACAAGCCAGTTTTCACAGCACTTGGAATAAATGGTGATAGATAGGGTCCTTAACACTATTGAACACTGCCTAGTCAAGAGTGTACACCATCCGGAAAGGATTGCTTTTTGGGAAACCCGAGAGCACTTTTCACCCACTGGCTCTCGACGTGTCATATGCTATATATTATTGTGCTTTTCACGCATAAAAACTCCACACAGCTGAATGATGCCATTATATAGTGTAAAAGTAATTAATCTGTGCATGTAAATTAATACCCCTAGGCCTATATAAAAAAAACAGTTCATCAGTGTCAGATGGCATTTAACAGATTGCAATGATGAGGGCGATGAGGTGACCCCTTCTCTGTGCCGTGTTCTCCAAGGGGCATGCTTAGGAACTAATGGAATTACCCAAGCACGTGCCAGTCTTTGTTATTATCATTCTAACTGTAGTGTTGATGACAAAATGGCTCATGACTCTTCAGTTTCTCCGCCACATGTAATACTGTGCACAATGTACTGTGCGGCCATGAAAAGAGAACATGAAGACAGGTCTCATTTATTTTGATTATTCAGCTGTTCTGCTTCTTCCACTTGGACGTCCCGCTTGCTCTTCCCTCGCGAGCGAACGCCCTGACGCAATGGCGGCCCTCCCCCTACATCGATCGTACACTTCAAAGCCCCCACCCCCCTCCCGAACACCGCCCCCCCCCCCCCCCCCCCCCCCTTAGCGGTCTGCATACGTCACCGTGAGCAATGCCTGCCGGCCGTGGTGAGCATTAGCTTCTCGTTCGCTGTCTCTCCAGGGTGGGCAGGGTGGCGTAAGTGTCGCCGGCGGCTGCCTCGGCTACACATCCCCTCCCGCGGCTCGGTGAGCGCTCCCAGCTCCGTTTCCACTAATCATTCTAAGCTATGCCACTGCTGTCTGCCCTGTGATTCTCCCAGGCGTAATGTCTCCTCGTACATCTTCATCATTGCCTTCTTAAAATGTTTTTTTTTTTTTGTTAAATCACGCACGCAGTCTGCCCCCCCGTCTGCCCCCCCCCCCCCCCCCCCCCCCCCCCGTCTTCTCCCGTAGTTTCTGAACAAAGCCAGAGGAAACAAACGGCTGACTGGGAGATGACAAGACGACAAAAATGTACAAAACAATCCAAGGATCTGTTTCGGTGTCCAAGCAGTACTTCATATTCCGCTTAGATTTTATGAGAGCTAACTGCCAAAGGGGATTATTAAGGAATAAATCACAGTGGCACATCCTGTTCTTGACATCGAAAGCAAACCTCTAAAATGTGCTGAAATACAAGTAAGTACAATAATAATACATATGAAAAATTTGGAAAGTCAAACCTGTAGTTATACCTACAGCCAAACTGTGGTAATGGTTATGAAACATGAAAAACATTTTAAAAATGACTCAAGCTATGCCATTGCATAACAAAAGACATTTTAAAAAGGAAAATCAGAGACTTTAAGTTTGATTTGTGGCTACTTTTTATATCTGTCCCCTTTTTTTTCTGTTACACCTGCATTGCCACAGGCTTACACGTAGGGAGCACTGAGCACATCACAGTACAGGCTTCACAGTACTACAGGAGTGATAGCACCACCTGAAGGCTTCGTATCTCTCACAGATGACAACTTGGTGGGTTGCAAGGGGCGGATTCTGTTGTGGTAATGCAAAGAATTCAAACCAACTTGAACCCAATCTACGCCCAGTGAAACAAGGCCAGCGGTATCCCGCAACTATTGTCGGATAATGAAACTGTATGCAGTTAGAAAGTAAACAGAAAATCTTCAGGCCTTTAAGTTGGTGTCTATCGACACAGCTCAATGTACTTAGCGTAATTGCTAGCTCTAACACGAGTGGGAATACAGCATTTTGGCTCGCTACACAGCATCACAACAATTCAAACTGGCAGTAGGCTTTCTCTGATTCTGGCCTACCTCCGAAAGTTTATTGGCATTTTCAATGTTACTGGAGTAAAACACTTGCAGAATACCTGAACATGATGCATAGTGGTGTGGAACAAGTTCAACTGAACTAGCCTATTTTTTTACCTTTATTTATATAAGGTAGGTTCACTGAGAATGCATGCTCTTTTATCTTTTTGCCTCTTTTACTTTTAATGAAATTACAGGCCACTAAAGTTATGGAGAGAAACAAGAAATTCTGCTTGGAAAGCATTTTAGCCTTATGGGGCACTTTCCTTAATAGAATATATTTGTAGGTAGCTAGTCTGATGATACTGTGTCTAGTTAAATGCTTTGTTTTTGTAAACCGAACAGAAGCACTAACTTTTTAATGTTTTATTTTATATAAAAAGCAGTAACTCACATCACCTTTAGTGACAGGTATTGAGACCACAGCCATGCCAGCAAGCCAGTCTTGTTCCTTTGCCTCTCAAAGTAACATGGCAGAAAAGTATAAAGTATTTTGTTTCTTATGCTTCATGAATAAATGGAAAATTCTAACCTCTCCCCTTGGAGCAAAGATGGTGAATTCCTCCCTCGTGCTGCTCTCCCAGATCTCCTGACAGACAGTCTAGCATCGCCTGCCACGTCTTGACAAAAAATAGATTGCATCACATTGTAAAACAACACCAAGCTTTTCCATGGAGAAGCGCTGTGTTACTATGAGCATTCTGCCCTTTATCCAGTCTTACTGGACACTGCACATCTTCTAGCTACACATACAGTAATTCATAAAGCATACGTACTAAGTCCCTTTTAATTGAGTACAAATCAAAGTTTGTCTGTCAGTACACCCAAGCTTCCTTGTATGACACTTTTGAAAATCATGTTCCAAATTGTAGACTTTAAGGGACATTGGTACACAGTGGGTATATGTATTTTGCCCTTTTGGGGTTTATTGATAAATAACAGAAAGGTGTGTGGCTTCAATTTACTAAGAGGCATCATGTGTGGCCTATGCTATGTCTTGCTCATGTTATTGTCCTTGTTAGTCCAAGCAATAGCCCACATCCATATTCAGGAACGCAATCCACTTCAAATTAAAATGCACTTTGTCAGGGCTCTTGGATGCCATATCCATCTAAAACACAATATGTTTTTATTCTTAGATTTGCTGCCAGGACTATAAATGTGTTAGTAGGCTTACTGAATTGGGGGGTGCAGATTGGCAATTCCTCCTTTAACTTGTACACCTGTGCTGCCATTTTTGTTTTAGGTATTTAGTATATAAGGGCTGCAAACAGAATAGCAACATTTCACTGGTGATGGTGATATGTTCTATAGGTGAATGTAATATATAGCTTTGCCTTTATTTACAAAGAACCTGAGAAATAGTCATTTATGAATTTAAGTAAGCTTACAGCACCAAGCCAAGAGACTGAAAGATCATCAAACATCTTCATCAGAAGATCTGTCCTTAGAAGTCTTAATGGTGGGGTGCAACTGTTTTAAACTAAATTGTTTAAATTGGGTGATACATACATTTCAAAGTAAGTGAATCTTGAGACTGACGATCAGAAAGTAAAGGTATTTAGAGGCGTCACATCCCCTCAAAGTGTCACCAATGGCACAGCCCCCATTTCAGCAGAAGCTTGTTTTTAAATACAAATGGGAGAAATACCCGGATGTGAGGTTTATAGGAGAGATAAGCAGCATTGGAATGCAGTTTTGATCTGGCATTGCTCTAGAGTCACTGTATATGTAACTTGTTTATATGGGTCTGTGCTCTGTTTGAAGTGGATATGCAGTTGTCATCATCCCACTGCACCATCGCTTGGCACTTACTTAGGGATCATATCAGGAGTTATTATAAGGAGTCCTTAGACCTATTCATGTGAACTGATTTGGTGGTGGATTAACTAGCATAGAAAAGAAATAAAGTAATTACATGGGTCTTTCTCACAAGCTGCTGGATGAACAAACCGTAAGATAACCGAGTGACATAGGTTTTTAGGCCTGGATTCAGTCAGGATTCAGTGTCGTAGGAAGGGGGGAGCGCTGGTCCGTTTTTTTTATTTTTATAAAGAATTAATTCTTGAATTTGTCTGAGCTTCATTTGTCTGCCTCATATATTATATTGAATTGAATTTTTTATTCAAGTCAAGCATTCACTGATTCCAGGACTGCATGTGCAGTGACTTAATGGTTACATTTTACAATATTTGTGAATCCCCTGAGAATGAAGCACCAAATACACAGCTCATTAAATTCACATGCAAGTCATATATCACAAGAACTCAAAATTCGGAATACATGCACATTCATTGTGACCTCAGTTGGATTGTGTGGTATTAGTCACATGATTTCTCATCAACATTCCAGGTAAAGGCAAAGGTAACCTCCATGTGTTCTTTAACACTCAAGTATACTCCATTGGCATTAGACAGGACGTTCTCAGATCACGACCACAGCGTCGGGTTCCCAGCCTGTCACTCCATTGACAAATCCAGGCTATAATTCATTTTGTATCTCTCACATACATATATTCCACTCTCACATACATATGTTCTCACTTTCACATACATACTGTATATTCTCACTTTCACATACATATATTTGCACTCTCACATAGTCTACATACAGTGAGCACCATAATACATTGGACACATGTGACACATTTTTTGTTATATTGGTTCTGTACTCTAGCACTTTGAGTTTGAAAGGATACAATGACAATGAGATTGAAGTGCAGACTGTCAGCTTTAATTTGAGGGTATTTTCATCCGTATCGGATGAACTCTTAAAAAATGATAGAACCTTTTGTACATAGTCCCCCCCCCCCTCCCATTTTTGGGCATCAAAACATATTGGGAGAATAAAGCATGCAACATAATGTAGAATAAAGTAGTCATTTTATATTTGGTCGCATATCCTTTGCATGCCATGACTTCCTGATGTCTGTGACCTAACAATATCAAAAGACTCTTGATATCTTATTTCCTGGTATCCATTTGAATGAATCTCTATGGGAATTGGGGAGTGGGACTAGATTTAGCTGTAAATTACACTGGAACAGTATGGAACACATGGTTGGCTAAATGGCTCTAAGTCATCAAGGGGCTGACGTATCAAACAAGCCTTAAAACATCACTCTGTCAGAGTGATGGTTTAATATCAAAATGTGTCACTGTCCAATGTATTGTCCAATAAGTCATGTCACAGTTGTTTCAATGTTAATTTAACTGCGCAATATGAAGATAGTAATACATCGGGTTTATATAGGTGTGTGCACAACGCGCATACACCCTCCTGTCTGTTACACACACAGGGGTGCGCACAAACAAGCATAAAAGTATTTAGATTACATTGTGAAATGGAGATTAATATTTTTCCCCAAAATAAAATATTTCTCTCCCAGAATAGACCCAAGTTGTCCTGGAATCGCGGGGAAGTGGGCTTATTTTAAGGCATTAAGCTACCAGTAAAAACGCGTTGGTCATATTTCCATAAGCAGGACAATATAAAACGGGAAAATATGTAAACCTATGGGATCCCAACCTAACAGCTTTAGTGATTTAGTGTCATCATTAAGGCAAAAGAACGCTATTTATGTCATTAATCAATATTAGAATGCACGTAATATGAACTTCAGATGAAGCTTGAAATTCGCTTGCCGAAATTCATTGCCTGTGATTTGTCTGCTGTGAGAACAGCCTCATGGAATTGATATTTGACAATGCTTCATTGTATAATCAAACAAAATTAGGGTTTTTGATTTCCTGTTTTTCCCGTTATTATATTTCTGGGAAATACTTTGGTCGGGAATTACCGGGAACCCTTGCCAGTTTAAACGCTAATGTGAAAGATTATTATTTTGTATATCAAAACACGTCATAATGGTTAGTCCAAATAATATTGATCATACTATTGATCCACATAGCCTATTCCTTGCTTGCACCCTTTAAGTACGCGCACAAGCATGTCTGTTTCGCAGCTGTAAATTACTGTTTTCACAGGTTTACTATCCACCATTATATTAGCAATCCGCCAAGGTGCAAATGCAGGTGGCTTTTAAAGGGAATGGGATATGACATTTTGATTGCTTTATTGTATGTTACGCCCAAGACACACCTAAAATGAATGAAGAGTTCAGCCCATTTGCACCTTGCACCATACTTAGCGCTCAAATAACACGCCGTCTAACCAGCAAAAGTGGACTTGGACACGTCTTAAATACAGTTCCGCCATGCGTTTTAGACCAAGCGCTAAGATCGTCAAGATAGAGCCCATATTCTCACTCTCACATACTGTACATATATTCTTTCTCTCAAATACATACATTCTCTCTCTAGAATATATGTATATGAGAGAGAATATGTGAGATAAATATATGTGAGAGGTCATATATATATAAGTCAAAATATGATACTGGGACACATAAACGTGACATAGACACCAAAAAATGAATTGTTGCAAAAACCAATGCAAACACATTTATTTACAAGTTTGACAACTCTCTGACTCTATCAAAAAGAAAGAAGATAGTTCAATAACTGGAAATAGTCTTTTCAGGTCATATAAAATTTACCACAGTAGTGTTAACATGGTGTCTCAATGACACGTGAGTGCAAAAGTATAACTTATTTTTTCTAATTCATTAAAGTGTAGATACATACCCCATCCGAGGCAGTCCACAATGAAACTGGACTTTGAAGCTCTAATCTATTTATGGCTGTGTAATACCCGGTTGATTAGAGGACACCATTACGTTCGTAATCAATGCAAGAAAAGATTAATTTTCTAAATTAAAAACAAAAAATAAAATCCTACCTTTCAATATGCGGACACGATTATAACACGATGGCTGTGTGAATGCTTTGATTTGGACGATTTTGATAAACTGGTGTGAGGTAAAACGTCAACGGCTTAGGTACGTAAACGCGTGAGGAAGCTTGGACACGCAAGGTTATCAGGCTCCTGTAGCGTCGGCAGCAATTGAAACAAAGCAATTCTTAGTAGTTTCGTACCAGACAGTAATGCTCTTTTTTTTTAGGTTGACCAATCCACCAGCCATGAAACACATGGGTAAACGATTCATGCTTATGTACGAAACCATTGGGACACGGAAAGAAAGTCAGCACTATATATTCCCCTTGTTTTAAAGTATCGTTGAGTATGAATTTGGGCACATATATTTTTTTACTTGGCTTATGCATGACAGAAACAAACAAAGATCGATCCGATATATATTTATTTTTCATGATTGCCGCCGGCATCTTGTGTACGTAACTCTCAGGACACAATGAATTACGTACATAAGCCTGATAAATTTTGCTCTCCCATATGAATACGAGCGACAACTGTCACTAAGCAAAGTGGGGTTTAGAAAGGCATATCAAACGTCTTCAAAAATATTTGGTTGAAAGAAATGTAGGCCATTAGGATATGTGTATTTCCACATCAATTATGACAGTGTAAAAAATGTCACATTTTCGTGTCAAATGAATGGGTAAAAATCGAAAACAAAGTTTAAATTTACAATAGTTCAAGAAAGTCTGGCCCATGAGTTTATATTATGTATTGCATGTCTATATGAAGTACCACATACAAGTAAAACTTTCCCATAAAGTAAACACAAGACACTTTGGTAAACAAATGAAAATCACTTTAATAAATCTCTCCAGTATCATATTTTTACATATATATATGACAAGGATACATGCCCCTTACTACCTGGGTTTGATAAGGCATGTGTGCTACCCTGTAATGTGACAGATGGCTCGCTTTCTCTCTGTCTCTCTCAACTAATAACATCAATACCACACCTGTGTGATTTTACTGTACTTAATTTGGCAGAACTGAGTGGAAGCTTCTGTATATGCCTCTCAGAAAGTTCCCACATGAAGTACTCTGTTTTTTGCATTAAATGAGGAAAGGAATGAGCTGACAACCTTACGACGACAGTGAAAATGGCTAATCTTACGTGTTTCGTGTAGGTTTGCTTGTACTGTTGCAATTATGCATTGCTGAAAAAATATAAAAGCGCTTGATGTTATTTGAGAAATGCTACATCATGGCAAAGATCCTCTTGGTTTTCTTCAAATTGTTATTATCTCCACAGGAAATAAACAATGTATTATTGTCAACCAGAGAGAACACTGCAATTGCCATCTGTGCAGTTTCACAGAAGTGATGAGAGCAATTTTGGTGAACTCAGAAGTAACCTTTTAAAAGGACTGCCTCTTCAAAATTTTAAAATAACATCCCAAGCCATCATTATGTAATTTTATTTTAAAATATAATTATTATTTGCGATCTGCAATTTTTGAGCAGAGTGGGCTGCTCCTCGTTATACAACAAAAATAAATAAAAATACCTTAAAAAAAATATAAAAAAATACCTTATCTTTGAATAAAAAATTCAATACCTTGAAAAAAGTCACAATGAAAGGTTGACTCTCAGTGATTTTGATCTTACAGATCATGTTCTTGCTAAAGAATGAACTTTATAGGAACTTATTTATTTATTTATTACTAATTGGTGATTGATTTAAATATACTTTTGTTGGGAACTGATTACCCTCTTGGTCACGTCTCTTATAAAAAAAATATTTAAATCTCAATGAGTAAAGTAAGTTTAAAAAAAATAATTATGTCATGTTTCACAGCTTATGCTACAGTTTTTCTTTTTCTTCTGTTCCGTATAAAGCGTGATATGAATTTTTATGAATCCATTCATAGCACACTGTGAAGTAGCCAGTAGCAGGGAGAACAGCTGTCAGGAACCATCACCATTTGTGACTGCTACAATAACCTTGCACAAGGTACTATCTGTTTAAATGGCAAATCCATAAACTGGTCAGTAGCATTGTGTAACTATCTTTCAGCCTCAGGAAAGAAATGTAATCTAATACAATAATGTATTTCTGTGCTATGCTCAATTGAAAAGTTAAACTCTAGTGAACAGCGCAACAGAAACCTCTTCAGTATTATAATGATAGCAATACTTTTGGTAATCGAACGCAAGCCGCTGGGATAGCTATTGTTTGAAGACATATTGTAAAGCAGCGTTTTCTCAATCACAAACACGCTGAAGAAAACAAAATCATCAACACAAAAGGGCGTGCGCATGCATTTCGGAATGAGACTTATGAACCCACTCTTTTTCTGTATGTGGATAAAAGCTCAGTGTTTCTGTCTAACAATCATCTGGTATTCCAATGTCATTCCAGCATTTCCCTGGATTTGTTTTCTCCTTGCGCAAACCCATGGAATTTGATTCCTTTTGGAAATCTAAGGAAATGTCAAGAAAATGTCACTCACTTGTCACAGAATCACACTCATTAGTTTCCAGCTTTCACTGACTGAAGCAGCTGTGTGTGTGTTAATGGGAGGCTAAGAGAAGTTTTCTGCACAATAAGGTGGACAGCCATGCCCTTCGTAGCACTGTGCATGTACTAGGAGAAGACATTTTTATTATTTATTATTATGAGGAATTGCCCTATTATTCCCAGCAGCTATAGGAGTCAATGTTTTCATAGAAGAGCCATTGTTTAGAAGCTAGCATCTGTGTAAATCTCGATAAAGAGTATGTTGTGCGACCGCTCGCTATCATCAGTGTAAAACCTTTTGGGCATTTTCTTGCTCTCCAGAGTATTGGAAATATGTGCACACAACCTATTGGTATTGACTTTGTGGTGCATACATTAAATCGCTTGACAGAAAGCTTTGCATTTGAATTAGAGAGTAGGATGCTCTGGAAAATTCCATATGTTTATCTATAAGGTACCTGCATGGGGTTTGAGGGGAGACATAGCTGTATCCTGGCTTAGGGTTTCTGCTCTACCAAGCAAGGCCTTTCCACTACCACCCGCCCCCCCCCCCCCCCCCCCCAAGCACTAGCTGACAGAGCAACAGAATAATTACATTTTCCACCTTTAAATAATTAATTCTAACACAACGTTTTAATTAGGCTAACTGGATGAGCAAGCGCCTGCCGTCAGTGCACTCCCATTCTGCTGAGGTGTATCGTCTGATAAAAGCGAGCAGAATTTGAGAGAAAAAATTTTTTTTAAATGCCACTACGGTTTTCCCCCACGGTCGCCTTTTAACCTTGCAAGCTTTCACAATCGGTCCAAACAGAAAATGCTGCTCGGCCTTCCCACGGTCATCTCACAAAGAGGTATTGGGCTGGTGGTCCACAACAGGAATATCAATATTAAAGGAAGATTAATTCTACGATGTGGAAAATCTTGAGGCATTCTTTCATATCTGAGAGTAGTATTATGACAAGGTGTTTATGCTTACAACAATAAGCAGAGCATATACACCGATCAGCCACAACATTAAAACTACTGACAGGTGAATAGCATTGATTATCTCGTTGTTATTTTGGTTCTGTACTCTAGCACTTTGAGTTTGAAAGGATACAATGGGTTGGACACATGTTTGGCTAAATGGCTCTAAGTCATCAAGGGTCTAACGTTTCAAACAAGCGTTAAACCATCACTCTGCTGCCAGAAATACAGTAGATATGGATGGATAACTTGAAGGGTTTCTTCTCCTGACTTTTTTTCCCCATAAAGTTCAATAGGAAAATTTGTCAAGAGAAACAACCCTTAAAGTGATCCATCCATATCTACTACATATCCGGCAGCAGAGTGATGGTTTGAGGCTCATTTGATACCTCAGACCCTTGATGACTTACAGCCATTTTACCAATCATGTATTCCATACTGTTCCAGCACAATTTACAGTTACATCTAGTCCCACCCCCCAATTCCCACAGAGATCCATTCAAATGCAGAGACGTTATAGTATCGCTTGTAAGAGTACCAGAAAATAAAATATCAAGAGTCTTTTGATGTTGTTGGGTCAGACATCAGGAAGTCATGGCATGCGACGGATATGCGGCCAAATATTAAAAATGATTACTTTATTCCACATTATGTTAAACTGTCCAATATTTTTTGATGCCCAAAAATGGAGGGGACTATGTACAAAAGGTTCTATAATTTCTAAACGGTTCATCCGATATGGATAACAATACCCTCAAATTAAAGCTGACAGTCTGCACTTCAACCACATTGTCATTGTATCCTTTCAAACCCAAGGTGCTAGAGTACAGAACCAAAATACCAACGAGATAATCAATGTTATTCACTTCACCTGTCAGTGGTTTTGATGTTGTGGCTGATTGGTGTATATATATATATATATATATATATATATATATATATATATATATATATGTATATCATTACAAATTCAAAGATAAGTGCTGTTATTGTGTAACCTGACAGAAATCAAATGATTGTGCTAATATTCAAGGGAGCCATTCTCTGATGTGAGTCCATACAAATGGCACAGACCAGGAGCAGGAATTCCCATTAGAATTCAGCACGGATCAGCCCTCTGGTCACAGCGCGTGCTCTGAAGCATGCCTGGCATGATCAAACTAAATTTCAAAGATAGATCAGCGACGATGGCGTGTCTAGCATCATTTTATTCACCCCAAGGTAGTTACTGCATGCGGGCCCTTGCAAGAAGCAAGGTAGTTACTGCATGCTGGCCCTTGCAAGAAGCAAGGTAGTTACTGTATGCGGGCCCTTGCAAGAAGCAAGGTAGTTACTGCATGCGGGCCCTTGCAAAAAGCAAGGTAGTTACTGCATGCGGGCCCTTGCAAGAAGCTGTGGGAAAAAAAGGCTTCAGATGCCCCTCTGTTGGGTTTTTATGACTCTATTCTTTTGTCCGATCGCACTGTGCTACAAAATGACAAATGGAAGAATAAATGCATCCTCGCACGGTTGATTTATAGTGTTCCCATTATGATAGCCTTTTTTGTGACATGCATTGTGAATGCCTTGGCTTGCTACATCGTGCACGCTTAAAGCAGCCTTGACAGCGGAGAACTGCATTAGAGCTACAAAAAAAACCCATTATGCATTCAGAAATATATTCATTTCTACCTGGCGTGAATTGTATTAATGAACATTCTGATGAGGAATTAGGCTTAGGGATTGTTTGAGTTTGAGTGTCTGCAAAATTGATGGCCTGCATAATCAGGTGTGCATATGTATGAATGCTTATGCAATGTGAGTTACGCACACGCAGTGCTTAGGTTGAGTCTGTGGTGACCGAAATAGAATAGGAGGTGTTAGCTGTACATTCTTCTTTGGCAGGCTAACACCATTAATTAAATTGCCTTAAATTGCCAAGCCATGATTAAGCAAAGAGAATGATGACTTCATCACTGCACTGCACTTGTCCTGAGACCTCAGCACCAGCAGGAGCCACACCCACTCACTACAAGGAATGGATCACTATGGAATTACAGGCCTTTTTATACATAGTCCCCGCATTGTAGGAGAGCAAATGTAATGTGATGATTGGCTGCTCGGCTGTTTCTTGGCCGGCTTTGTTTAGTTGCATCATTAGTTTATGCGCGAGAAAGCTAACAAAAAGGTCTAGAGTTGATTCTAGGTCTGGAAATTGCATTTGGAGTCTGTTGCTGTTGTCTCTCAACATGAGGACTAAATAAGTGTCATTTTCAGGAAAGCAGGGCATCATGAGGCTGAAAAATCTCAATCAATCGATCAGAGACATAGCCAAAACATCAAAAGTCAACTGTTTGATATACCCCCCCCCCCCCCCCCCCCCCCCATCATCTGTGAAACATTATGGGCACGTACGGCTGGCACTGGAACTGGTTCACTTGTCTTCTTTGATGATGTGACGGCAGCAGCAGGATGAATTCTGAAGTGTACATACACATTTTATCTGCTCAGATCCAACCAAATGTCTCAAAACTCATTGGATGGCGCTTCACCTTGCAGCAGGACAATGACCCCCCCAACATGCTGCTAAAGCAACCAAGGAGTTTTTCATGGTTTATCATTCACCCAACCTGAATCAACTTAAACACGCCTTTCACTTGGTGAAGACAAGACTGCAAAACGCCCCAGAAGCAAACAGAAACTGAAGATGGCTGCAGTACAGGCCTTGCAGAGCATCACCAGGGAAGATACAGAGCATCTGGTGATGTCTGTGTGTGTGTGTGTGTGTGTGTGTGTGTGTGTGTGTGTGTGTGTGTGTGTGTGTGTGTGTGTGTGCGCGCGGCGCGTGTCTCCTCCGTAGACCCTGCAATAAATTTTTGTCCCCTGTACATGATACTGATCCAAGAACCATATATTCTACTATGCTGAAACCGACACTACAAGGGATATTCAATAACATAAAATAAACAATTGAAAATATCATGTCATCCAGGACATTTGTACTATGTCAAAAAAATATATATAATATATATATAATATACTTAAAGGGATTGCCCACTCATGATTCAGCTTTTCAATGGTTAATTGTTGTCATCTTGGGGTGGAATAAACATAACCCAAATATCAGTACTAAGTGATATGTCTAAATTCAGATTGAGACTTTTTTCACCATTGCCTGTATTTGATCAGGCAAGGTTTTTATCGGGCGGGATTAAAAACGCGACCAGTACACGTCATCAAGTCCTCTCAGCCAATAGAGAACCGAGGTCATACGTCACTGAAGCGTTTAAGTGAATGCCACGCCCCACTTTGGGGGAATAATTCAGACTCGCTCCCATAGAAAACAACGGTGCAGGAAGAAGACAACAAAGATCAAAAATATATATATATAAAATTCCCAAAAGCTGTTGCATTGTGAACTGCACAGCCAATGCAATTAAAAAAACCCGACCTTGTACCATGTCCAATCGGAAATCCCAAAAGACGAGCCCTGTGGCTGTGCTATTACGAGAGAGTAGGTGGAAGGAAACTATGGTGTCCTACATCTCCACATTATGTCTGCGGAAAGCACTTTTTAACAGGCAGGCTAAATAAACATTGCATATAAGTCAAAATATGATACTGGGACACATAAACATGACATAGACACCAACAAAATTAATTGTTGCAAAAACCAATGCAAACACATTTATTTACAAGTTTGACAACTCTCTGACTCTATCAAAAAGAAAGAAGATAGTTGAATAACCGGAAATAGTCTTTTCAGGTCATATAAAATTTATCACAGTAGTGTTAACATGGTGTCTCAATGACACGTGCAAAAGTATAACTTATTTTTTATAATTCATTAAAGTGTAGATACCCGGTTGATTAGAGGACACCATTATGTACGTAATCAATGCAAGAAAAGATTAATTTTCTAAATTTAAAAATAAAAATAAAATCCTACCTTTCAATATGCGGACACGATTATAACACGATGACTGTGTAAATGCTTTGATTTGGACGATTTTGAAAAACTGGGGTTTAGAACCGCCTTCAAAATTATTTGGTTGAAAGAAATGTAGGCCATTAGGATAGGTATATATTTCCACATCAATTATGACAGTGTAAACAATTTCACATTTTCGTGTCCTATTAATGGGTAAAAATCGAAAACAAAGTTTAAATTTACAACAGTTCAAGAAAGTATGGCCCATGAGTTTATGTTATGTATTACATGGCTATATGAAGTACCACATACAAGTAAAACTTTCCCATAAAGTAAACACAAGACACTTTGGTAAACAAATGAAAATCACTTTAAAAAATCTCTCCAGTATCATATTTTTACATATATGGATAGTTAGAACTACAGGCTTCAACAATAACTGTCGCTCGAAACTTAAGCTTACTGTTCCGATCAGGTCAGTGCGCTTAATATGCCCTCATTAGGCTAAATGTAGCTGGAGATATAGCTAACGTTAGCTAACTAAGAAACATCTAGAGGCCAACTGTAAATTTTACATGTTTCCTGATGATCATGCAACACAATACCAGCTATTCCTCTCAGGAATCAAACATAGAAATACAGTTTTGCTGGTCAAGGTAAGCTACCGATTAGCTTAATTCTAACAACTATGACTGGCACACCCCATAGATGCGCTAACGAAAAGTAGTGAGTAAGTGAGACCTGTTTTACACTTCTCAAAATTGTTATGTAGCAAATACATATGTAGTTTAAGAAATAACTACTTTGAGGTCTCAGTAACGTTATCGTTACCACACTGAAATGTCTAAGAAAAAGAAAATTGTTGGATGTTTATTTCGCTGGAACTTGGAAGACTGAAGCCAGAGGCAAAGTCAAATTTAAAATTGTAGCCTGTTCGAAGCTAGGTAGTGATGTAATTGAATCGGTTGACATTTTAGTTATATACATTACAAAACATATTTTTCGTTGTTTGTCTTTTTTTATATATACAGGGATTTTATTGCTGTGTCTCTGGGCAATCCCATGAAGTTGATATGCAATAGCGCATGCTACACTGTACCGGTAACCTTACTAGCCTATTTGAAAGACATGGGTCTCTGCGATTAACGTTAGTATTATTATGTGAACGGATCTTCTTTAGTTCAGTGGCTCAAACATATGGTATAGTTGCACCACACACTTTCTTTTTTAATTAGCTATTGTTTGTTTTGCTGAACGGTGTTTGCATTTCCCAGTCTGCGCGTAACTTGCCTAGAGGCTCTTGAGCGTGGCCTGAGCATTAACTAGCTTTCACGCTCACCCAGGCCTGAGAACCGCATAGTCGGCAGAAAGTGCCACTATTCTTCATTTTTTTCACCTGTAGACATTTTTAAAGGCTGAAATCTTGGTGGATGATTACTTTAATAATGAGGAGTAGTGTCAAATAAAGAAAACTACATTTTAATTACAGTTGGCAATCTCTTTAATTTTGTTAATTCCTGCTGGGCCTCTGGAGGATATACATTTTAGGTTGGACAGAGAAGGAGAGCATGATTACCATGTTCATAAACTTGGAAGCTTACCAAAGAGACTGGCACATTGTTTAAAAACATTAAGTATCCCATTAATGACTAATAAATCTTCATAATAGCTGGCTTTGGTTAAATTAGATATCAGCAGTGGGTAAAATGGTGTTCTACTCTGGCAAAAGTATTCTGAGGATTAGCAGGTTTTGCATGAATAATTACAACATATAGGCCTAATGTAAAATATAAGGGGAAATCAGTGAAAATTATTGAAGAAGTGGTGTAGTGGAGAATGAGCTTCCTGCTGTCTGCTGCTTTAATATTTTAATTTCCCCAAAAGCAGATTATATCTTTATCACACCTGCACATTAATGCAAATAGTCTGCTCCTCCAAACAGCGAATCATGTGGCTGGAATACAGTATATAAAGCTGCAGAAATGGTGAAGATGTTTAGTTATTGTGTGACCAAGCATTAACAATGGGCAAGACACATGATCTAAGCGACTTTGACCATGGTATGATTGCTGGTGCCAGATGTAGTGGTTCCAGCATCTCAGAAACAGCTGTACTCTTGGGATTTCCACACACCACAGTCTCTAGAGTTTACAGAGAATGGTCCGATTAACAAAAAACATCCAGTGAGCAGCAGTTCTGTGGGCAAAAACCCCCTGTTAATGACATAGGTCAGACGAGTATGGGCAGACTCATTCAAGCTAACAGACAGGCCACAAATGCTCAAATAACAACTGTTTACAGCAGTGTGCAGAAGCATCTCTGAATGCACGATGCGTCAAACCATGAAGCCGATGGGCGACAGCAGAAGACCAAGCCGGGTTCCTCTCATGTCAGCTAAGAACATGGAAGATGAGGCTACAGTGGGCATGTGATCACCATAACTGGACGATTGAACATTGGAAAAATGCCTGGTCTGATGAATCTCGATTTGATTTCTGCTGCAACAGGCAGATAGTAGGGTCAGAATTTGGCATAAACGGCATGACTCCATGGATCCATCCTGCCTTGTGTCAACGGTCCAGGCTGGTGGTGGTGATGTAATGGTGTAGGCCACTTAATACTAATTGAGCATCATTTGAATGCCACAGCATACCTAAACATTGTCGCTCACCATGTACATCCCTTTATGACCACTGTCTACCCTTTTCCAAATGGAGGTTATAGCATTGCTTGTACAAGTACCTGAAAATAAGATGTCAAGAGTCTTTTGATGTTTTTGGGTCGCAGACATCAAGAGGTCATGGCATGCAAATGATATGCAACCAAATATTAAATATGATGACTTTATTTAAGTTTACGTTCATTTGTCCAATTACTTTTGGTCTCCTAAAATGGGGGGGACTATGTATAAAAAGGGATACAATTCATACACGGTTCACCCGATATGAACGTAAGAAACCCTCAAATTAAAGCTGAAAGACTGCACTTTAACCACATTGTCACTGTTCCATTTCAAATCCAATGCACTGGGGTACAGAGCCAAAACAACAAAAAATGTGTCACTGTCCAAATACTTTTGGACTGCACTGTATACCAATATAGTATTTAGATTTTTTTTGACACAGGACAAATGTCTTGGATGACAACAAGATATTGCAGTGAAAATATTTTCAATAAATATAATTTAGTTTATTTTTATTGAATGTCTCTTGTTGGTTTCAGCATTGAGATCAAGTGCCAAAAATTATAATTTTTTTTAGGCTGAGAAAAGTGCATTTTCCTGGTCCTAACCCATTCATTTTTGAATCCTTATACAACTAAAGAATGTGATATACCTATGGAGCCTCTTTCAACATCATGGGACCCTCCTTTTGCTGATATCAATGTTCACCCTGTCCGTGTTGCCTTCAGCTTTGTAGTTGCTTATGGTTGGGCGTGATGATGTGTGTGTCAGTCCCAGCGGTGCAATTATGGGTTCATGTTGCATGAAAAGGGTTAACATGCCAGAAAGGTCTAAAACATACATGTACTGTGTTGCTGTTTTAAAATATGTTCATTACACATAAGGGTGTTATTGATGCAAATAAAGGTGCAATGGACTTGTGTAATTAAAATAAAAAATAAAAAACTGGCATCCAGTTGGTAGACAGAATGCAGTTGCGGAAACAGATTTTGTTTTTCAAGCTGTGTTACAACAGCAGTGGAAGTCCTCATCTAGAGAATGCACAGCAACACATTGTTTATTGTTTACTTCATTTGTAGTAATTTTCATGTAGTGGTACTTCACATGAATGATTATCTTGAAAATCTACAATTAGTATCTCTCAAGTACTGATTTGCACAAGATAATCAATCGTTCTCAGTTCCCCACAAGCCATTTCCACATTTTTGTGGTGCCACTGTAGGGAGTCGGGGATGACCTCAGTTTAAAGACACATCAATGAAATGTAAGGGCATTGTACATATACATTTACATGCATGTAAATAAAGCAGACTCTAATATGTGTGTTTTCAGTCTGCAGCAGAATATGTGCAGTGGTTTTGGAGAGCAAGACCAGCTGGAAAACATGCATTTCCATAATGGAGCAATTTTTGTTCGGATGAATAGGGCATAGAGACACCCCCCTCACTTTTCTTGAAAAAATAGCATTAGTTCTTCATCATTAACATGGGTTTATGAGTAATACTCATGTAGGCAATACGCAAGCCGGTTATCTTCTAACAGCGTTGCACTGATGTCCTTGTGTCTGTGCTTTCAGAACCTAGAAAAGAGAAGAGTAAACTAAAATATAAACCCTGGAAATCAGTTAATTTGTCCTAGCTAGTGTGTAATAAACGCTAAAGTTATGATTTGCAACTGGTTTAGAAATTTGTAATATTACAAAGCAGGTTGGCTATAATATACTAGAGTAACAGAAGCAATTTTCTGGTGTTACTTTGAGTGCCTCCATCAGCAGTAAACAATTTGACAAATTTGAAGCCGTATGAAAAGGCTGTTAGGTAGTGATTATGCAGCCAATCAGCTGCGGGGAGGATCTTTGGTTGGCTGTTTTGATCGTTGTCATAGGATCCTTGCAAGTGTCTTTGCTATCTTACACCCGGCGCAGGGTTCATTATAGCCCCTAGCGCTCACGTCGTTTAAATACCAAGTGATTTTGCACCCATAGCAAGTGAACTGGGCGGGTTGGTCTTAAAATGAGGAGTGGCCAGGATTATTTTTGGCGTATTGCTGTCTTGAGCCAGCAGAAAGCACTTGCGCTAAAACTACCACAAACCTGGTCTAAAGTCATGTCGCAGTCATGTTATTTTAACGGCGCATATACGTGCGTCTACATAAGCGTGTGCACAATGCGCATACAACCTCACAAAGACCACATACCTGTCCCTCAGCAAGGGGAATGCCACATTAAATTGCTTTCAGCCCACTCCATCAACATCCAGGCGATGTGATGGTACGTGTAAGGTTACATGTATAGACTATTCGCAATTATCCTGGATCAAGCTATGACTGAGTCTATATTTGCAAATAATTCCTGTAATCTTCTGGGGGGACAATCTTCTGTTACGGGACAATTGCTGTCCATTAAACACTTGATAACTGATAACACCTACAGGTATATCGAGCCTAATGCGCGAATTGTCATTTACACCTAATGCGTGAATTGTCATTCAATGGAAAACTCGCACACTGCAGTAGACGGACATTTGAGTTCTGAAAATGCGCTTCAAATGTCATTACATTACAGCTGTCTTGTTCTAGGCCTACAGCTTGTAAGTAAATAGAATGGTTTTGACTGAAAAAAGTGCAAAACCTTGTCCAGTGAATATTGCATTTATTGTTTTTCAAATAGCCTAGGCTACAGTCCCCAAGATTCACTGTGCATAAGGTTTTTTCGATAGCCTACTGTTAAAAAACGGACATAAATTTTAATTTCACCATGTTAACTGAATTTACCAGGTTTCCAAACTCTCAGCTTCTTAAAACCCGGCTGATTTCACCTATTATTCCATAACTGAACAGAAAGATTTGCAACACATTACAGAATTAATTCACAATTAATTTTAGTGCTATTCTCTGCATGTGCGCTTTAGCTTCATGCAGGAGCAGGTCTGTTTCCCCTGCTGTAAATCGCACTTTTCACTTTTCTTCCTGCAATTGGACTTGGTTTAAAGCATTACACTACCAGTAAAACAGGTTGGTCACATTTCCATAAGCAGGACATTATAAAACAAGGGACAATATGCGTGAACCTATGGGTTCCCAACCTGACAGTGTCGTCATTAAGGCAAAATAACGGTATTTATGTTATAATATTGTAGAATAGTATTATTAAATAATGCACATAATGAACTTCGGATGAAGCTTTAACTTTGAGAACTATGAGAACAGCCTCATGGAATTGATGTTTGACAATGCTTCATTGGATAATCAAACAAAATTTGTTAAACAAGCAGGCTAATTTGGCATTGTCTAAGGTGAGACTGAAGCCATATTCTGGTAGCTTGCAGGTGCTTTTAACGAAATTTAACCGAATATACCCTATTTTCTAAAATAACAGCACTGTCGGGAATTACCGGGAACCCGTGCCAGTGTTAAACCCTAATTTTAAAGATTATTATTGTGTATATCAAATGTTTAGTTTCATAATGGTTAGTCTGAATAATATTAATCATACTATTGATCCATATAGCCTATTCCTTGCTCGCACTACACAGCACGAACATGTCTGTTTCGCCATCATATAAGCAATCCGCCAAGGTGGAAAAGCAGGCTTTTAAAGGGAATGGGATATGACATTTTGATTGGTTTATTGCATGTTACGTCCAAGACACATCTATAATTAATGAAGAGACTAAGTTCTCGCCGTCTAACTAGCAAAAGTGGACATGGACACACCCTAAATGCACTTTACACCATGCGTTTAGACCAAGCGCTAAGATTGCCAAGATAGAGCCCAGTGTCTTCTAGAACACAGTTACTGAACTGGGCCATTGCATGTGAATGTGTAATATTCATACTGTTTGTAAAATTCAACAATCGGGAAGAATTCATTATCATCACGAGTTGTACAGGATTCATCTTGGATACAAGAACAGTAGACTGATTAGTATTCAATGTTATCAGAAAGGGTACATTTGGGGAATTCTGCCTGAAACTGGTGCTATTTTCACATGATAATGCACTCCGTTTAATTCGGAAGGAGGAACTGACAAAAACTTTTTTTTTGTTCAATTTCTGAAGTGTGTGCAGTTTTGAGGTACGTTGGGAAGTGAGCTATCATTTTGTGTTAATATCCAAGGACATGAATTCAAGGTGAAGAGACGGGTTTAGTTATCCTATGATTCTCTGTATTGATTCAGTCATATCTCACATGGTAGTTTACTCACCTCTTTCCGCAGTGAGGGAATAGCTAGGGATCGATATCCCACTGTCACCCACCCATCCACCCCCACCGGGCACATAAACATCTCTCTTATGTCGCATATCCCGTGATGGGGAATCAAAGCCTTTGCATCACTACTTACTTTAAATATTCACAAGTATAGACACAGTGAAATTCTCAGTACAGAAATTCTATGGAAATCAGCCCCCGGTAAATCTCCGCCACGGATCCGGCAATACGCGGCTATAAATCGCATCCCCTCATGCATTACTGTGTTACTATAAATAGCCCCGGTTTTATAACCAACGCCTAGCAGTAATGCATACCCAGCTCTGCTGGAAAGCTTGCAACATATGTTATTCTCACAAAAAAAGGGCTAGGAAATTACCTCTGCTGTGGATAAATCAATCACTATATCTCAGCATTTTCTTTTAACTAGATTAAGAGACGGTAGGTTGCACTGTTGCAGCAGCATGGGAATGTTTCTGTGAACATTTTTGTTGCAGCAGTGTGCAACGACCGGCTGCCATGTGGAGAAAATAGCCGTGGTCTTGCAGAGAGACGGGAAGATGGGAAATCTTTGAATTGATTCTGCAGCCACTGCCGTCCGTTAAAATGTGCCCCTCTTGTGCCGTGCGCCTATTATAAAGGAAAGAAATAACTTTATTATTGGAGCTGTTTTAAATGTGCCTTAAGGAGAATGAGTGAATGTTTAATCTCTCGGCAATTCAAAGAGCCAGTGAGAAAACCCTCTAAAGTACTCATTTGGTTCTTTAGGTTTTTATAACCTAAGAATTAATAAATCACATTACTTCAGTACTATGGATAATTTTGTGCCCGTAGATTCGATACACCATCATCTATGATGTCATGTTCCTGTTTCAACATTTATCAACTGCAAGGCTAGGTAAAAACAAGAGATTTTGTCCTCTCAAACAGCAGCCTGTCATATCGCTGGAAAACATTGAGGTTTGAGTGCTAGAATAGAAAGACAACTGAATTTAGATTTTAAATCCATTTAAAAAGAAAAAAACACAATAATGATGATTGATATTACATAACTGTCACAAACAGAATAGTAGCAGGTGGTAATGATAACATAAGGGAAGGAAACACAGCCAAATGATAATATGATAGCACAGAATGTTCCATTACATTTAAATCTAATTGCAGGAACAATAACAACAACAATAACATCAAGAGCAAATCCATCACTGCATGACATTTAAATTCTGGCAGTTATTTTAGACAATGACTCCACCCACATTAAGTTTGTATTGTTCTGAATGGCCTATGGATTCTCCTCCATTCGTACTGTGTGCATTCAGTAAATCAGTACCAGTACTTAATGCTACCAGCTGTCCCTCCAAATATGCATGTGGGAGATTCTTCAAAAGTACAAGGATGAAAGACAAGCTTATGGACCCATTACAATCTATTATGTTGTATATTAAAGGGAATATGCTTTCAAAGGGACGGTTTTGATGGTATTCTACCATCCTCGCTTAACCAATGTTTAATTAAACACTGGGTAGCTAGAAATTGCCTTTTTGTGTGGAGTTTGCATGTACTCCCAGTGTGCACGTGGGTTCCTTCCTTCCTCCCGCCGTCCAAATGCATGTAGGTTAGGTGAATTGAAGAGTTTAAATTGTCCTTGGGGTATGAATGTGTGAGTGAATGGTGTGTGGGTCCTGCGATTGATTGGTGACCTGTCTTGTGTCTATTCCTTTTCGCCGAATGTCGGCTGGATCGGCTCTTTGTCCTAAGAAGTCTTTAAAGTTTTGATCAAAAATTATTGCAGGCGTATCTCAAGTTTCTGCTTTTGTTCTTCACAGCTTCTTCCGTAAATACCTTGTTCCACACAATTTGTTAATATTTAAATATATGATTCACCTTTGCTATGCTTAACTATTTCTGATAAAAATCTAAATTTATCTCTTGTAAGATAGTACAATCATGAGGTATTGCATTTATTATCTAGTTTAGATATATAATGTTATCATTACAAATCTACATTACAATGTATATTTATGACTCTTCATAACTGTATTAAATATATTTATTATTGATTATGAATAACTCCACTGGCATTTTAATTTAATTGTTTTTGTTTTGAGGAGCTGCAAAAAAAAAAAAAAGCCTGAGGAAAACATTTTCATTTCTACAGCATGTAGAATGCCTTCGTAATTTGATAATAATAGTCTTGCGTTTATTGTTTTCCAAGTGGTGTTAAGAGGCATTCTTATTTATATTGTAATTTCATGAAGGGCTCCCAAATTAAAATTACTTATCTGATATCTGAAGTAGGCTGGGATTCAATTTGGAGTCGATTTGTCCTTAACTTTGATTTGCAAATAAGTTCAAGTGCTACTTTGTTTTCCACAAACACATTTGGTAAGTTATGTTTAGCAATTGCTTAACTGGCCAGACTGCATAAGGAAGACACCCAGCTACTGTTTCCAGAAAGCACACATGTTTTGGGAATGTAAATTAGACATTAACAGACAATAGACTTTGTTAGCAATGGCATGTACGAGTATGAGCATGTTGAACTGAAATGGGCATGAGCTGAAAGCTGAATGGAACTGGATGAATTCAAATGTAGCAGAACACATTTGTTTCAGGGTGAAGTGCAAGTGAAGTGCTAGTAATGTCTCCTGACCGTGAAGATGTGATCGGCTCTTATTCAGATGACATGTATCATCCTCTGTATCCTCAGTGGAGGAATGCCTCTCTGGGTCATTCTGAATGCTGAGGAACAAACACCTGTTAATCATGAAAGGCAAAATCTCCTGGAAAACACCTATTACCAGACCTCTCTGCAATATGCTGTGTGTGCACAAGTATTCCTCAAAGCACGCAGGGAGGGGCAGTAATGATACCAATACCTCTGGATTGTTGTTCCACAGTTAACTTTTAGACTAGAGGTAGAATCTATGCCAAGGCGCATTGAAGCTGTTCTGGTGGCTCGTGGTGGCCCAACACCTTACTAAGACACTTTATGTTGGGTTTTCCTTTAATTTGTCACTCATCTGTATATGTGTGTATTTCTACTAATTTTTACTAATATAATTAATAAATATTATCTCCAATCCATAATTGTTTACTAACACTTTAATTTAGTCTCTCTAACAGAATAAATCTAATCTCATTAACCATATTTGGAAGACTAGTAAAATGTAACAAGTGATGATTTGTTAATGCTGAATGTAAACAGGAATGATGTGATACGATTGTTATAAATGCCCAGAGGGACTGCCCTTGTGTGGGACTTTGAACATGCAACACAGGTTGTGTGAACTGACTCCCCTTCTGCAGAATATAAAAGAAGAACACTGATTATTTACAGTTCCTGCCTCATACCTTTTTCTCTTGGAGTCTAACACTAGGGTCTTCCTAGTTGGTTACTAGGGTGTTGCTAGGGTCTTAGTTGGTGGTTGCTAGGCTCTTACTGGGTAGTTGCTAGAGTGTAGGTGTTAAGTGTTACTAGCTGGTTGCTCGGTGGTTTCTAAGGTGTTACTAATTGCTGGAAATGGCGTAGAAAGATGGTAATATGCTAATAGTGTGAGGTGGGAAATAAAAGGTGGAAATAGTATGAACTGGTAATGCTGTATAAAGGGATCTAGTGAAGGTGAAAGTGTTAAAATATGGGGATGTAGCCTATTTTGTGGTAAGTCTAAAGAACCAGGAAGTGATACAAAGAAGTAATGAATTGTGATGAAAGCACAAAAAGGTAAGGCGTTAAGTAGGCGAACTGAGCGGCTCAGCTTCGCTCAGAGAGAAGAACGCACTTAACGGGTTGCTCAGTTTCGATCACTCTGAGCCGCTCAAAGCATTGCTGAGCACTTTTGGATTTGTATCAGAGACGGAAGTAGGCTACGTTGTTATTGAATTTCTGTTTGCCATTTTTACAAACTCAGACGGTTATTGACAGTTGCTCAGCGCTCACGTAGAGCAGAACATTAGATTCAAAAATCCGCTCAGTGCTCAGACTGAGCATTCTCACCGTGAGCTACTCAGTTAGCTTCAGTTACTTAACGCAACCAATGTCAAATCATCTGGGATAGTATTGTTGGGTTATAACTAGGGATCGGAATCGTTAGATTTTATTGATACCGATTCCATTATCGATTCTGCATCGATTCCTTTATCGATTCCTTAAATATTATTTGCTCCCAGGCTATTAAAAAACCAACTATTACTATCGGGTGGTAATCTAAAATGGATTCAATGACATCACATTTATAAAGTATAAAACATTCCTTTTTCATTCATATTGCTTAGTCATATCATGGAAAATATTTATCTGCTATATTTATGCCTGAACAAGTGGCAGAGCATCCAATAAAACAGTCAGAATTGTATAATTCTGTAAGTTGAAATGGCATTATAAATGTCATTTGGCTTGATCAATATGAGTACATAAAAATATCAGACATCAAAGAAAATAAGACACCGGAAAATAATGAAAAAGGACGCGAGAACAGAGGATAAAGTATCAGTTTAACGTTATGTCAAAAAGATGGCTAAAATATTCAATGTTGCTCTCGCGAGACAAATTAGCAACCTCACCTCCAAAAAGAAGCCCAATACAAGCCCAACACTGTTACGGCTTGTTAATATTACATGCATATATAACTATAATTACTATGTATAGGTATGTGTTTATTAGTGTTTTGCTTGTTGCTATTTATTATAACCTGTAATAACAGGTTAATACAGCCTTTCTCAAACGTCTTTGAGCCAGGGCCCAATAATGCATGACCCTCAGCCTCTGGGGATCACTTAGGCCTACATAAAAACTTTTTAAAAAAGAAATCAAAAGGGCTCGATATATTCTTTATCAATACAAAACTTTATTGTATAAATGTTGTTTTTAAGTTCAATTTAAAGTTATATTTATAACTATAATAATATTTATATTGTGTCTATCAGTGCCATAATGTCATTTTATGGCATCTGTCTGTGTTAGGGTGGTAGGATAGTCTGTTGTCTTTGGTGTGTGTCCGTCTCTGTTGTCTAAAGTAACGTACTACAGCACACAACTGTTTTACCGCGGTCACGTCGGTGCTTTCGTCGATTACCAGTGTATACCGAGACTCTCCGATGTCTTTTAGCAATTATTTGAACATGCAGGGGAGCTATGACGTTGTTGATAAGTGCTGTGCATTTTGTATGATGAATGTTCAAGTCCTTTTCAAAGACCGAGCCTACCAATTCCCCCAAGTGATTGACTGAACTGACTGCTGTGTGACAAGCAATATAGCTAGCTAGCTGAAGCTCTGCCTTTTGAATTGTGGTTGTGGTTGAGGTTTTTAACGCAGTAAATCCGATGCCTGTTAGACGTGTTGAGGAAAATGGCATGGCGTTCCTCTTGTGTTTGTCTGTGCTAGCATGTTGCAGGAGGTCGGCATGGTGAGCACAAATCTCCGATTTACAGTACCTGCACACAGCTTTGCTGTCATCACCAGCCACTGGACGTATCTAGTCTCTGAAAAAGTGTATATGGTATAAAGATAAAAAGTAATAGCAACCTGGAGGGTGTATAAAGGTATAATATGAGGTATGAATGGTGTTGATGGTGTGAATGGTGTAGGAGGAGATTTATTTCCAAACACTATAAGTACAACAATAAATCCAAAAGCATAAACATATATAAGAAAGCACTAAAGATAAAATGTAACCTAAAATGATTGGAAAAAGTGGTTGACACCGTTTGAAAATGAAGGGAAAGTTCAATTAATCGACAATCATTCGCAATGATTTATGGGATGAGTAGTTCATTTCCTCTTAAAAAAACGTTAAGTAGCCTACACAGTCTTGTACCTTTGCCTTTTTTTGTGTTTTCCTAATTTTTTTTTTCTCTCAACCGTTTTTTATAATGTCATGATTCATCTCATAGCTGGATAGTTCGGTTCATGGCTTCAAACCCTTTGTTGCTAGGGACTCCCTGAAATGTCTATGGAGAATAATCCACAACGAGGTGTGGATTACACGGTTTTAAAGAATAAGCACCAGATAATGGACAACTTTTATATTTACAAACTAGACCGGTTTCTAGACAACAATAGCAATATCTTTTTTATATAACTACATGTGGTGCCTCAACTGTGCGGGGTCAACCACTAGTTTAGGATGTTTAACCGATCTACGCCACCTCCTGTTTAAGGAGAAGGAGGAACTCCAACACTCATAGTCATAGCAACTCTCCCCATGCGCAAAATTCACAGAGACCAGATGAGGCAGGAATAGATGAAAGTACAAAACTACACTTTATTTTAACAATGAGCTCACAATCAAAATTCGTAATGGACTAATTAAAAAGAGATGCCCTTGAGGTCAATACTGGAGCTGCCGACACCGCTATGCACCACGGAGGGCACAGGGACCGCCCCGCCTGCTCAGCTCCGCCCCCCACCACGAGCGCCTGTGGAAAGGACAGTGAAGTTGGAAGAAAAGGAAAGGAAAACACCGCACACGCACCACAACCACCAAACCAATAAGGGTAGCATGCGAGAGCCACAACCACCAAACCAATAAGGGTAGCATGCGAGAGCCACAACCACTGAAATCAAAATGTATAAGAAAATGTGAGAATATAAATTATCTTTACAACACCTAATGTGAGAAAGCCCCCCCCTCACGACACACCGCAGCAGGGACAGACAGAGCATGAGAGGCACGCCGCAGTACCCCCCCCCCCCCCCCCCCCCCCCCGGGACCCTATCGTCTTAAATTGTAAAATACATGAGATGGTCATATTTGTCACATTTGCAGAGACTTAACATTAATAATATACAGCAGTTCGCTATACTGCACCCGCTACTGGAAGGGTAGCTGACGGTGCTCACAATATGATTCTAGAAGTCATTCAATACGGTGGTTTAAGTCGCCTAAAGCAAAGTCATGGCCATAGGCTAATCTCTATAGGAAACAGTGGCTGATACCAAAACCTTAAAAAAAAGGAGAGCACAGTTAGTTACGAACCACGATCTGCCATAAAGTAATACAAATAAAAATAACTAACTCAAACAATAAAAAGACTACATACTTTGTGAGCGCTGTTTGCAGAGCATGTGCTTGCCCTGGTTTGCTTCATCAACACTAAAGCTCTGCAAACAACAATTGGTTGATGAGTATCACTTATAACTAAAAGAAAGTCATTATCAACACTGGTGTGGGGAGCGCGACTCCACATACAGACACGGCATACATGCGCTTGCACTGGTCTACTTCACTATGCAAATAAAATAAAATACACTAAACAATTAGACCAGTAAGTACTTTGCCAGCAACGTTTGTAAGATGTATATGCACTAGTTCACTTAATCGGTATTGTAGCTCTACAAATGGACAGTGGATTGTCTAACTAATCACATATGGATATAATTTATAAATACAAGAATAAAAGTCATTACCGACAATGTGAAGTTGCACTGCGCACACCAAGCCCGTCACACAGTATGCACCAAGCCCGTCACACAGTATGCACCAAGCCCGTCACACAGTATGCATTTGCACTGATTCGCTCTTCATAAATGGCCTTCTGGAACCCAACATATAAACTGGTGAACACTAGTTATTAACAATGTCAACACTGAAATGTATGAGTAAAAGTGGAAAATGTTTACCAGCTTAGTTCCGAACCCCAAACAATCTCCCTGTTTAGCGGGACTCCTCACCACCTATAAGCAATGATTGAACTAGATTAATCAAATACAATGTAAAATGCAATTCAGCGTTGCAGTATGGAAAACGGCATACCCTGGAGCAGGAGAACTACTTCCAGACGTTCCAACCCCAGCAGCAGCAACACGAATTGAGTTGAGAATGGCCAGCTCAAAGACAAAGGGAATAAAAAGACACTCCCCGGTTCCATTCACACTCGCATTCACACCTGTACGTAATTGACCTAATTAGTGTAGGTGCGCTGATGGAACCTAGGTGGCGTATGCACTAACCAAGGTTACCACATACATGGAAATTATATAAAATTAGCGAAGTTTGAAAAAACCGTTGAAAAATCCGCTGACAATAGAATCATAGTTGTATTATGTCATACGTGGAGGAAGTGTAAATATTTTCCTACTGTACATACAGTACTGTGTACAACATTGGTCTGTAAATGTAAATTGTAAATGTCTATAATTTTAAATTTGCTATATTTGCAATGCCCTGGAACCCTTTCTACTTTTATATGTGAAATTGAATGTATAGCCTATCGGTGGTTGAGGTGTCCCGGTATGCACTTATGCAGAGCTTGGCTCGGACTGGGTGTCCAACGGCGCGGGGGGGCGAGCTGGTTAGCGCCTATCGGTATACAACAATGGCAGTTTTGTGCAGGAAGAGCAGGGACAAATGGGCAAAGATATGTTTATTGAGCCGTTCGCTTTGAACCTGATGCCGCACCACGCCAGGACGAAGAAAATCCTCCAACAGACAATTGCATCACGTTGGAAGATCAGACTGGTATAACATTAGCCTAACGTTAGCTAGTTGTTAGCTACCTATTTCCGTGAGAAAAGTTGGCAGGGTTAGACACTAAAGATTTTTTTCCCACTGGCCACCTGGTGGCCCAAACATATTACATAGCCTAGAGACAATGTTAGCTAACTAGCTAACTAAGACTGAGATGCATAATGTTAGCAAGCTAACGTTAAGTTAATGCAGTAAATTGAGCTACTAGCTAGCTACTGAGATCATGTATAAGCAAAGTTAACGTTAGCTAACGTTAGTTCAATTAATCGACAATTAACGTTAAGGAAACCAAAACTTTTTTGTCACTCGAATAGCATGCAGTCTCCCGACTTTTTGTGGATTTAAAGGAAGGATCAGAAAGCTGGACGACTATGAGCAAGAAAGACAATTGCCATATTACACCATGAAGATTCTGATCAACAATAATAATTTGTTGGTTGTTGTGATGTGTTCATAAATTCTAATTATTATTACGTCACTGTCAGTGGAATTTTGCATGTGCAGATAACTGGCTAAAATGTCGGGAAGAAAGTTTGAAAGTGGTTCATGAAAAAGGCTGAAGGAGCACCGTGACCAGGCCCTTTTGCAACTCATATGGAAAAGAAAACAGCAGTTGATTTTCCCAAACGTTTTCATTGCTCTATTTCGCTTATTTTCTAAAAATGGTCAAAAATAGACTGAAGTCTTCAATGGATCAGGACAGATTGAATCAGTTGACACTGATGTCCATAGAAAGCGACGTCCTGCGCAAAATGGCTTTTACCAGCCTCATGAAAGACTTCGCTGCTAAAAAAACAAAAACAAGGAAGAAAACCTTCTAAAGGTAAGCATCTGTTATTCTGTAACTTTGGTGTAACTTTTCTATTCTCGTATAGGGCCTTGTGGCTGAGTATAGGCCAGTTGATTTGAGCCCCTGGCTATGCATGTTTTATGGGTAGTATATAAACCGTAGGACTAGACGCGTTTACAAAGAAGAAGAAAGAGAATAATAATAAGATCCTGAGAAAGAACAGTACTTTACATGTTTCACATGCAAACTAATAATCCGAAGAACAGTAAGTTGGCTTTTTCAAGCCAACTTAATAATAAAAAGTTGAAGAAATAATAATAATGAGAAGAAGAATTGTTATTATTAGATTATTATTGTCATGAACCTAATACGGGCTGGACCCAAATGCAACGACCAGGAGGCAGAGGGACAGAAAAAGGCAATTTATTATAGCTTGGGGTAGTCCCAAGCTGTACACAGATAATAAACAGTAAACACAATAAAGTCTGGAGCTTCTCCGGGACTTGAATCTGCTCCAAGCCGGAGCTGGACTTGAACGGCAAGCAGGATGTTCCAAGCCGGAACTGGACTTGGTACTGGAACCCTGGAGTTCCAACCGGAACTGGGCAGGACAGGAAACTGGAACGGATTACTCTGGAACGAGACTTAACCAGAACACTGGGTTGTTCCAAACCGGAACTGGACTTGGTACGGAACACTGGATGTTCCAAACCGGAACTGGACTGCACTGGGACTGGATTGGACCAAACAGGAACTGGATCACAGGAACACGGAGTTGTTCCAAACCGGAACTGGACTGGACTGGGACTGGATAGTCAAACTGGAACTAGATCACAGGAACACGGAGTTGTTCCAAACCGGAACTGGACTTGGTACGGGACACTGGATGTTCCAAACCGGAACTGGACAGACAGGAACTGGATCACGGGAACGCGGAGTAGTTCCAAACCGGAACTGGACTTGGTACGGAACACTGGGTTGTTCCAAACCGGAACTGGACTTGGTACGGGACACTGGATGTTCCAAACCGGAACTGGGCTGACAGGAACTGGATCGGGTTTAACTGGAACAGGACAACTGGAACACTGGAATGTTCCAGACCGGAAATGGACTGTGCGGGTCTCTCAGGTAAGTTCCAAACCGGAACTGGACTGGAACTGGACTTGACGGATCTGGACAGACAGGACAAACGGGACGGATAGGGGGAGCGCTAGGCATCCAATAAATATGCTTCGAACTTGTCTCCTGAAGCGAGGGAGGACATAGAGAACAGACAACTGGTTATGGAATACATGAAATGTAAGGAGGGGGAGCCGGGGAATAATTGTAACAGGTAACCAGGTAATGGAAGCAGAGGAAGGCGTAGCGGTTGGATACGGCAAGGCAGAGCCGTGCAGCGGACCTCGGGTTGGCCCGGTTGAGGCAGCAGGGCAACAGTAGTAGATGCAACCGTAACCGTAACAATGGCGGTAGCCACGGCCGGACAGGAACCACTGTAGAATGGAGGAGCAGAACACCCAGCTGCGGGCGCAACGTCAGGTGGGAGCGGAGGTACATACACGCAACACAATCAGGGAAACGCGAACAGCTACAGACTGGCAGAAACAGTAGAATGGTGGTTAACAAGACAGGCAATATTTAGGCAGGAAGAACCGCAAACAGACAGGACTGGTTAGCAAACAACAGAAGGCAGTGAGCATTAAAGCCCCGAGACAGAACCAAATTGAAGTTAGATGCACAGGACAGGGATTCAAAGACCAGGATACAAACGAACAACGTTAACGAACTGGCGCTGAATAGCAGCCAGCCGGAGGGTTAAATAGGGAGTGAGATTGGAAACAATTAAGAAAGCGTGCAAATGTAAGCGTGGGTAATTTAACAGAGCGAAGTGTGAGGAATGAATACTGCAACGGAGAAAGGAGAAGGCTGAGACAGGAGTGGGGAAAAGGAGTGAAACAAACGGAAGGAACACGCCCAGTCTGCAGCAAGGGGAAAACACGGACAAAGGGAATCAAACATGACACGGAGGGAAAGGGCAAAACACGGAAAACGGACAGGATGGGAACGGAACGTTACAATTATTTAGCAATAACGTAAGAGAGGGAGTGCTAAATCATGGATATCGGAACTTATGTGATTCGGGTATGGATCACAGCAGTTCCGATATCCATGATATAGCATAACCTCAAGTAAGTTATTGCTTTTATACAACAGTACTACCTCAGTAAATAAAAATTCAGACATCGGTTTAACAGTTTTACTGTTTAAATTAGCTAGATTACATTGTTTTTATCTCTGCACATTCAGAAAATAGTACCCGGATTGTTTACCATGGCTAAGCAACTTAAATTATACCAGCTGCTGGGGACAGTGTGTGCCGTGATTAGAATGTAAACAAACTGCGGAGGGATGTACCAGTTCGTATATCATGAATATACAAATGGTTTGGAATGCGCTCGACCAATCACAATGCGCAGTCGGAACTCACTGTTGTATAACTGAGTGGAGGCATATTCAAATTGTTCTTATTCCACCCTACTGTGCATATAGGCTGGTCAACTGGAAACCAGACTTAAAGGTTGTATCAGCGATTTTGGGTGGAAACATAAATGATCACATTCATCTGATTTTTCCTCACGATCCGCTAGCTGCCCGCCCCATAAGCAGGCCGTCAAAAAACCGCGTCTCTGTAGGCAGCCTATGCTCCGAGATCGTACACAAAAACAATGGTACTACCAACTACTCAAAACCAAAATAAACAGTATTCCAACCAATCACAATGATCTGCACAAACGTGACGTCACTTCTGAAGCGAAATCCCAAACAAACATACTTATGAATAATTATGTTATGTTTTAAAAAATAGTGTTCAAGCATCCAGAATTATAACCACGTTAATAACGTTTGTAAGAAACCAAACCGTTTGTAAATCCGTCAAGATTTCAGCGAGATAAGAGTATTAGCGTTTGTGCAGATCATTGTGATTGGTTGGAATACTGTTTATTTTGGTTTTGAGTAGTTGGTAGTACCATTGTTTTTGTGTACGATCTCGGAGCATAGGCTGCCTACAGAGACGCGGTTTTTTGACGGCCTGCTTATGGGGCGGGCAGCTAGCGGATCGTGAGGAAAAATCAGATGAATGTGATCATTTATGTTTCCACCCAAAATCGCTGATACAACCTTTAATGTCACAATGTGTACAGTACAGAAGAATAAACATTACTTGCCTATTTCAATAAAATCACACGCCTAGTGCAAATCTCTATAGCATATGTCAAGCAAAAGTCCAAATACACACATTCCGAATAGAAGCGTACACAGTAAATTCACAGCAAAATGTGCAGTGTTAATTCAACTCTAACAGTGTTGATTCAACTCTAGCAGTGTACATTTGAGCCGGCTCTGGCCAGATTAGGCTCATATGTACACTGTTAGAGTTGAATTAACACTGGACATTTTACTGTGCAAGTCATTCTGCATTAGGCAAAAAAAGTGATCTGTGTTTGTAAGTCATGTCAGAAACTAACCCCGGTTTTGTGCTACAGTCCATTCTGAATTGATGTATACAGTAGGCCCAGGAGGCTCCTGTTCTTATTGTAGCATTCCACCATGCTGAATTGCTTCTTTCTTTCAGTATGGTGGTGATGTGCTCTGCTACCAGTCAATCGATGTGTGAAATCCTACCTTCAATGCCCAAGCACCTTCCGCAGTCCCATCTTGGGAAATTTATCGGTCAAGGCCTATGGCCTGAGGTACTTTATAGTTGGACTGGTGTTTTTATATGTACTGAGGTACTTTATAGTGGTGTTTCGTATAAATTTACAGTATGGAAGATTAAACATGCCAAAATGAAAATCCAATGTAATCCAAACGACGAAGCATAAAAGAATGCAAGCGATTGCTTTGCTACAATGATGTCAATTAGTCATGCCACATAACAAAATTCAATACATATCAGTGATTGCTTTTCCATAATGTCATTTGTGTGTTATCTGGTGCTTAGGAAGGCTTTATATAGTTCTCATGTAGGACTCATCTTGTAACCATTCACAAAATAAACTACCATTACATTCAAAATCACATACAAGACTTTATAAAAATGCATATTTTTCATCTGTTGTTTTTATATTGTACAGTTGCACACATACAATATATAAAATAAGATTAATCTTTTCAAAACTGGAGATTTATTATTCAATTACCGAAGGAATGTCTATGAAGAAAAGCCACCTAATAAAAGATCAGTTTGTGTAGACAGGGCTTATTTCATCAGCATGCTAAATGTCCTCCATTTTCTGAAATTCCTGGGTGTTCTTCAGTATGATATTACAAGAATCAACTTTCAGCAATAAAACCCAGGTTATTTTATTTAAAATTGAAACATGCAATCATGACAATTCGCCGTTAGCATCCGTTCACAGGGCTGGGAGAACTAAGTTCAAAGTGTCTGCAGGGATCAATCCTGTTTTCCTTTGAAGAAGTTGAAGGTCTTCATCAATCAGAGCCTTGTCCTTACAGTCGAAACACAAAGGACATGTGAAAAATATCTCCTCTTAAAATCTGTGCAACTTCTCATTAGCCCAAAGTCCTGTTGTCCTCACGAGAACCTTCCTGCAGATCTAGTGCAATATTGCTACTTTATGAAGCGATGCCCAACTTGTCTGCCAGGAAAGGAAGATGGCAGGTTATTCCTTATCCTGTTGGAAGGGAGTTTTTAAAGGAAAGATGAGTCTTCTCTTATCGTTTGATTAGCCCCCTTCATTTCAATTTAAAGGATGTTGTAAATGTCTTTTTAATCAATTTTGCCAGGGCTGTATTTATGATTGATCCCCACTTTAAAATTCCAATAAAAGATGACATGTTTTTCCTTTTTTTAACAAAAATGAAGTGCATGTACTTTCATCCATGTTTATACATGCGTAGACATAACAACCTAACAAGCAATCAAAACATTTACAAATATTCAGAAAGTTGTTTCATATTTAGACATAACTGAAGCCTCAGAACATGAATCAAATAACAAAGTGTGAGGAATGGATGTGACACAATGCACTACAATGGTAAACAAAGTCTGGTGGCACCCTGTTAATAGGCCTACATACCATTTCTGCAAACTACTATCTATGGTGCCACCAGTTTGTTTCCCCTTTTTTTTTTTATTTCTCGCATGGTACTTCAGTCCTCCACCAGCTAGAGGTTGTGATAGCCTCTTTATCAAACAATTATCCCGTTTGCACCACTGCAATCATCTAAGTTGATAAAGTAATTGCCAGGATGATTGACGGAGATGTTTACGAGCAACGCGCATGTGTTAAATTAATTTTGATTACGTACTACCATGGACATGCTTCAGTAGCTATAGTTGTACAGAGGCATGTTAGTTTTTGTTAGAAGCGGTGGGAAATGCACACTTAAAAATTAGAGCAACACTCGCACAAAAAAGTTAAATAAAAAGATAAATTGTATTAATAATATGAAAATAGTTTGCAGCTGAGGTATATTAAAACAAAAAAATTATTGGTGAAAAAGTGTTGAATATCATGTACACAGTTCAAATGAAAACTCTGAATCCAAATGTCCGGTCTTCACCACACTTGCAGACTGGCAGTCTTAAAGGGTATTTTGTGTTCCCGTGAAGTCCGGAGTTGCCAGGGCTGCCCAATTGTACAATTCGTCAAGTATGCAAGGGGGCTCATGCAGTCTTACAATGTAGACTTCCAGAGAGTCCACTTAGATGCAGACTTCACCAGACTTTGCCAGTGGGATTACCCAGAATTCTTAGTAATAAGGATGTGACGATATGAAAGACCAAAAAAGAAAAAGAGACAATAATCATAGTAATAATAATAATAATAAAAGCATGGTGGGAAAACAACCAAAGACCAAAGGCCTAATATATACAGTTGTGTTCAAAAAAATAGCAGTGCGTTAAAAAAAGTGAATAAATTGCAAATATTTTTTAATAGCTTTTAGTTCCATATTTCAAATGTAGTGGAAACATTACACATTCAATTCCAAATCAAAGCATTAACAAATTTTATCAAGTCTGCGTTATTCTTTTACAGGAAGCAAAGAAAAGGAATATTAATCTGTTCAAAAAAATAGCAGTGTCGACATTTTTCTCTTCAAACTCAAACACTTACTGTATAAACTGAAGAAATTTTTAAAGATTTAACTTCACTTTAAATTACTGAACTAATATTTAGTTGCATAACCATTGTTTTTGATAACTGCTGCGCATCTGCGTTGCATCGAGTCAACCAACTTCTGGCACCTAGAAACAGGTATTTCAGCCCAGGATGAACGAACTACATTCCACAGTTCCTGTGAATTTTTGGGTTTTGCTTCAGAAACTGCATTTTTAATGTCACCCCACAAGTTTTCAATGGGGTTGAGATCGGGGGATTGAGCTGGCCACTCCATTACCTCAATCCTTTTTGTCTGGAACCAACATGTTGCGCGCTTACTCGTGTGTTTGGGGTCGTTGTCTTGTTGAAACACCCATTTCAGGGACATTTCCTCTTCGGCATACAGCAACATAATCTCTTCAAGTATTTTGATGTATTCAAACTGATCCATGATCCCTGGTATACGATAAATAGGCCCAACACAGTAGTATGAAAAACATCCCCATACCATGATTTTTGCGCCACCATGCTTCACTGTCTTCACAGTGTACTGTGGATTGAATTCAGTACCCGGGGGTCGTCTGACGTACTGTCGACGACCACTAGACCCGAAAAGAACAATTTTCCTCTCATCAGTCCACAGAATGTTACACCATTTCTCTTTGGGCCAATCGATGTGTTCCTTGGCAAATTTTAACCGATTCTGCACATGCCGTTTTTTCAACAATGGTGCTTTACGGGGGCTTCTTGCTGATAGCTTAGCTTCGATCAAACGTCTTCTGACTGTAATAGCACTTACAGGTCATTTTAGATCATCTTTGATCTTTCTGGAGGTGATGATTGGCTGAATCTTTGCCATTCTGACTATTCTTCGATCCGTTTTAACAGTAGTTGCTCGTATTCTTCCACGTGTTTTGGGTTTTTGTTGCCATTTTAAAGCATTTGAGATCATTTTAGCTGAGCATACCATAATTTGCTGCACTTCTTTATACGTTTTCCCCTCTCCAATCAACTTTTTAATCAAATTACGTTGTTCCTCCGAACAATGTTTGGAACGGCCCATTTTCAGAAGTATTTTTACTTCAGAAAGAAATATATTTTATAACAATGTGTGAAACATTTGCTTCCCTTCTTCCTTAATAAAGGACAATTAATGACACCTGTTTTTTCACAGAATGAATGAATTACCTAATTAAACTCCACACTGCTATTATTTTGAACACGCCCCTTTCAACGAATGAGTCAATTACTCAGAACAAGCAGCGTGCATGTCATGACAGTTGGGTCTGTTGTTTTTCTATTACACTACTACATCTACAAGTAAATTATTTGCCATGCAGAAATATCACTACTACTAATAACAGTGGTTCACCAGGTTACTGATGTTGTACTGCCATTTGTTTGAACACAACTGTACTTACAGTATTTGCAGACATTGATTTATTTATTTGGTCATATCCACGGCAACGAGTGAGGTCTGAAGTCAAGTCTACATTAGTGCATTTATACCCTCGCAGCCCTGTGCCCTTGCAGACTTCACAGTACATGCATAAGGATTGCGGACATTTGGATTCAGCATGCGATTATATTTTATCATGGCCTGTTGTTTAACAGCCTCTTCTGTGATGTTTAGTAGTTTATTTAAATGTTGGTCTATTGTAAGTTAAATGAATTAAATTAAATTATTATTAATTATATTTAAGTAAATTAAATTGATAAATAATTTCAATGTCAGTATACAGTGTACTAGGTGGATACTACTTCAGTCGTTTGCTCAAAAACATGGTTTTTGTAGCATTTAAACTTCCATCCATGTTCACTTTCCTTCCTCTGACTCTCCCCATATTAGATCAACTAATTGTTTTTATAACATGAGAAATAACACAACTCTTTTTGCTGAAACAGCATGAATACTAAACAAAGTTTTTGCTAGTTTGTTTATTAAAACTCTAATTTGACACGTTAGTAGTTATATGCTGAGAAGTCATTAGCTTGAATAGCTAAAACAAATATTTCTTAATAAGCAGGAAATGTTGGGGCACATGGTTGCAAGGGTGAGCATGTATGCATGCCAATATTGATTAATTCCATTAAAATCTATGATTAATAATTAAAAAATCCTATTCATGATTAATTACATTTGGATGTATGAAGCACAACCCGAGAGAGTGTGGCTCTTCATGTCAGAATTGTTTCCTTTCACTGTCTCAAAATTCAATTTCAGTGTTGATATCCATTGGTTCACTGAATTCAATTAATCATAATGCATTACTCTCGATTAAATAAAACAATAACTCCGATCATTTAGGGCCTCACTCTTCCATTAGCACAGATGACCTGTCACCCGCCCTTGCCTCTAGCCCTAAGAGTTGCTCATTTGCATGCCAGTAAGACACCTGAAGCAGCCCTGCGATAAACTCTCGCGTTGACTTGATGCTGCGGTTGTTTATCCATGTGTGACATCACAAGATCAGCTAAGATCTACACCTACGCTGTATAGAGAAGGAATGGGCTTTAGCATCCTAATTCTCCTCAGCTTGAATGCGTGGTGACCCAACGCATCCAATACACTTGAGATTAATTAACTGCAGCCGGCAGTAGTGACTGGTACATTACTCCGCCCCCCTGTCTCAAACGCAGATAAAAGTGTGTCCCATAAACCTGTATGTTCACCAGCCGATCCCTGGAAAATTAACAGCCACACTTTCAATGCCACATGTGTGCCCCCTCCTGCTTCCATTTCTGTACCCAGTGGAGGGGCCGTGCTTATCTGCTGCACACCTGCAATAAACAATACTAAGCTTGTTTATTTCCCTGAGACGTCCCTACAATGCACACTCCCAGCCAGGAGGTAATTGTGTGGAAACAAAGGGAATAAAAGGACAAGCGATCATTAACTGGAATAAAGGCAATTAGGAATGAGTGTAGCCTTCGGACACTGGCACCCGCCGTGTGGCTGACACTGCATGCACTCATACATACACCCACACGGATAGGCACATGCAATTACACACACACACACACACACACGCACGTCTCCACGGACACAGATACATACACGCACATTTATATACATGCATTCACACACACATACAGACATGCACATGCATACAAATGTTCATGCACACACCAACACAGACATGCACATAGATGTGTGGGCGGACACACACACACACACACACACACGTATGATAAACAAATGTATACCTGCACTTACACAAATGCACAAACACGTACATGAAAACACTTGTTAATGATCTCTTTGTTATCTTAAATCTTATTGATTGGCCAAAATCACAACCACATTATTAATTTGTACGTATATATATGTATACTGTATATATATATACAGACGGGTAACAAATTAAAGGAGAAACCAAGATAAAGTGTCTTCGTAAGGTGTTGGGCCAAGAGAACAGGTTCATTGCGCTTTGGCATACATTCTCTGGATCCCTACTGGAGGGATGGAACACCATTCTTCCAAAAGATATTCCCTCATTTGGTGTTTTGATGACCATAATTTGATGACCAGAGTGAGCCTCAAACCATCACTCTGCTGCCAGATATACAGTAGATATGGATGGATCACTTTAAGGGTTGTTTCTCCTGACAAATTTTCCTATTGACCTCTATGGAAAAATAAGTCAGGAGAAGAAACCCTTCAAGTTATCCATCCATATCTACTGTATTTCTGACAGCAGAGTGATGGTTTAAGGCTTGTTTGATATGGCAGACCCTTGATGACTTAGAGCCATTTAGCCAACCATGTGTTCCATACTGTTCCAGCCTAATTTACAGCTAAATCTAGTCCCACCCCCCAATTCCCATATACAGTAGACCCATTCAAATGCAGAGAGGTTATAGTATCGCTTGTAGAAGTACCAGAAAATAAGATATCAAGAGTCTTTTGATATTGTTGGCTCACAGACATCAGGAAGTCATGGCATGCAAAGGATATGCGACCAAATATTACTTTATTCCACATTATGTTAAACTGTCCAATATTTTTTGATGCCCAAAAATGGGGGGGACTATGTACAAAAGGTTCTATAATTTCTAAACGGTTCATCCGATATGGATGGAAATACACTGAAATTAAAGCTGATAGTCTGCACTTTACTGTCATTGTTTCCTTTCAAACTGAAAGTGCTAGAGTACAGAACCAAAATAACAATGAGACAACTTTTGCAGTGGTCTCTTAATTTTTTCCAGAGCTGTATATATATATATATATATATATATATATATATATATACACCAGTGGCGGCTCCTGAGCTGAAAATTGAGGAGGCAGAAAACTTCCCTTTAAACTGATTATTGGTCCTAATCTTTTTTCAATAATTTTCCTTGATTAACACGTGTGCCAATGATCTGAATAATCCAATTGCAGGTGAAGACACAGCTTCATTCTTCACATCATGTTAGGGAGATTAAACGGAAAAGTACACTTTACGAAAAAAGCACAACCTGCAATAAAAATAATCTAACAAAAGCTGAGCTTTAAGATAATTTAATTTCCATAAATATTTTCGGAATTAGAGTGCGGAGAACGAAGAGCATATGTATCCACAATTATAATGTTGATTAAAATGTGCACAATTTTGCAATGCAAGTTAAAAGAATTTCATTACTTGCCTAATAGCATAATTGAGGAGAACTGGCTACATTTGATGGCAATGAGTAATTTGTGAATTAAACGCTGATGTAGCCTATTGTTAATCAAGGAAACTGATTGAAAAATGATTGAGACCAATAATCAGTTTAAGGGGAAGTTTTCTGCCTCCTCAATTTTCAGCTCAGGAGCCGCCACTGATATACACCGTGTTTCCCCTAGGATGGAGTTGTAGCAGCGGAGGTGAAGCACTTATATTATAGGCATTTAGCAGACGCTCTTATCCAGAGCGACTTACACAACTTCTTATTACATTTATCCATTTATACAGCTGGATATATACTGAAGCAATTCAGGTTAAGTACCTTGCTCAAGGGTACAACGGCAGTGTCCTACCTGGGAATCGAACCTGCAACCTTTCAGTTACAAGTCCAGTTCCTTAACCATTATACTACACTGCCGTATATATATATGATTTAAAAAACCAAAAAAAAACCGGGAGGTTTCTTTGTGTCTGCCGGCACCAGAGGGGCTCTCGAGGCCTAAGTAAATACAGTACAGTCAAGGACAACTACAGGCAGGGGCGTAGGTTTCATTTGAACATTGGGGGGGGGACCACAAACAGTAAATGTTCTTTGTGATGATAATGGAGGGGGACACTAATAATATAGCATCCAACAGTAGCGAACCATGACTATTGGACCGAGGCCCTCAACCATTCCTGTGAGCAAAGCAATACGAAGTATCGGGGGGTCTGGGGGTCCTCCCCCAGAAACATTTGAGCTTTTTAAAACTCATTTCCTGCATTTCTACACAACCTCTCCCAGGGCATTTTTTAAAAATAAAATGTTTTATTTATGAACATTTTGGAGAAGTTTTTTTTTTTTTTTCAAAGCACTAGGCGAGATTTGAGATGCTTTCATATAAATCTAAAGCCATGGTAGGCTAATCAGTGCATTAGTGGATAAGATAAGTTTATAACATTTTAAACTCTGTGGTTCTCAAACTCGGTCCTGGGGGTCCCCTGTGTATGCTGGTTTCCGTTCCAACCACAATTGCAATCCCAAAATTTTAACAAGCTGTTAATTTTTCTTAATTAGGTGTTTTCCATGTTTAGAGGGATTATTTACCCTCTTAAGACAAATTATGTCAGAAATAGTTATGCATACCATGAAGACTATGCCATGTTCACATTGTGCTTACAGTGCTATCTTGCAAACTATAATACAAGGTAACATTTTTTTAAACTGATCAATTTAAAGACTGAGGTGAATCAATAGGCTCCTAATTCAGTAGTTGAACACTTGTGTTTTAAGTTCCTTAATTTTTCCTTAAACTTATTAACACAATGCAGGTTTGGCTCATTATCATTTGCTTTGTCTTTTGAATTGTTCATTATTTACCAAGTCTCTAGTTTTAGTTGCCAATGTGTCCACAATTTCACCAATTCGGAGCCTATTGATTCACCTCAGTCTTTAATTTGTTTAATTTGATCGGTTAAAACATTTTTACCTCTCTTTTTGTAATTGTTTGCAATATAGCACAATGTGAATATTTGACTTTTATTATTCATGACATGCATAGCTATTTCTAACATAATGTGGCTTCAGAAGGGAAATAATCCCTCTAAATATGAAAAACACCTAATTAAGAAAAATCAACAACCTGTTCAAATTCTGGGAGTGCAATTGTGATTGGAACGAAAACCAGCATATGCAGGGGGCCCCAGGACCGAGTTTAAGAACCACTGCCTTTAGTGGTAGTCGTCGACATCCCAATTATGGTATTCACATTTCTCTGAACTTCTAAATTAGGCTAATTACAGTGTCGCCGCTTGCGAATACATCAGCCTCTCATGTTGCACTGCAAGGCAATAAACATATTAAGGAACCAAATAGCCTACATTTAAGAAGCTACAACTGTTTTCTGATGAACCCTGAAGAAATTCTCTATTCAATTGTCCAGCAACGTCGACATTTCCACAGTGCTACCTAACGTTATACCATGGTATGGGTGAATACTCGATTCTGATTGGTCAATGACTGGTCGTTATTCTGTATAACCGGTCAGTCATCCGGGTCACAAGTTTAATCACAGTTCTAAATTAATGCGCTGCCTGCCTGGCCAGCTAGTACTACGCAACCTGGGAATGGCAAACATGACCGGTCAATTCAGAGTCCAAGACGTTCTAGAAAATAAGTGGAATAAATAAAGTGAATTAATGAAGTAAACGAATGTAGCCTACCTACTTTATTTTCCTCAGTGACTAACGTTACTGTAGCCTACGGCAGACGGCTACTTCGCCTCGTAGGTATGCTGCAAATAGTAGGCTAACTTTGGCTACGATAAACTTTTGTCATTGTTTTTCAGATAATGCAAATGCAATACGTGGCGAGGTAACTATATAGCTAGCCATAGTTACATTATCACGGAGTTAGCAAAGCGCATGGTGTTTATGTGCAATGCGTAGCCTAATCTTTTTTTTTACTGCGAGCCATAAATCCATCTCTAAGGTAGAAGTTAACGTTGCCGTAGCAACAGCATACATCTGATTTATAAAAATCGGTAAACAACATTAATCTACAGATTAAAAAAAGTTTGTATTCAGCAGATATCTTAGTTACAACTACTTCAATATAGCAAAACATATACGACCTTGCTGAAAGTTAGCTTTGCTTAGAAAGTTTGGACACAATCGCATTTCAAATGAGTTTATGACAGCAACTTTTCCATGAAAGCGCTTTACGTTTAAAACGTTTTTACGTTACTCTAAAATGTTTACAAGGCCATTTACTCCAGCATTTTGAAGGGGAGAGAGTGGATTGTTTTGTTTACAAAAAAATTCAGCAGCGGCGGTCATATTTCAGGAGTGGCGTTACACCGCTGCTAGGTGCATATAGGGGAAACACTGATATATATATATACACATTTTTTATTTATTTTACACATTGAGAATGCAATGAAGTAATGTGATGTTAATGAATTAACGTTTTTACAAAAAAAAAGTTAAATGTTCTGTATGGTTTGCCACAGAATTTCAACAATAATGCAATAATCCTCACTCAGGAGTGAGGACATCTTAGAAGAAAACAGCTTATCTTCAACCAAAACCCACTTCCAAAAAAAGCACGACCCCTTACATTAGCTACAGATTAAGAAAGAGCATATGACTGCTTATACTGGGTATATGGCAACCCTGAATGCTTCACTTGTGAAATCCAGAAGAAAAGATGCTGCAGCTTTTATTACATTTTAAATTGGATTTTATTTTTCAAGGCATTTCCCAGATTGCTCCTTTGAAAAATTACTAAGATAAATAAGGCCCTGATGAAGGCCTTTAATTAATTGACCGCAAATCTCACTTGCCTCTGTACTTCAACAAATCTCATCAAATCTTGGACCAGGTAGTGCTCTTCAAACCATTAGCAAGGCAGGCTGTTTCTCTGCCAAATACTGTGAACTGCAGGCGCTTCCCTGTCCAGCACAAAATCGGCAAGTGCTTTGTGGCTGCTTTTTGAGGGGCCATGCTTGTCTAGCATCCTGAACTGTCATGGCCGCCTACGCAAAAAGAGCGCGGAGATTCCGCCGAAGGTTACAACAATGTTTTCGTCTCGTCTTTTTTCTTATTTCCTCAGAGATATCCATCAATGCTTCCCTCCAGTGCTTGGAAAATTGTCACCTCACACAGTGTGTGCTTGCGTCTGCGGCAAATGTGCGCAATTTTATTTATATATTTATTGATTTCTTTTGTGAATCTAATCAGCAAACGTAATAACTTTTGAAACTTCTGATTGCTGGCAAAACCTCATCAGGGCTCAACCCGCTGATGCCAGAGAGTTGCCCGTGGCCGATTATGATTTATGTGATAGTAAAACGCTCAATATCCATAGTTTCATGTCTGTCAATGTTGGTTTGGGGCGTGCAATTCTTGTTTCTCAAACACATTCATAAAAGGGTGGAAATTAAATTCTGGGAAGCTTGGTTGCGCCCAGCACTCGAGTTGAGGGGGGATGAGGGGGGATGGCATCCCCCCTGAAATAAAAACGGTCAAAATCATCCCCCTTCTAAAACGGCCATCCCCCCTTTCCATCCCTTATGTCATTTTATCAATGAACGTGGTATTACTGCTATTTCAACATTAATTTTGAGCATATTGAGTAAAATACTGTGGGCGAGGGAGCACGCACACATGCAATGACATTTTTACCAAGTCACTGACGCTATGCTATGCGAGTGCCCTAGAGGCACCAGAGCTCCGTGATGCGCTTGTTTGATTGATGCTAGAAGCTGCATAGCAGCACGAGCGCAGGTAACGGTCATCACAATGGCCAAGCGACCAGGGGCCGGTTGCACCAGCTATACGTAAGTTCAAACGTAGGCTAGTTATAACGTAAGTGTTTACTAAATTAAGGTTTACACATTACTAAATAAAAATGGGTTGCACCACACAAACTAGTTTGTACGTTGAGCTTAGTAGCTACTAAATATTTACACCTACCCCTAGGTATAAAAAAAATACACAAACTGTAACCGTCTGTTCATCTAATTGGCTACCTCCGCCGTTTCTTCAGCAAACACTGTAAAAATAGTTGACGCGTGGAAAACGTTCAGTTTCAAAACAAAGTTCTTTATAGTTCAAAAGAGAGGCAAACAGAACAGTCCCGTAACTTAGGCTAAGTTTCCATATATTTTCAAAGCACATAATGGCTGTAACATAAATAAATAGGCTAAACAAACAAATAAGGATATTTTGAATTTTATTCTTAAAAACATAAACATGCACACATTGTAATTCTGTTCAATGTTCTATTTTTTTCCCCATGGAATGCAAAATAGACGTAGCCTGTTAAACTCAATGCAAGTTGATTTCCGTGTTTACATTGTAGCTTGTTGATTGATTGGTTATGGATTTGTTATCGTCATGATAAAGCGACAATGTTTACCTTAGTATTGAACTAAGCATTACTTAGTTTTCACTAGCTAAGACATTACTTACGTATTGGTGGTGCAACCGAATTTAGTAAAGCGATAGTTTGAAACTAACTAGTAGCAACTAAGGACCTAGTAAATACTTTACGCGCAAACTTAGTCACGAACTTACGTATGACCGGTGCAACTAGGGTTGCCAACCGTCCCTTGAAATAAGGGATCGTCCCTTATCAGTTCAATAAGGGACGGGTCTTTTATTGTCCAAATAAGGGACGATCCCTTATTTCAAGGGACGGTTGGCAACCCTAGGTGCAACCCAGCCCAGGAGGACAGCGCTCTCTGAGGGACTTCATATTTAAAAAGACAAAAAATAACATTACAGGTAAGTCAAGAGTCAGTAATCTTAGTCATTACTCATTACTTTAGTCACCAAAGGTGGAATCTCTGGACATAAGCAATAACAATGTTAGTTTGGAGCTTAGCTACGTTTTTCTCTCTTGTTAGCTAGCTAGCTAACTAATGCTAGCTAGCTAAAAGATCATTAACTAGGCTAGCATTAACGTCAGCTAATCATGTTCGGGGAGAGTGGAGTAGGCAGCCATTGACAAAATTGGTCCTATTTTGTATTATCTGTATAATTTTTAATATATTTTCATATTTTGTAAACAGTTTCAATTTGCACTTAATGCCCTGTTAAAAAAAGTAACATTGGGAATGTTAACATAAAAGATTTATATTTGAACTGCAATAAAATGATGATAGATCAATATTTTTCTAATTGTTTTCCTCCATTTTTTCATGAAGGGGTTCTTGTTTAATTTACATAATGATTGAATTAATCACGATTAAAAATTAACCCTTTAGATACCAGTTTTGATCATATACCAGTAACTGCTTTTTTGAAAAATACACTATAATTCAATATTCTAAAAACAAATTTGACTTTATTATTAGTATCATCAGCTGATCCATCTGAATAATAAATGAGAAGATTGATTTTGGTGCATTTTTACTTTTTGTATAATGTCAGATTGAACAAAAAGGTACGTTGGGACTGTTAACCTACAAGATTTGTACCATAGACTTCCATTATAACCACATTTTTTGACCCCCTCCCCCACTTTAAATTAAAGTGAAAAAATGATTTTGCACTAATTGTCCTCTGCATTTGACCCTAAGTCAAATGTAAGTGGTGCCATGGCAGCCCGGGGACCGACTCCAATTCTGAGGTGCCTTGGTCAAGAGCAATGACAGGAGTATCTGACACCTAACATCCATAACATGCATGTTGTTTTAGGAGTATAATCATTATCTTTATGCTTTAACAATAATCAAAAGGGTACAGAGTTGGTCTCCCACCCTCTGCGCCATTATCAGCACAAATTATGTCCCCATATGATCAAATCCACCATCCCCCCTGATTTTTTTTTACAACTTGAGTACTGGTTGCGCCTCATATTCCTCTTTCAGATCTTTTTTTCCCCGTCACAAAGTGACAGAAGGCAAAGACGCACTCCTTGTCAGCAGTCACCCTGAGTCCTCATCCGCTCTCCGATTGCGCACGCTGCATTAGGAGACGTTTCGATTGAACTGTCAACTGCTTTTAAAGGAGGCCCACATTATACAGAATGGTTCCATTTACAAACCTGTCAGATTCTCTTGTATATGTTTATTATGGCCTCTGATGACCTGCAGTCCAGAACAAAATGCTAATCATGTCATCTTTTTCTTTTCTTTCTGCCTGGTGTTTTGCTCCTTGGCTGTGGTGAATGCGGGCTCCATCGAATAGGTAAGTGTCTACAATTTCATCATTTTACTTTGAGGGGCAGTTCATCAGGTGGCTGAATTGTTTCTTTACACCAGGTTGGATACAGCACTATGTGATGGTTAATCTGAGGGGCATGTCTTTCAAATAGATTAAAACAGTAGTGTTCATTCAAGATAACAGAGTTTCTTGTATCCTGTTCAACTCCAAGGCCTGAGCTTGTCCTTAAGTTTGACTGACAATTAATCTAAGCGTGAAGTTTTTTTTTCTTCACAAGTACAAGTATAGTGATCGCTAAGATGAAAATTAAAACAAAAATGGTTTTTGTTCAAATTTAAAGACAAATATCAATTCGGTCTTGGCCTCAGTGACGGAAAAATGGAGCAGTTGATTGGAAGGACGCACGCTGTTCTTGCTCAAAGTCTCTCTGAAATGGTCAGAAACCCTAGATCTCCTGGAGGCAGAGTCAGTCATCACCACCGAACTGAAGGGTCATTATTCATCTTCAAATAAGAATAGAGGAGGACCTTTAAACTGAGCTTTGCTGTCAGGCCGTTTCGTTTGTTCTGCTTGATCGACTACCATGCTAATTAGCTGACTAATCCCTGCCTGGTGACAGGCAATACCATTTATTTTAATTGTAACTCATGTGGTAGCATGCTCTTGCTTCACATCACATGACAGAATTTCAATGATTAACAGACTTTCTCACATATAGCAAAGGCAATTTAATCATCACAAATACAGCTTTTGCTTACATTGTAAATTGCCCTGTAGATGCATATCACACAAGCGTGCTAGTGAGCAGGTCAAATGCAGAAGCAAAATAATAGGTGTGAGGCATCTGCACCAATTAATGGATCATGCTGTCAGTCCAGAGTCATTAAGTACTTGGCAGATGTGCAAACGGAAGACAATTTTGTGATAAAGAAAAAATAGCAAGAATGTTACCACAAGATAAGAAATAATCGAAAGGGAATTGTCGGCCAACTGTTAAGGGGTACTCAGCTAATGAGGCGCATGACTGTTAACCAAGCAAAGCGAATAAAATCAAGTGAAATGATCCATTGAAAAGTATGTTTTCAGCATCCTCAATTCAGAACTCGTGAAACTTCGCTGATGTGAGCTAACGTGCTAAAGACACATTCAAAGATGCAAAGTTTTATACCCAGTCTACAAGTTGACTAAAAGTGGACGGCTGCATCTGTCCAAGGGCTCACTTTTATCTGCCATTCATGTACTACTCTCCCTTCTCTCTGTTTGTCTCTGTCTTATTTCAAAGTCTTTTAAAAGTTGAGTTTAAAAAAAACAAAACAAAAAACCGCTGCTTTTATGTTTAAGAATACTGGTTTGCAGACCAGAGGCTGCATTAGAAGGGACCAGGATTCAACCATAGTATTTCTCCGGCGAATACCAGGAGTGATAATAAGCATTTTGTGGCAGAGACTTTGTCTCTTTTCAACCACTTTCAGAACAGTTGAAATAAGAAATTTTGAAAAAAAGATTTTTGCCACTTTTTTTCTTTTTTTTTAATTAAAAGGAGGAAAAACACTTACTGCATCCACGTTAGAACTAATTAAACAAACTTAATGGTCCTTTGCAAAATAATAACAGTTCACATCTTAGAGCTCCCTTAATGCAAGGAGACAGCATGCGACAGGCTCTAATTAATAAGTACAACTGGTTTAAAATATTCAGGATTAAAGTTTCCAGTTATGTTCCAACAAAGGGCCTGATTTACTAAGGCCTGTAACATGTGCAGAACCTTTTAGAATGTAAAAAACCAATAACATGACCAATGATTGGTTGTGTTAATAGTTTTGTGTGTGCTAAAAGGTTTTGCACATGCTAAAGGTCTTAGTAAAACAGGCCAAGAGTATTAGTGGGATCTCAGCATGGCGTTTTGAGACTAAACCACTGTTTTTTTTTTTTTTAATCCTCAGGATTTCACGCAAGTTAGGATTGGTAAGGTTTGGGGAGAAAGTTCACACCTGGCTTCATTTATTTAATTATTCCTTTAATCAGAAATGTGTTTTACCCACACGTGCATGCGGGCTCACCCGCTCCAGGTTTTTCCGGCTGGGATTGATCGTTTGTTTGTTTGCGAGCGCAGGAGTTATGATTAGCCGCCGCGCGCCTGCAATATGATGGAGCGACGCCATGCTTATCCGGAGGCTGTGTAAATAAGCCTTCGCCCAAGCCCAAAGCGGGCAGCCCGGCACATTCCATCACTGTCGTTTTACTGCCAGGTAATGTTACAGATATGCACACTGTTATGAAGAATTAGGATAAAGTCTACATGAGAGATAGAGCAGTGTATGTACTAAATCTGACATATCTTAATGTGGGGTCAGACTTGATTAATGGTGCACTGTTTGCAATGATTGATGTGCCGCTGTCTGAGGCAGTAACCACATGACTATATTCATCTGCTGCTCTTCGTATATTTTAGTGTCTATCCTCAAAGAGTAGAAAACACCAGCAAGACTTTGGGGGTTATTATAACACAATCAAGGCTTTTTAAGGGGATCAAATTTCACCCGCTGCTGATTAACTATTTCTGCAAGGGACGCTGGAAGGTGCAATGAAGATATTATACCTGTGTGGGTGTCGACAGTGGGCCAAAAGGTGCCTCGGTTGAGGAAGAATAAAAACAACCTTACACACTGCACTGTTTGAATGCACACCAAGAAGCAGGAGAGAAGAAAGCTTTAAGATAGCAATCCATTACAGAGACCGTGAAGAAGTGCTACAATACCCCCCCTGCCCCCCGCCCCGGGCACTCCATTAACTTTCTATCACACTCTGAATTACCCGGTCCCTATTTTCAGCTCTTCAAAGGGAGCCTTGGTTTCACACTTGCAGTCAGAGAGAGAGAATAGCCAAAGGAGACGGCATGCAAAGTGTGGACGTCGATAAAGATCTCGGTTACGCTTCTGGAATGGTAATGTCACGACCGGAGAGGGGCGTCCTATAAAAGCTCTCGCAGGGTCGGTGGATCAGAGCCACCCGCACAACGTTTTCCTTCGCGAATTGAGCCTCGCTCGTTTGCCCAAGCTATCACACAGGCTAAACAAATCCAGTTTAGCACGGTATTTTTCTGTAATCGGATTTTAGCTCCTACCTTACATTGCATCGGATTATGGTTTTGGTTTAGTGTCTCTAGTGGGATTTGAAAGACCACCAATTTGTTGAGCAGTTGCAGCCAGCGCACTTAAACAGGGAAAACCGGGGAGCTTGCCTTTGTCTGCTAATTATTTGCAGCCTATTTTTGATTTTTATGTGCAATTAAAAAGTTCCATAAAAAAGGATCACCCAGTCACTGCTAATGCTTTAAGCATTCAATCCTGGTCCTGGAGAACTACAGAACTATTATGCATCCCAATATGGGGATGTGTGACATCATGGAACACAATGCCTTTCATGCAGAAATTTGTTTGCCATTAAATGAGTGGAAAGTGAAGTGGTTGGAATTAGCCGTCACACTAGAAATCAAGTGAATGTCTAACCAAAGGGATACATCAATCCCGCAAGAAATCTTGTTTGTATATAGCCTTCAATTATTTTTGAATATTTATTTGAATTGAATGTCATGTCGTCAATGGTATAGCAGACTGAATGATAAATTGAGGCTATTTGGAAAGTGTGGTAGTTTAATGGGGATTGTTTGCTTTCTGGGGTTTTTCAATTTTTTAGTTTATGTGCTTGATTAGCCCAGATAGTTTTTGTGTGCAAAAAAGGATATTTTACATGCTTACAGAGGTTTTTGACCACCTGCTTACAATAGCTGGTATAGGGGGAATTGTGAAATTGTGGTTTAAAGCAAATACACTACAATTAACTACAGTAATTCCATAACAGCTTGTACCATACTGTTATGTCTCCAGAGGTTGTATTTGTGTATCTTATCTGATTATTATGTTTTTAATATTATTTTCAGTTGGAACTATTTCCTAGTTGGTGGATACAACCTGTGGGTGTTGCACTCAAGAAAATGAGAAACTGCTAGAAATATCTACAACCGTGGTCCCCAACCCTGTTCCTGGAGATTGACCGTCCTGTAGGTTTTCACTTCAACCCTAACAAAGCACACCTCATTTAACAGCTAGAGATCTCATTAAGCTGCTAATTAGTAGAATCAGGTGTGCCAAATTAGTGTTGAAATGAAAACCTACAGGACAGTAGATCTCCAGGAACAGGGTTGGGGACCACTGATCTCCAATATCCATCACATATGAAAACTGTCTGGACCAGTAGAAAACGCCCTGAAATTGAAATAATGTTTTAAAAAATATATGAATCCCTTTACCACATGTTGAAAATAGAATAACTTATTTGGGTGAATGCAGTTTATGAATGGAAAGCACGACAGTTACACTGGATACTTCACAAAACACATACGGTGTAAGTTGGTGGTGGTAGAGATGAGTTTCCCCCTCGTCACTGTAAGCGCTTTGAGTGTCATGAAAGGCGCTATATAAATGCAAGGTATTATTATTATTATTATTATTATTATTATTATTATTAAGTAGCTAGCTAACGTTAGTATGTTGAAGACAACCCACAGCTGAATTTTGCAAACAGTAGCTAGGCCTATTTACAGAAAACCGAAGTATGGGTGATCACTTAATCTGACAAGAAAATTTCAATTGGACATTATACTTTTTTACGACAAGTTATTTAGAAGAAAGAAACGTAGGCTACTTACCCAATTATTCTGTATGCTGTCCTCAGAATGAGACTCTGAGAGACTCTCTCGTGCAGTTTCAGTTGAACTTCAAAATATCCTCGAGTTGACTGCAGAACTGCTTGCTTGTTGCGGTGGTAGCATAGCAGATGGGTAAGCCCTTGAATTACGCTAGTTAAATGGGATAACGTTACTCCCTCAAAAAAGGGCATCATGACGACCACAAAGATCTAACTTTATTGTTCCGTTTGTCCTGTGTGCATGTGGTGATATCAGTGACTGTGTTGAGAAAATATTAGAATCGGGATAATCCAAAATAGCCTATCCTAAGCCGCAGGAGCAGCATTTAAAACACACATAGTGCAGCTTTTGTCATTCAATATTGTGCATGTTCATCCTATATAATTATTTAGGGTAATGTTGATTTTATCATGTTTAACCTTTTCGTAGGCTTAATTATTATTTTTGTTATTTTAGGCTTAGACTGTTTCATCATGTTTTTGCACTATAGGCTATATTATTATGTTTGGAAAGCACTTTCAGCTGCATTATTATTCTTAGGCTATACTATTATTTTTAACAAATAAAGTGGCCTACGATGAATTAGGCTATAGATAGGCTACTCATATAGCTCAGCCGATTTCGCAATGGGATGCACTAGCAAATTCGATCAGCCCTGCGAGAAATAGCCTAACTCATTTTTATTATACCAGCCGACTGAGAACCTCACTTGGCCCAGATTAGAAAAAAGGTCAACTATGACTAACTGGAACTGGCCCAAGTTGTATTTTCTGGAAGCAGAGCGATACGATATCCCGAATTCGGCACAAGCTCGGCCCATATGAATCCCCGCCGAGTCCCCCGAACCTCGAACGGAATTGGCCCGAGTCCACCTTGTTGACTGGGAAACGTCTTCATTAACATTAACTAGCTACAATGGCTATGATATAATGCCGCCTATAATAAGGAAAATATCAGCGCATAATGTCAGCTATTGCTCTCAGCGTAAACAAGAGAAGCTTAACCTGTTGTCAGTGGAAGTGAGGATCACTGCCATAGCATGGCAGAACTATTCGTAGCCTATCGTGCACAGCTGTATAAGTAACTAGCTAACGTTACAAAATTTAATTGAACTTCATTTTTATATTTATTCTTTACCTAACCTATGTGACATGGACAATAATCTTTACTCCCCGTGCGCACCGTTTAACCATTTTTATTTAATTTTGATATAGCCTACAGAGCTACAATTCTTCGTTTAAGTTAGGCTACAATCCTTATAGAAATTAGAAAGTAACTATTTGTAAACGGAAGCTTTACGGTGTCCGTGGTGGTTAGCAATTGCTCTGATTGGTGGTTCAGCTAGCCAGTGCTTTATGTTGGGGAAGGAAAAAAAAAACGTCCGCTACTTGGCGCCCCCCAAGGGTAGTATAATGGTTAAGGAACTGGCCTTGTAACTGAAAAGTTGCAGGTTCGATTCCCAGATAGGATACTGCCGTTGTACCCTTGAGCAAGGTGTTATGGTTCTGTTTTGTTTGTGTATTATTTTCTGTTACTTTATTATTTTTCATATTCATTGCCCATAGCCCTGGTTCCTGTACAGTATGCATTTCCCTCAGCTCCCCTGTCTGTCTGTGTGCTGTGTTCCGAGTTGTCACTCCCCTGTATCGTGCTGGCACTATTCGGGTGATTTCGGAAGTATTCAGATTTTCTACCTTCCTTCGTGTCTCGTATTCTTTCTTCAGTCTTTTCTATTAAACTGTAGATACTATTAACAATTACTTATTGCACTTGTGGTTATCTAGTTTAAGTTACATTTACTAAATCTACTAATGTATATGTGTTACTAAACAAGACTAACCCCCGTATTGTAGTTATTTACTAATTGATACAAACATATCTTCTACGCTGTAACATTCCATTCTCGTGTGCTTTACCTGACTCCTGCTGCCTTCGCATATTGACTGCACCTGTCTCTAGCCTGTAACTCCGCCTACCAATCGGAGCACGAGTCTGCCTCTGATCCAGGCTGTGTTGTCTTCAATGTGTTTTCGTGAATCCGGTCCACGTCTTTGTCATTCCCACATTATTGTATTATCGATTCCCATTGTTATCACCTTTGTCTTGTTTGTAACCCCGCCCTCTCTCACACCTGACCCTCCTTTGTCTTATCCTTCCCCAGTGTTTATAAGCCCTCAGTGTGCGGTGTTACTTTGTCAGAATGTTGATCAATTCCACTGTGCCGATTGTTAGTAAGCCTGTGTTATTTGCGATTCCTGAGACAACCCTTTGTACGACTTTGAGCCTGCCTTTTCCTTCTGTTTGCCTTGTCTTTCTGTTTTTTTTTTTTACTCTTGCTACATTTTTTTACTACTCTTTTGGATTTCGATTTTGTACCTTCTCAAACTGGCTTCTGATCTTGGACTGTGAATAAACTATGTTTTTGCCTGCTACCTGTGGTCTGCATTTGGGTCCTTCTCAGAACATAACAAAGGTACTTAACCTGAATCACTTCAGTGTATATATATCCAGCTGTATGAATGGATAAATGTAATAAGTTGTGTAAGTCGCTCTGGATAAGAGCGTCTGCTAAATGCCTAATGTAATGTGGTGCCCCTGGGCACGTGCCCAATTGCCCACATGGTAGATCCGGCCCTGATGGGAATGACAGATGAGCCTTGGCTTAAATACCTGATGCAATGACATAAAGCATGAACAAACACACCTTTTTAAAAGGTGTGCCTTGATCACTTTGAATGAAAACATTTTTTGAACTCAACTGTTTTTATTTTTTTATTAGCAACCACTTCAAGTGAGGATTATTTTGTGTGTCTTGATCACTTTGAATGAAAACATTTTTTGAACTCAACTGTTTTTATTTTTTTATTAGCAACCACTTCAAGTGAGGATTATTTTGTGTGTCTTGATCACTTTGAATGAAAACGATGTGAAGTATGAATCAAAGAACTGTAAAGCACGCACAAGTAGCTAATGGTACGTCAAAGTGATTTTGTGGTGAATAACATTGTAATATCATTTTTACAACTTTCCAGCTGTAGGTCCTGAGCACGGTCAGACTGTTTCTGCAGGAAAGCATTTTTGATAGATACTGTATGTTTGTGACCTGACTAAACTAATACAGCATGACATCCTTTACCTAAACTAAGGAAGATTCTGATGCACTTTTTTTTTTTTTTACATAACCATGTGACTGTTTTACACCCTATAGGTGGCCACCTAGAACTACAGGGAATATGTAGTGATATGTTGGTGGTGGTGTTTTCGTAGTTTGGTGGTGGTGGTGGTGTCCATTTCATTAGGCCTTGACATTTAGTTCGAGGCTTGGGGGTTACACCTTGTAGCACTGGACAAAGTGCAAGCAAGACACAGTTCCTGCGGAGATCTCACTTTTAATCTATTGCACAGTAAATAAACATTGCCACCTGCTGCCAGATCTGATCAACACGAGTGTGTTAAACAATTGCTTTTGTAACTCAGATGTAGGAACCGGGCATCACTTTTTCATCCACTTTTTTCCCCATTTTAAATCCGCTCTGTTCAAAGCCCGTGAGGTGATGCAGGAGACTTCGCTGCTGGAAAGAGAAAAAATCCCATTACTGCATGCCAGAGGGAGGAAGAGTAATCGGGAGGCGAGATATTCTACAAACCTACATGGGTGCAGATAACGCGCTTTTAAAGGAAAGCCTTTTTCTCCTGAGATGGCATGTATGAATATGAGGTGATTCAGTGTTCCCTCACCGTCAGTACACATTCTGCTGCTGTAGCGTTCGGGGTGGGGGTAATGCTCAGTGGCGTGTTTCAGATCTCGTTGAAGACGCAGCTGGAATGAGGAAGGGCGCTGCACCACAATCACCCCCAAACCAGTATTCCCTTAGACTGTTCTTGTAAAGTGATCATTTTGTGCATGTATCTAATATTCAACATGTAGACGCGCGCGCGCACACACACAACTATACTGTATAATTATTTCTCAAAGCTATTTTTAGGTTCAATTGAGTATTACCCCTGCCTTCATTATCCGTAATGACAATTAAGTTTTAAAATGCATGTGCCTCCTGTTTTTCTAGGACAATTAGAATTCCCAGTTAAAGGCAGCACAGCGTTTTGGAATTTCCTTCACCTGGGAGAAGAAAAATAACCTGCACTGTTGAAAAACACTATGCATGGCTTCCATTAGAGGGGAGTTGAATCTCTTGTCTTTGTATTCTCTTTTGGGGGTCCTTCTCTGCTCATTGTGTTTTTGGCCCTGTTCACGCTTGCATTTTGGGGCTCGACAACCGAAGTTATCAGCTGAAGTCGCTCATGTTCTGTGTCCGTGCACACACGCATATTTAGAAGACAGAGAATGCTGTCTGAACGAGTATGAAATTATGAACGAGTAACAGGACTCGCTCCTGTATTTACATGTTAAGTTTGTAATAGCGCGATATTTGCTCTGAATGTAAATCTCGCATTTCAATTATCGCACAGGTGTAAACGCGATCTCCAATGTCAACAAACATGGATGAGGCCATTCCGTTTTTGTTAATCTTTGCCGAGAGAAGCCGGAGAAGACGTGTGTTTCCACATCTGATCTGGTAGCGAATGTCGCAACGTCAACTAATGCTGCTTTTAACAGTACTCAACATCGCCCTTAGCACACTCTATAGAAGTCAGGGAACGTTGCGCAGTTAATCACTGCGCATTTGCTACCAGTTGTCAATTCCCATTCCCATCCACACATTTGAGTCAACTTCGGTAGTCACTACCTGTTTCGAACAGGCCTCGTTACTACTAGTTGTTGCTCTAGTTCATAACCGTACTAAGTGTGAACTTCAGGAGCGAACTAAAATGAGGAACTACAACTGTATTTAGCTGTAACGGTGCCTTTGTGATGTCACATGGTTATATTATAACATAATACATGGTGTTTTCTTACTTGTTGCACCAAATAAAATAGGTGAAATTAAAACATTTTTTACTAGTTTTTCCAAATAAAGCAATAATTTCTACTAATAATTTCTTCACCATATTGCAGTGTGTACTTAAATGCCTTCATAAAATCATGGCAGAGTAAGTAATTCATAGTTAAAATTTGAAATAACACAAAACACAAATCTTGTTCAGATTTACCTTCAGATAGTTACATTTTGATACGTTTTTGCTCTGTTGAGTACTTTGCCGACCATATATTTTTCTGTTAGGGAATGTAAAGGAAGGTTCACACCAAAAAGACGAGACTGCAGTTTTAGAACGTTTCGGTATTGGTGTCAATGTTCTAGTTTTAGAACGTCTCCAGTCGTCTCAACGTCAAATCTTTTCATAAAACTTTAAAAATCACTAATTCAGCCTTATAAATCCTGAAAGCAAATCTCATGATGTATGAAGAAAAAAGGTGGACGGGCTAATAATATAGAAACAGATGAAAATGTGTCACGTCCAGGCTCGCTGTCGGCTCTTCGATCACCACTTCACACATCATATTCAGATGTTTCCTTCCGCCTACCGCGAAGATGGTGAGACATGTAGAACCATGAGGGGGTGCTGGTGCGTGGCTAACGTGCTAAAAATGGCAGATCCTCGGGGGGACCCGTCGGTTGCGGTCAATGTGATTTAACGGGCGGTAGGACAGCGGGTTCTCTAAAGGTGCGTAGAGGTGGAGGGGTGTGTCATTGGTGCTGCTTCTCTGCTCCCTGAACTCTGAGCTCTTGATCAGTGACCCTGCTGTGAAGGATTAAAAAGCATGTCTCCTCTCCCCAAAGCCCTACCGAAAGTGTTTATCGAAAGCTTTTTCAGGAAGCAGATGACCGTGTCATGTTCCTGTGTGTATTGATAAAAAAAAATATATAATTAAAATAAAATAAAATGAAGGAATAACAATGCAGCAACCTGTTTAGAAGCCCTGAGCGAGATTTAAAGTATGCCTGCTTTATTTAAAAAAAAACTGGTAAACAGAAAACAGATGGAACCAAACAAAGTAGCACATGCAATGAAGCCAAATCAATTTCAAGCTCTTTATTATCACTCGTGTCAAATGGTGAGCTTTAAACCGGTCATACTTTACACTGATAAAAAATAAATATATTCAACATAGTATCAAAATTAGACAATTCTAAATGGGGAATGTCTTAGTACGATTGCTAAGTAATACAGTGAGAGAACAGTGTTTTATGTATTAAATTTTAAAAAAGGACGAGAACAAAATGCACATGAAGGTCATTGAAAAGGAGAGGTAATGATTCAAAAGCCAATGTACAGATTATATACGTATCTGTGGTCTTGCGGTATTATAATAAGCTGAACAAAAAACATTTTCAACATTAAAAAAAAATGCCATACGTTACTCTAGGGCTGGGCGATATATCGCAACGATAATTATCGATTGCAATAACGGCCGTTGCCAGCATGTGAGGTGTTGCCTTTTTTTCGTCTTTTTTTCTTTAATTATACCTGATGCGGTAGTAATCTAGACTTCAAAACCCGTGTGAAATTCTTCCGGGGAAAAAAAAAGTCATCACTGTCTACTGCGCGTTGATAAGACGGACAATCACACGGGGGGAATTGAATTAGAATAGGGGTTCAATTGGCTACTAAATTGGGAGAAAATGGGGAAAAATCTGAAACAAATTAAAAAATATATATATTTTTTTAAATTAAAAAAAAAAGACAGACAATCACAGATAGTCGTTGCACCTTTCATGCGATTGAAAAAACACATCACATGATCACGTGAAAGCTGTATGACCTTGCTGCTGGTTGGCTGTCTTATCAACACTCAATAGACATCAGCGGCCTCTGAAGTTTGGATGTTTACTGCCGTATATTGGGTATACTTAAAGAAAAAAATATGAAAAGAAAGGCGCCCCACACGGTGGCAACGTCCGTTATTGCTTTCGATAATTATCGATGTTGTATATCGCCCAGCCCTACGTTACTCACGCATAGCCTACAAAGCACTGACTGTAAGTCATTCATTAAAACTTGCAGAAACTAGGCCAATCATTTATAGTGGAAATAGTCTGCAATTCAGATGTGTTACACTTACACGTGAAGAAATTAGTAGGCTACTGGCTATGTTTGAAGAAATGTCTGCATCCAGCACTTTGGGTCTATGAAGAGCACAGCATGCATAAAATGCATAATAATAATAATTATTATTATTATTATTATTAATTATTTATTTGGAATATTTGTATTTGAATAGAAACCCGTGTGGTCCTACAAAGCCTAGACATTCTTATGTTCACAAATAACATTTGTTATTATTTGACATGTTAAAACAATTAGTACTACTAATTGTAATTAGTTATTTGGCTTCATCTGATCCACAAACATGTAGTAGGCTACATTCATGGGCAAACGTATGTCTGGATAGGTTTGTAAAATTACATATTTAGGGTATTTACTAGGTTTACATATTTCAATACATGTTTTTATCTGTATTTATTCATCCCTCTTTCTCAATTGCAAATTATGTTTCTTGGTATAAGTGTCTGTTTGTCAATTGTAATGTTATATGCTGCTAGAAAAATGTCTACCAGCATAGAACATTTTAAAACCTGTACATTTTCTAAAATTAACTTGACAACCATGTATAAACATATATTTTCTGGCGTGTCATTTTTCCACAACTGCTTAAAGAGTAAGTGCACCCACTGTCTCAGCCTGTCTCCGCCTACTACGCAATTTTGAAAAATACTTTGTGGGGTGAACGAGGGAGAGGGGTGGGGGCGGAGGAGCTGTGTCCATCGTCATTTGTATAAATGACGTACAATGTACAAATGATTTTGTATAACTCGGATCAAACTGTCAAACTTGACATTGCAGATCAAATATGAATCAAGATTCAGCAACTGCATGGCCTATTTCTCACCTCAAATATTTTCATAAACGTATTTTAGTGGACTATTTAGGTGGAATAAGAGAGTTTATGAACAGGACGCCACATTGTTCCGGTTTAAAAACGTGGAGCCGAAACGTAGTGGGTCTAACCAATCAGGTGCCGGCTGTTTCCGTTGTGAGCGACAACAATCATCCATATGACATAGAGGTACCTCCAAAGAGGTGCTCTGACATCACGATTGGGGCGCAGTGTGGGGAGCAGAAAGGGAATTTCAACCGTTTGAGGGCAGCACAGAGACGCTTTTCTACCAGTTTCTTATGGTATACAATATTACTTCAGAATTGTTGAAATAATGGAATGGATGAATAAGTTTCATTATACGGTAGGCATACAAACACGTTTACAGCGGGAAAAAAGTGATCTAGTGTGTACTTACTCTTTAAAACAATCATTGTTTTTCCATGATGCAATTTTTGTTATTTGACATCTGAACTTTGACTGACCATATTCTTTTCTGATGGTAAAATGAAAAAAAAAAAAATTACATGAAATAATTTAGGAAAGATTGGGTAGCATTGCTTTGGAATAGAGCTAGTTTAATTAGTGTGAGCTACGATAGGCAATATTGTTTGTTGTAACTTGACCACATTTTGATATCAGAAATTTTAACAGCAGGCCTAGTTTTTTGCAAGTTTTAATTAATGACTTACAGACAGTGCTTTGTAGGCTATGCGTGAGTAACTTGCCATTTTTGTACGTTTTCGCACTGTGTCATTTTTCCCTTTGGTACCTGGTGGGGGATCAAACCTGGGTCTCTCGCATGGAAAGGCTTGATGCTGACAACTATGTCAAAGCAGATTCATGGCTATGGGTACACAATATAGGGCTTTTGTCTGTGTATCCTGCGATACTGTGACTTGTCAGAGTAGTATGATGAGGGCTTGTCATTGGCAGATGAGATGTCCTTATCCAATGGGGAGAATTATTATTTCAGGGTATGGATCTTTGTTGATGACAAATGCCCTTACAAAAATATTGGCCTTCCAGTAAATTTGCAACAAACCTTTGCCATTTTTGCCACAGGTTTGCGGCAAGCTCATATTTTCACATGCAAATTAGCTTGGTGGGAACTGCCATTCACTTCTGGAAAAGTTTTTAGTTCACTACTGACAAACTCTGACAAAACAATTTTGTTTGCAGCAAATGCGCTACATATTAGCTGCAAGTTTGTGACAAACTATCCAGTTTTGTAAGGGTGAAAAGGCAAAAGAAGAAGAAGAAAAAATGGCAAAATCACCCAAGTTTGGGGCTGAGAAGTTGTATCTGAATTTTGTGCGGTTACATGAGGTCAGAACATACAGAAGTTAATGTTTTTAAGGGCTGAGAGTCTGTGGTCATTGTGGTTACTTCTGTAGGAAACTCTCTGTGCTGTATAGGTATGGGGCATGCCCCACCTAGCCGTAACTTGGCGGATAGCGTACCTGCCATCCCAATCGGTGAATGACAATGATATCCCTTCCCTTTCTTCTCAGCCTTCCACCCTTTCATTTTCATTCAGATTTTGTTGTAGGATTCTGTTGCTAGGATTTATTTATTAGATTTTTTATTTTTGGAACAGAAACCTAGTGTTCACCAGCTAATGCAAAACCTTCTCCCACAGTCCCATGATCGCGTAATCGAGCTGCAACATCTTCGCAGTTATTCCAAAGGAAAAGCTGGAAAAGCTGATCCACTGGCGCGTGAAGCAGAATCAGCTTTAGCTTGCAGATTAAGAATCTGTCTAAAGGTTTGCTCTCTCATCCCTCACAATGAAGAAAGATGGTGTCTCTCTGGTACTGGCTCAGCCTGGGGTAGATTCATTCTGTTCCGAATAGACTTGATGCATACTGTCTATTTCTGCCTGCCCATTAACCATCTGCAACAATAATCTGGGAGGCAAACAAAACTCACTCTGAGTGTTCCCGGCAAACTGGCCTCTCGCATTATCTTGACAAGCTTTATCCTTGCACAAAGAGGAATGGAGCTAATATGTAACTCACTGATAACAGGGAATTTCAGGGATAAGAAAATGGCTTCGGAATATGTTTATTTGCAGTCCTCTGATTTGCTAACTGCACCCCACAGTGACTGGGGTAACTAGGTTTTGGGACACAGTAAAATGCTCCGTGTTAATTCAATTCTCAGAGAGTTTACAGTACAGAAGGGATGAAATGCACTCTGTCAGAGTTGATTTACTGTTTAAAGGAGATTACCGCATAAATGCACATAAACAGATAGTAAACAGGAGGCTTACGCAGTCAGCGTTAAACTGGTAGGTACATTTAGTCCTGACATTAGAGTGCACATTATCTGGGACAGGTTATTTGAATTTCAGCTATTTGTTGTCTTTTGACACATTCAGTATTTTTCAAATACACTTTAGGCTTACTTTGTTCTACCTTTTTATTTGTGCATCATCAGAATCAATGAGTCATTCTGATAATAGCCATGAATGCAGAAAATTAAATGGCGAGTCATTTCGGCATCAGTATGAAGCTGCCTTGATGAGAGATGGATAGAGAGGCCCATTTAGTGCTGTCTATCCTGCTTTACCCTGACTGCATACATACCATGAATTACTATTAAACTGAGCAAATCAGTCTTCCTAGCAGTAAAAAAAAAGACAGAAGTGAATTATAACTTCGCCGCAGTGTTACGACTCAGATTGCACATACATGTAAAACTTTCTGCCGCAGTTTGAAGTAAATAAATCTGTGCCTTTTGGGGTCCTCGGCCACGTGTCGTATCCAGCTGAGGAACTTGGCACAGTGATGCTCCCCATAATTCAGTTAGAATCTTGACCATTACCAAAAGTTGCCATGTCTGATTGGGGTCACACAGCCATTACATTACATTACAAGCACTTAGCAGACACTCTTACCCAGACCGACTGACACAGCCTTTACTTTTTTTTTTACATACATTTATACAGCTGGATGTATACTGAAACAATTCAGGTTAAGTACCTTGCTCAAGGTTACAACGGCAGTGTGTCCTACCCTTTAGGTTACAAGCCCAGTTCCTTAGCCATTATACTGTACTGTCATCTCTATAGTGAGCACCAGGTGAAGGCCAATTAATAGTCGCCAAAAAAAGTATGCATACGGACGTCCGCAGGCTCAGCGCGGACCTAAATTACATCATAGCAGACCCAAAATGGACCCTGAGCGTACGTCCGCCTAGGCAGTCCACACAGCAGTCGTTTTTTTTGTGTCCGCGCAGACCTTTCGTTTGACCTACAAGCGGACCTTCTGCATACCATAATCATCTTCCAAGAGGGACGCCGTTGTTCTTTGCAATTTGCTCGCAAAATTGATGGGAAATGTAGTCTACAAATGGGGGGGTTGGTACCTGGTTGGTACGCTCGACGATGAAAGTCCGCAGACAATCCGGAGGACTGTCCGTCCGTGTACGTGTCTGCTCCCTGTTTTAAACACTCTGTAACAGCCTTAAAGTGTGCAGTGTATTACCCCTGTCATCACTTGACGGCAACTCAAGCCAATTAGGTGCCTGCAGCAGATGGACCATCCTACTGAGCAGCAAACGTGCAGCTAAACTTCTTGATCGCGGTGAATAAGAGGTGCCAGGTAGCTCACACACATTTCGGAGGATGCTTGTATGTGTGTCTGCGTGCGTGCGTGCGTGCGTGCGTGCGTGCGTGCGTGCGTGCGTGCATGCGCACAACGTCCTAAATTTGACAGCTTGCTTTCCATATTGGAGGAGAGTGTAAAATTGGAAGAGTTTGTTGAAAAAAATCCATCTGCTGAAATCACAATCTTTGTTGTGAATGGTGTAGCCACTGTAAGATGAGAACAAATTGGAAGGTCATAATGCATCCTTGTCTGAGTGCCACTAAGAATATGTATCTGTGATTGCACTTATACTAAATAGAATCATATTAGCTATGTAATACATTTTCTGCACTTCATTTTAGAATGGGAAAATACTTTTTATTTTGATTTTGTGTCCATTTAAAATGGTGCATCACATTTACAAATTCTGTACTCAACACGATCTTTAACATGACAACATGATGTTTTTACAGCTTGGTGCATACTGCATGTCTTAGAAAGTAAAGTAGATAATAGCATAAGTAAAGCTTCCTTGATGAATGCATCAGCAGACTGGTCATGGACTCAAAAACCTATTTCTCCAGGGCTCTTGGGAAATTTTTCATACTTTTCATTATGTACATCCTTCCCCCATGTGGCAATAAAGGCAGGGATGCCAAAATGGTTACTGAAGCAAAAATTTTCAAGACAGAAATAAAATGTATACTTAAAAAAGTTCATTCCAATGGTATGTATCTAATCTAGGACCTCATGGTACTAGTTCCCTGTGTTTTCTTGTCTGTTTGTTATAGTTTATAATAGTATTTAGAAGAGAAGTGTAGTATAGCTGATTTACCCACAGCTTACTGTGAACTACATTCAACGTTCATTACTAGGGATAGCTGCTACGTTATGGAAAGGATGTGCTTTGTCTTATCTGTTCTGTAGTGATTTCCATGACGTTTCTGTATGCACTTATTGTATGTCGCTTTGGATAAAAGCGTCGGCTAAATGACTAATGTAATGTATGTTTTAGATAAAGTGTGTGACATGACATTTGTAACTATTCAAAATTTTGTTAAGAGTATGGTGTAATGATGGCAATATTCAGTGTCCTGATGAAGAGTGTAAGGTGAGCTCTCTGACCGTGTAGGGATAGGTGGGCCAGGGTGGGCCACGGCCACCCAAATATTATCCTGGTCCACCCATTTATCTTGGCTGAATCACCACACCTAATTATGAATGCCCACCTTGGTAGTTCTGGCACACATAGTTACAGTGAGCACCATAATCCATTGGACAGTGACACATTTTTTGTTATTTTGGTTCTGTACTCTAGCACTTTGAGTTTGAAAGGATACAATGACAATGAGGTTGAAGTGCAGACTCAGCTTTAATTTGAGGGTATTTTCATCCATATCGGATGAACTATAGAACCTTTTGTACATTGTTCCCCCCATTTTCTGGCATCAAAAAATATTGGACAGTTTAACATGATGTAGAATAAAGTAATCCTTTTTAATATTTGGTCGCATATCCTTTGCATGCCATGACTTCCTGATGTCTGTGACCCAACAACATCAAAAGACTCTTGATATCTTATTTTCTGGTACTCTTACAAGCGATACTATAACGTCTCTGCATTTGAATGGATCTCTATGGGAATTGGGGGGTGGGACTATATTTAGCTGTAAATTACACTGGAACAGTATGGAATACATTGTTGGCGAAATGGCTCTAAGTCATTAAGGGTCTGAGGTATCAAACGAGCCTCAAACCATCATGGTGCTCACTGTATATGCAGGCCCAACTGTATGAATATTTCTGGCTTCGCTGGTGGTGCATACGCAAGGAAGCATAATGGCCTTGAGGAGTCACTACTCGTATACACAAATAGGGTTATGCTGTTTTACCTCATATTAATGTCTTTAAAGCATAAATTAAAGTGTCATGCTTTGTTGAATATCTCTACAGTGTGTCTAAGTGAACCTTTTAGCGTAGATGACTGGATGTTATTTACATTTTTTTCCCTTTGGTGCACAAGTTTAATGTGAAGTCAACTTTCTGTGACTGAGTGATCTAAATATAATCCTGCTTAGACTGGTTATCAATGAGAAGGCAGGCAGAAAACTTGCATGCATTGAGGAATGCCTCCGTGATAGATGGGGAATGTCAATATGGTTACTCAAGGAATTTTTTGATTGTGGTTCAATTAAGGATCGGGTGGGAGTGCACTTTAACCAACCAGCCAAATTCCCCCCAGAATGGAACGGGTTTGACTTTTAAAAACTTATTTGGGCCCCCCCACAGGCGGCCTCCCGGTGCCCGGGCGGAACATAAGCCCAGATTTGGGGTGGAATTTCATTACCTCCCACGCGGGCCGTCCGTGCACCGCTAGGTTCCCCCCTCCAATTTTCATGTTGCCAGCGTCCTGGGAATCAGCTTACGGAAAGGCAGGCCATTTACACACTGTAAATAAGGCGTGTTCGTGGGAGATAACCGGCACTCTGGGTAAGCTCCGCGCAGTCATTACGAGGGACTCAACCATATCGAGTGTGTGCAGCGGAGGTCGCCTTCCGTCCCCGCCCCCGCTCCCCCGACCCCCTCTTTCTCTTTCTTCCTCTTTTTTCTGTGACAAATATTGACACGTCTACGGAGCGCTATCCGCATCGAGAGCGAGGCCGGCGATATCTGTATATAATTACCTGAATCGCCCGCGCCACCGCCAGCGCCACCGCCCCTCGCCCCAGGCTGCTCTTGAACCCATGAAAAACGCCGACCCACACTAAGGGCTCAGGATCTTATGGCGCAGTGAGGAACGTGGGGTTGGGTCTGCTATTAAGAATCACATCAGCGCCTTTTGGTAACTTATCAACTTCAGATTGTTAGAGGCTCGTTGTGTATTTGGGTCAATGAGGAAGAGGGTTTGATTGTGCTTTCACTCAGTTTATACATATATTACACTGCACTCTTTTTGGGCCACTTTTATTACAGCAGCATAATCTATTTTGGGTCAAAGGCAATAACTGATCATTACCTCCGCCAAGGATGTAATGTTTTAACCGGCATCTGTGTTTGTGTGTCTGTCCGTTAGCAGGATATCTCAAAAAGTTCTGAACGGATTTGCGCCAAATTTGGCGGGAAGGTTGGTCATGAGCCGAGGCAGATTAACTTTTTAGGGCCAATTAGCCAAAAGCAGGCGTCACAGTGTGCACGGCATATCACAAAAAGATGCATAACTTCAGAACAGATTCACACAACACCACCACACTTTGATCAAAGGTTTGTCATGGGTCAAGGAAGAACTGATTAACTTCTGACACCAATTGGCTAAAAGGGCTGTAGGTGTGGCCTTTTCACAAAAACGCGCATAACTTCTTAACGGATTCACGCACCACCACAAAACCAAATTAAATCACTGTTTACAGGCGTCCCTCCCTCACAGACTTGGCGGAGCTCTGTGCTGTACTGGACACATTTTCTAGTATGATCATTTCTTCCATAATTATATTTTCAGTCAATTATTATTATTATCATTATTACTACTATTTAGTATAATAATCATTAAATATTATATATGTATTCATTTTCTGTATAGTAAAAACTCATTTACTATCATTTAAAAATCAATAGAAAATGTGTTCGTGTAAGCTCTCCGTTTTGTGATCCGTCTTCGGAAATTATCAACTATTCAACTGATTTGTGGAGTGTGTGGACTACCCTCGGTAGCCTTTAAGCAACTCCAAGTGTAAAACTACAGTGTTTTGATTGGCGGTAGACTAATCTCACAATGACTGGCGGTAGACTAATCTAACGATTGGCTGCTTGGCCACGCACAGATGAGTAGATTTGGAAAGTGAATAATTAGCCTAATTAGCTAAATGGTAATCTTCAATCTTCGTCATCTTCAGCTAATAAGATGAGCTTGCCTCCAAAAAATGGTCAGGTAACATTAAACATCTCATTAAAGATGTTCCATGTAAATGTATCGGCTTAAAGAGATAGGAGAATGGTGATAGTGGAAGCCGTTCTCATAATACAGAAACCAACGCAAACGTTACGGTGCAGCTTTATGAAACACGCCTAGGACCGTAACTAACTCATAAAGTTTGTGATTTTCATTAGATAATGAAACTCCTAAATATCCCAATCACAAAGCAGCAGTTAAACAACAATATTTTAACCATCTTTTTTGACATAACGTTAAACATTAAACTGATAATTTATCCTCTCCTCTCGCGTCCTTTTTCATTATTTTCCGGTGACTTGCTTTTTTTGATGTCTGATCTTTTTAAGCACTCGTATTGATGAAGCCAAATTACATTTATAATGGCATTTTAATTTGCAGAATTGTACAATTCTGACTGTTGTATGGATAGGCCTACTCTGCCACTTGTGCAGGCAGCACAAGCAGGCAGTGAAAAGAGGCTGGGCAGAAAGGAGTTTTATTGAGGTGCCTAGTTTGTATACTGTACAACAAAGTCGAAACTGAAAAAATGAAACGTAGGAAAATGTAAGTAACATTACCATGGTTGTGTGTATCAGTGCAAAATCCAACTTGGGGGGTCAGGGGTGGAATAAAAAATGCAAATGAAGCCACCTTCCCCCCACCCAGTCTGTGATCGCAGCAGCAGCCCCATCCATCCCACACCATAACCCCCCCTCCAGGGTCGCAAACAATCACCCCCCACCACCATCTCACCACCCCGCCTAGAAACACACCTTAGCATCCCCATGTATTGACCTAGCCCACCCAGGGAGAGAAAATGTCCTGGCGCCGTCACTGAACCACCTCTATGATGAACTATTCTGTGAGCCACTCTATTTTACACACCACTGGCCACACAGTACTACAGAAGAGCTACAGTAGGAGAGTCTGAGGAGAGGCAAATCTCTCACTGAAAGAAACAGGCAACGTGGAGGCACCTGGGGAGTGGTTATAGGTGATTATGCAGTGGTAACCAGAGAAACCATGGAGAAGTCCACCAAACCCGGTGGGAAAAGGTTAACTGTATATTTAACTCATATTGGGATACAAATCTAAACTCAAAACTTGAGACTGGCTTTCAGCCTGCAATCCTCTTTAGTGATCTATTCAGGGGCACATAATTAATGTCATTTCATTTTTATACAACATAGAATTAAGAATGTTCAGTGGTCACACCAGGAGCATTCCAATGGATTTGATTACATGACAGCACTACACTGCAAAAGAAATTAGTAAATTTTATGGTCAAATCTGGCAATTGGGTTGCCATAAATTTACTGTAACCTTTACAAAATACCTGTGAAGTCTGTAAAATAGTGAAGTTAAGAAAAGTAGCTCTCCTCCTGATTAAAATGAGCCCTCAGTCAACTCTCTACCTGTAATGAGAGCAGCGATACAGCCCCAAACTACTGCACATGTACCAGATACCTGCTTTACTGTGAACTACAACGGCAGAGCGCTTCCAGGTTATGGGCGGTGTCAGGCAACATCATTCACAGGTTGCCACTCCCACTGCTGGGCATTACTACTAGTCCTGAAGCAGTTCTTTGAGAGAGGCTACGTTACTTGCTGGCAAGCTAGCCACTAACGTTACAGTTCCACTGAAAAAATATCACCACCATTAGTTGGAGTCTCCAGAAAAACGGGGAAAATAACATTACAGCCATTAATTTATCTACTTTTGGTATAGTGAAAACATATTAGCTAGCCTAGCCAGAAGTCTGCGACACTTTACTCAGTTCTCCTCCCGGTCCTCAAATGTTAACTTAGGTCAGGGTGTCTTTCGCCAGTTCATTTTTGGGGATCCAAAAATGTGTCCATAACACCCTCATGCATGTGGTCTTAAAAATCAGGGTGTGCAACACTAGTCAGACAGAGTTCATCTCTTTCTTGCTCCACAGATGACAAATTAAACGGTGTCCAGTCCAACTCATTGCAACAAATATTTCCATTTCAGTATGCATTGCGGTACAGTGAGTATTCGGGCTCAAAACAGAAGCCTACCACCTCCGATTCAAGTAAAATTTCTCGGAATGTGTCGTCATCCATTGTATAGTCCACAAAATCGTTGAAAGCTATCGTTGAATTATACTGGAATAATTGAAGACCCTGGTGCTAAAAGTACTGAAGTCACATTTTTAGACAATTCAAGTTGAGCATAGAAACATGTTGTATTTGTTTAGCTAAGTCCACCCTATAAATATTGTTAACAGAAAAGGTGCCTAAGCAATGCATAAAAACAGCTAAACTTTTAATGGCTGATTTTATGGATAAATTAGATTTTCGGATTAGATTTTCTCAAAATAGACATTTTGTGACTTCAGCACTTTTAGCACCAGGGTCTTCAATTGGTAACTTGGCTAAGAAGTCTTTGAGCTAGCTCGCAAGCTAATACTGTTTACAGTTGTAATAGCAGGTTCCCCACCTCTCTCTCTCTCTGGCTGTGTCCGAATCAGAGCCCTATCTACTGCGTCCTGTCTCCTGTGTACTAGCGTGCTGTGTACTGCTTACTGCATACTGTTTAGTGACATGCAGTAGGCTAAGCAAAAAATATCCTCAATACTATTATCAACGAAAACCCAGAAATAAGTATATCGTCCAGAGATAATAAGAACACTCAATTTTCAGAATTGTCATGTACTTAACAGCTTTTAAAAAAGTATACTCCACTGCCATTCTCAATAGTAGACAAGTGCGCTGATTCGGACCATAGACCGTAGAAAAATAGATTCGGACACGGCCTGTGAGTTTGGTCAACACCTCTTTCACATAGCGTGGAAGGTCAGGGGGAGGTATGTCGAAATGTAACTTACCCGCCCACTTGATGCCACTAGTTTTTCAAAAATGAGGAAGGGTAGCGGTATCTGTAATTATGATGTGTACCTCTACCAAAATGTAATTTTTACCTGCAGATATCTCAGTCCAGAATATATGTTTTGGCCAGCCACAAAGAGAGACTTAATTAGTACTTTTATAACTAATTTTAATTACACAAAAAAAAATACGTACGAGGGCTGGTTATTGTTTGTATTGACTGTTTGTATTGTATTGATTGTATTGAGAATCTGCTTCATTTGCATTCGTATACATGCTAGAAGTGTCATTTAGAGACCGTTTTAGCTGCCCTACAGAACTGAATGTAGTGACAAATACCCTATTCTGGATGATCACCCCAGGGGAGCACAGAGCAACTAACGAACATATTTCGCCACCATTTGGAATTATATCATAGCCAGGTAACTAGGCTACACAACCCAAAGTTCAATTGTGCTGTAAGGGTTTCTTCCCACCTTATTTTTCCATAGAGTTCAATAGAAAAATGAGTCAGGAGAAACAAGCCTTAAAGTAAATTCATGGCATGCAAAGGATATGCAACAAATATTAAATATGATGACTGTATTTAAGTTGAAGTTAATTTGTCCAATTACTTTTGTTCCCCTAAAATGGGGGGGACTATGTATAAAAATTTCTACAATTGCTACAAACTTTTACAGGCTTTTACCGTAAAATGAACATACATTTTTTACAGTGAACCCTTTCCTCCTACCATTGGTGATGCAGGCTCCACAGCCCCAGCTTTCTTAATCTCCGCCGCGAGTAAATATTCAGCAGGACTACGACCATCTCACCGTAACACTTGGCTCACCGATCTGAGCGAGCAAACTGGAGCCAGTCAGGACAGTCCCAGCCCTCAGGTTCAGTGTCACACATTTCAACTAAGGGGATATTTACTGCCTCACTCAACATTAATTGAATTTTTCATGCCTTTTATATTGCCATTAAGGGATAAAGCGAGTCTAATTATGCAACCCAGCCCTGTAGCTTGATAGCCGCTGCACTGCACCAAGGGGCGAGGTAATTGGAAAAGATGCCTCGCCCAAAAACAAAAACAAACAAAAAAGAAAAAAACGTTTTAAATGCGTTTGATTGGGAGATGATCTGAAAGGAAGAGACGTTTTTGGTGCAATGTTCAGGAAAAAAACATTGTTCCACATTGACTGAAAATAAACACTGGGTTTCCATCAATCGCTTCACCGACAATAAGGTGGAAATTTGTTTACGTGAAAAACCTTTGAAATTTATAGGCAGTGTACTGTACACTACTGTACCTTATTTTTCCTCTGAGCTTTCTGTGTGTGTGTGTGTGTGTGTGTGTGTGTGTGTGTGTGCGTACATGCGTGCGAGTGTGTTGGTCTCATGTGTGACTTGTTTTACATGAGGAATCATGAATTTTAGAGATTCCACCGTGATTCCAGTGTGATTCAGTTGCATTGACTGAGCTGAGGAAGGTTACGTTAAGTCAGGCAAATATTATTTGCTGCATGCAGGTTTAATCCCAAAAAGATTCAGTTTTCTGAATTATATTGTTCTGAATGTTTTTTATTTAATATGCCTTGGCTCCCCTTATTTTTCTTTAGGCGATGCTGCTGCACAGCCATCTTTCAATATTATTGCTGTTGTTGTACTAGTATTGTCAGAAGAGCAGGGATGATAACTGTGATGTCCTGTCCATATATCCAAACTGGCTCACTCAATCTGTCCGCCTGCCGCTTCCCCCAACTCCCAAAGCTTCCATGCCTCTCTTTTTTAATCATGCCATCACTGTAAATGTGAAATCCATTCTATTTTACCCTTTCTGGTTAAAAAGAAAGCTGATAATAACACAAATATTCTGCTCCTGCTGACACTACTACCAATAATAATAATAATTTTGACTAACCGTTTAATGTAATTTTAGCTTTAAGTTGGATCTGACTGAAGTACAAAACTAAATTGAAGACCCTGGTGCTAAAAGTACTGAAGTCACAAAATGTCTATTTTGAGAAAATCAAATCCAAAGATATCGTTGATCCTTAAAATCAGCCATTAAAAGTTTTGCTGTTTTTATGCATTACTTAGGCACCTTTTCTGTTAACAATATTTATAGGGTGGCCTTAGCTAAACAAATACTACATGTTTCTATGCTCTAAAAATGTGACTTCAGTACTTTTAGCACCAGGGTCTTCAATTTGTCTCATGAGTATTTTCATATATTTGTTTCATATTTAGGCATTTATTGCATTGAGCTCACAGTTCTCTGACTTGGTGAGATTGTGTATGTCACATGCAGCACCCCTGTTGTCATCCCCTGATAAGTGACTAGGATAATTGTCTGAAATTAGACAGCAAATGGCACCTTAATGATAACCAAAGGAAATTTGCAGGAAAGCGGAGATGAGAAGCGAGGTGAGGCTTGTCATTTCTGAGGTGATTTGCGGCTGTTTATCTAACCGTACCAAGGCGATTACAGTTAAAATAGTGCCGCGGCTTTATTTGAATTACAGACAGTGCAAATGAGGCCCTGGGTGAAGAGATTATTTAAGGACTCAGAAAAAAAATCTCAACTATTTACTTACAACTGAAAATGGATGTGGATATATACTTTGATACACTCATCGGTATCTTTACTTGATAATCTTTTTTGTATCAAGGTAGGATAGCAGAAAAAAAACAGCAGGAAATGAGAATTTGGGGTGGTGTGTACAGCTAAAGTAATGATTCTCTGTGGAGTGACGCACGCCTGTGTCAGCTGTGATCAGAAGCACTGCAGGGTGACATGTAATTGGCTATAACATCACCCTATAGGGAGGGAGGATTTCAGTCTCCAGGATATTCTCTTCCATGTCGCTCTTCTGCAGTTTAATCAGGCACCTGCAGGTGTGCAAGTCCCTCCGGAACAGTGGCTGCGCAGCTCAGCTGGTGGACCGCAGAGTGAAATAAAAGAGACAGATGACTGTTTCAGAAGATGCTTTTTGAGAGAGTGCTTTTCTGCACTCTCACAATCAACTGAAAATAGGTGGTAAAGATCTGGGGCTAAACGGTAAACCTTCTGGTAAACTTCCGATATACAAATGCTGAAAAGTTGCCGGTTTACAGTAGTACAAACTATTTTATATATGTATGCTCTATGTGTACGGGTACAGGAAAGATATAAAGACATTTAACTCACCATAGGCCACAAAAATCATCATTTTCTGTGAGTATGGGTGTAATATTTGTGTTAAAACTGAATCGCAATCGTGTGATGGAGCCGAAGTCCATTCCAAGTTAATGTTTGGGATCTTGATTTGGCCAAGCGATACCAGTGGCTGTTATACAAGCCGCATGCTCAGTGTGATGCTTGAGCTCCGCCTCCACTCCACATCCAGACCCTTCTCATACTGTCCATGGTGCTGTGGCCAAATTGCTCTGTCAATCATGTGTCCTCGTACATTATTATTATTATTTTTTTTAAAGCGTTTTCTATGGGGACTGTCTTTTCCAATGACAGGCTGCTTTTTCTCCCTAGCCTAGCCAATCCCTTTACACCCACCCAGCATTCATCTCACTCTCACAGTCTGTCACAGGTATTTAAGCATTGCCTCGGGGGGAAGGTTCTCGGCAAGCCTGTGTTTAATTTTACATTGTGTGAGCCAATCACAGGTGAACAGTGAATTTGAACCAAAACGACCTCTGCGTTCATGTGTCACATTATTCATTTACTGCGTAGCCGGCAGCCCTTATTTGGGATCGTGTCCAGTTTTTATGGACTGTGCATATGCAAGGCATTACCCAATACAGGTGGTGTGCCACTACAAAGGGCACTGCTATAATGCAGATTATCACCCTCAAACAATCCGTGGGCCACACAGCTGTGCTCATACAGTAGAATGGGAATCTAGAAAATTCCAGACATTTACAGTGAGCACCATAATTCATTGGACAGTGACAGATTTTTTGTTATTTTGGTTCTGTACTCTAGCACTTGAGAATGAGGTTGAAGTGCAGCTTCAGCTTTAAATTGAGGGCATTACCATCCATATCAGATGAACCGTTTAGAAACTATAGAACCTTTTGTACATAGCCCCCCCCCCTCATTTTCGGGCTTCAAAAAATATTGGACAGTTTAACCTAATGTAGAATAAAGTAATCATTTTTAATATTTGGTCGCATATCCTTTGCATGCCATGACTTCCTGATGTCTGTGACCCGACAATATCAAAACACTTGATATTTTATTTTTTGGTACTCTTAGAAGCGATACTATAACCTCTCTGCATTTGAATGGATTTCTATGGGAATTGGGGGGGGGGGACTAGATTTAGCTGTAAATTACACTGGAACAGTATGGAACACATGGTCTAAATGGCTCTTAAGTCATCAAGGGTCTGATGTATCAAACAAGCCTTAAACCATCACTCTGCTGCCAGATATGCAGTAGATATGGATGGAAAACTTGAAGGGTTTCTTCTTATTTTTCCATAGTTCAATAGGAAAATTTGTCAGGAGAAACAACCCTTAAAGTGATCCATCCATGTCTATTGCATATCTGGCAGCAGAGTGATGGTTTAGGCTCGTTTGATACCTCAGACCCTTGATGACTTACAGCCATTTCGCCAACCATGTATTCCATACTGTTCCAGCATAATTTACAGCTAAATCTAGTCCCACCCCCAAATTTTCATAGAGATCTATTCAAATGCAGATAAGTTATAGTACCACTTGTAAGAGTACCAGAAAATAAGATATCAAGAGTCTTTTGATATTGTTGGGTCACAGACATCAGGAAGTCATGGCATGCAAAAGATATGCGACCAAATATTAAAAATGATTGCTTTATTCTACATTATGTTAAACTGTCCAATATTTTTTGATGCCCGAAAATGGGGGGGGGGGGGGGACTATGTACAAAAGGTTCATTTCTAAACAGTTAATCCGATATGGATGAAAATACCCTCAAATTAAAGCTGACAGTCTGCACTTCACTGTCATTTCTATCCTGTCAAACTCAGTGCTAGAGTACAGAATCAAAATAACAAAAATTGTGTCACTGTCCAATGAATTATGGTGCTCACTATATATAGGTTTTGATAGTACAAATCAACATATCATAAAATATATAATCAAGGTAAGTCAAGATGGGTGGGTGAGCTTTAATTATGAGCTCTGCGTCATTAGTGTTGCCTTCAAATAAATGAAGAAAGAAAGGCCGTGTCTTTTAATGCTGTAATGCACACAAGAATGCACATGGTAGAGGCATCAGTTTCCTTGAGGAAGCCAAGATGGGGGTGAGGGGACTGTTGGCGGCCGATGAAATAGAACAGAAATGGTTTAGATAGGAAGAGTTTAGTCTTTCCAGTGAAATAATAGTACTTTTTTTTGCTGATTGTAAAATAAATTAGTACAAGCGGGAGGGAGTTCCCAAGAAACAGGTTTAGAAAATAATAGAAATCTCCATACTCAATACCTGACAAAGGGCAACCTTGTTGGAAGAAGAACTGTGCAGTTACATTTCCGCGGTACTGTATTTGAAGAATGTAGAAAGCTATCACAGCCATAAATACAACGACATTAATAATAACATTTCTAGTTGTCCCTAATAAAGTAGAGCAGTCCCTTGTGTGGGTAAGTCAACCCTCGTTTAGGATTGTACATGACTTCATGAATTGTGTACAGTTTTACCAATAGAGGTTTGTTCATTGCAGTGAGCATTTAATTAGTGCAAATGTGAACGTTAATTTTCCTGTTGTTGGCATTAATCTATCTGGTGCTCACTGCCCGCCCCCATGGCCCATGTATTATTGTATAACAAGAAATATGTTAATCAGCCTATCAGATGTGGACTGGGTACAGTATGTTCACAGTTTGATAACAATTTTCTTGGAGTGGGGATTATCCAGCATTTATAATACCTTAGTAAGAGCTACATAATGCATCAAGACCTGTCATGAACTAATGTTTTAACTGAATTATCGCAAATTAATTTCATTTGCCATGATGCTTAGTATAGCATGCTTCATGCCCTTATGTCAGTTCTTATGAACTAGTCAGAATGCACAGCTATTCTCAATATAAGGGTTATAGTCATTATTTAGAACTGGTAAGATTGTAATGATGATCAACGTCAAATTAAATACTACTAATAGTTACAACAGTATGCACAGTAGTGTTATGAACAGAGCATAATAAAGGTATAATGAGTTTGTTTTGGACTGTGCTACAGAGTCATCAACTGTAGCACATTGAGTCACATTGAGAAAGTGAAGAGTGGCTTCACTTGAATTTAAAGTTTGAGTATTTCAAATGCGTTTTAATGCGTTTTAATTCGAGATCTGTGCAAACATTGACAGCGTTTTTCTCTCAGTCAGGGAGTTAGCTGTTTTTCTCGGCTATTATCTTCTTTAACCTTAATCTTGGTTTTGGGAATTTGGCAGTGGCCCATGGAGATGGAAAAAGTTTAAGAACTGATGAAAAGTTAAATTGCAGGATGCTCAAACAGAACATCAAAAAAGGGGGAAAGTGGATATTATCAGACCAGACCCGATGTTCTTTCCTCCGTCTTTGACTTCCATAACTGATGAAAAGTAATAATTCTTCAAGTTAAAATGAACTCCATTTAACACCAAGTTATTTCCATCATGCTGTCCGCCTACAAAATACTCTCCCTCACAACCTACTGCCAGCTACGGGGTATCCATTTTATAACATCCTCAGGTGCTACATTAGGTGTTATTGAAACTTCAGGAAAACAAATATATAAAGTCTTCATCATCTGTGTCTGGTGTTATTGAAACCTCAGGGGGAAAATATACACAATTAAATCTGGCTTCATCTAAAAGCTCTGCTGTACAATCAAGCATCTCTCATTGTTCTTTATGGCCTCGTCTAGACGAACATCCCTGAATGTCATTCTAAAGACACGCATCTCACAAGGACTCGTCATTAACATCGTCATGCAGTCCTCTTTGAATACCTTTTGCCAGTGACAAGGAAACCTTTTGACAATCGTTCTGCTGTCAGTGCAGCGTTGACTGTGAGTGTGTCTTCAGCTTTTAACACAAAACTGGCAAGGAATGTCTTTCTGATGTATCATTTGGGTGCAAAAGAGGGTGTCTTTGGTTTAGGTTTGCATTGGTCCTTTCCCTGCCCTACATACTGTATGTGTGCCGTAGTTTGTATATTTAAGCATTCTATTATGTTGTGGGTCAATTTGACCATTTCAGTTTTTAATGTACTGGATAAGTTATCTTTTTCTTAGTGATGTATTCTTACTTTTGCTCCTTTGGAGCCTTTAAATTATAAGGAGTTTTTTCACCCACAGCTGTCTGTGCACTCTTTGTATGCAAAGATGATGTTGAGGTTCAGTTTGGGTCAATAGTGTTTTATGATTACCTTCATGAAATGCAATGATTACTGAAAATGGTTACATCCAGATGGTTGAACCGTTTTATCAAAATACAACTATTTCTTAGAAGAAATCAATAAACCGTTGTTAAATATAGTGTTTGAAATTTAAAAAAATGGTGTATTTGCTGTTTGTGAATGGCCAGAAGAGACAAATGAAACATTTTCACTGTTTTAGGATTATTTGTGTGGGTCAGTTTTACCTGTAACATAACTGATGTATCTTTCACCATAGTGTGAGGGTTAAAACATTTCCCAACATGCAATTCCACTGCTCAGAAAGACTTTAATATTTTGATAAGCAAGGGGAACTCCAAAACCAGAGAATAAGGGAATCAAGGAGGTGGGCAAATCATCAAGTGACCAGTCTCTACTGCACATTTTTATTTAATTACATTTAATGCCACGTTGATTTATGGTGCATACAATGTAAATTGCCTGAATAATTCTTTCATTTTTACAGCTAATGTAATGGGATAAATTCAACCTTGACTGTTTTTATCTGTATCCTATTATTTTTTTATTTTTTTAAATGAGGCACACATAACTCCATTCCAAGGACACACCCTAGCAATGTTTTCCAAAAGTGGAGGCTTGCGCTTGGATAATGCCCATCACATGTGAAATGGCCCAACACAAGGTCGCCAAACTCAATAAAACCCTTCTAGCGAAACATTGCCCGCGGCATCCCACGGTTGTGATGGCAAATGTATAGACATGCCTTTCAGAAAGCTAGCCCTGAATGAACGCCAAATTATTTCTCTTTTTCAGCTCTGTATTGCATAAAGTATAATCTGGATACGTCAGCATAGCTCATTAGAATGAACAAGGGATTGGACTTACGATTCGGATGAGTTGCACTCAAGGTCTGAACTGGAGAAGCAGTCAAAGGAAGTTCGTAATGCAACAGGATAACAGACTAATAACCTGTCTTGGAGGGATACAAAAAAGAATGGAATGACGTTACGAGGGCAAGGTTGTGAATGTATTCATGTGAAGCTGTCACCAAGGTGCCAGAGGTTAGTTATCCCACAATTATTTCCGCAAGAAATTTTTTTCGCACACAGATTCTCAGCAGAGATGAGCGAAATAATGCACTGAACAACGGTCCAAATATTAGAAGGGAAACCATGTTATGGACGAGGCATTGATCCAGATGGGGAAATTTTTTTTTACCTACCTTAGCGGTCAGTAAAGAGCACAGAGGCATGACCGTTTGCATCGTAAATCTCAACCTGGACCACATCTCCAGGAGGTGAAACATTTGCCTTGCATACGAGCACTTAGGCAAGTAGACACAGCGGGTCTAGTGTCTTCACACAGGGTGGATCGCAGGGATGAGTCAGTATCTATAGACCCGATCTATAGAGAGCTCCCATGGGGCTGGGTACTTTGGAGTTAAAAGGCCAAGTTATCATTGTATGGACGTCCTTGGCATTAAATCATTATGTTTATTTTTTTACTTGGATGTTGACAGCTTATTTAAAATCTTTAGCAGTAGTCTTTTGTAAAGCAGTTCAGCTGAATTACCATTCTCTTTAGCTGTCATCAACCCTGGTCCTGGAGAGGGGGTTCATGGGGGTCTTCTGGTTTTTGTATTGACCTTAAAATCAGAAACCCATTTCAACTCAAGAAACCAGGCGAGGTGAGTTAACTGTGTAATTAAATGCTGTCATTGATCAGTTTAGTCCTGGGCAAAAGTTACTGCCAATAGACTGCCACGGATCTAGAGTACAATAGTAACAAAACTTTATCCTATCACCTTCCAAAGCCTTTAACAGGCTGTTCTGATATTACGCAGTATTGCCTATTTTGCCTGCTAAATAGGAAAGTGCCAAACACCAAGGGAACTCATAAAGCTGCCATACTACACAGCAAAAACCAAAAAAGAAGTCAATCTTAACAAGCATTTAAATCTTATATTTAGACTTTAAAATCTTATTTCTGCTACTTTTTTCTAAATAAGGAAAAAAGATTGCCAATGGGGTGAGATAGTTTTACTCATTTCAAGATTTGCCAGTGGGTAAGATAATTTCACAAAATAACTTAAAACAAGCTCATATTTTCCACTATTCTCATTACAAGACTAAAACACTTATTAAGAGAGACATGTTTTGCAGTGTATCAATTTATGCAACCAGCTATTCAGTCATTGGGTATAAGTCGAAAATAATAGCGACCCAAGAAAATAGGGCGAAGCTCGCAGACTCGAGCGGAGAAATAGATAGGGAAAATAATCTCGGAGAAAGCCAAATAATAACAACCCAGTAAAATGGGCGATAGCTCACAGACTCGAGCAGGGAAATATAAATAAAAAGAGAAATACCTCAAGCTCTGAAAACTGACAGAGAGCTTAAAACAGAGAGGTAAAAGGCAATGAAGAGAACCGAGGTTACTGTCTCGTAGCGAGACAGGAAAAAGAAAACCAAGGCAGGAAAATAAAGTGCAAAGGAGAAATTAACCCAAAGAACAGAATTCTCTAACAAACTACAGCCAAGTCCCACGTGTTCTTTTGAAAATCAAAAGGACAAGTGGTCGTCTGAATCCCTATACCGAGTTACCGGCTTTGTGCAGTGGCAACGATAACACAAAAGCACCGGAAGAACTGTGCTTATATAAGCAGCAGGAAACTTGAAACAGGTGCGCCGGATAATTGCCGGGTAGCGTAAAAACACGACACGGGCGGCGGAAAAGTACAGCAGGGGCGCCCTCTAGCAGCTCAGAGAGGAAGCGTCCGTAGAGATGAGGGGAAGGCTGCCGAACCATGACACTGTGTTGATTTCTTTCTGTGGTTTACACAGCTACCACTTTAAATGCAGTACTATGAATGCAGACATGCATCTGTCCTCAGCAATGAATAATAATTGGTGTTAGAGAAATATTCTTGTAAGGAACAGAGCAGAAATTCCCTATCAACACTCCTTAAGTACATACCGGTTTTGTAATCATGTTGATTTATACACGTATGTGTCTCCTTAAAGCTTGTATCAGCGATTTTAGGTGGAAACATAAATGATCACATTCATCTGATTTTTCCTCACGATCCGCTAGCTGCCCGCCCCATAAGCAGGCCGTCAAAAAACCGCGTCTCTGTAGGCAGCCTATGCCCCGAGATCGTACACAAAAACAAATGGTACTACCAACCACTCAAAACCAAAATAAACAGTATTCCAACCAATCACAATGATCTGCACAAACGCTAATACTCTTATCTCGCTGAAATCTTGACGGATTTACAAACGGTTTGGTTTCTTACAAACGTTATTAACGTGGTTATAATTCTGGATGCTTGAACACTATTTTTTAAAACAACATAATTATTCATAAGTATGTTTGTTTGGGATTTCGCTTCAGAAGTGACGTCACGTTTGTGCAGATCATTGTGATTGGTTGGAATACTGTTTATTTTGGTTTTGAGTGGTTGGTAGTACCATTGTTTTTGTGTACGATCTCGGAGCATAGGCTGCCTACAGAGACGCGGTTTTTTGACGGCCTGCTTATGGGGCGGGCAGCTAGCGGATCGTGAGGAAAAATCAGATGAATGTGATCATTTATGTTTCCACCCAAAATCGCTGATACAACCTTTAATTTATCATTTTATCTGTCTTTAGAAATGCAGCCAGTACAAAACAAAGTCAAATATGTGGTACACATGAAGAGATGCCATATTCCAATAAAGAGTCGCCGAGTCTTCAAAACCCCTATTTGCCTGTTAATTTCTGCTTTCTATTTGCTTCCTGTTCTATGCTGACACAAATACTTTAGATCTCAGTGAAGGCCTGGATAGGGTTTTTCACACACATGCTGTTGTTTGGCCTCATCTTAAGCTCCAACAGTCACTGAACTCTTACAATAAGAAGACAAATCCATAGTCATGTAAAAACAGTGGAACTGTGTGTTGAAGCGCACACACACAGCGCTGTCAGAGGAAATAGTTCATCAACCAGCCGGGGTGACAGTGTAGTAATGAATAAAGGAGCTGGCCTTGTAACTGTGAGGTTGTAGATTTGATTCTCAGATGGGCACTATCGTTGTACCCATGAACAAGGGACTTAACCTGAATTTAAATTAATATCCAGCTCTTTTTATATGAAGTGTATGTAAAACTGTAATCTGTGTAAATCACTGTAGATATGATCTACTGCTAAATGCCTAAAATTTACATGTAAAAATAAATGAGTGCCCCATGCTCTGCCCACCTGGCTATTCAGTATCATTTTTAACAGCAGCGAAAAAATTCTCTCCTAGCAAATAGGATCCTGAGACTCAGTAGAAAAAATAAAACCGAAAGAAGCAGGAAAGGTCCACTGATTTTGTGTAATTATACAAACAAATTCTCACCGTAGTTTGGTTGATTCTCAACTGTTGTTTCAAGCGCGAGTTAATTTGTTTGCATGTTAATTTATAATCACCAGTAAATAATACAGCAGCTGAAATAGGCCAATAACTACCACCAGTTCCCTGACCAAGCCAATAATTCACCCAAAGTTGTGCTTTTAATTATGGAGCTAAGATGATTAGTGGTGGACAGAGACCATACTGGTTTATGTACGTGGTTAGAATTGGCCATTAGGATGTGCTGAGAAGTGGAATGTGGAAGGAGCATTGAGACAGAACGGAGATTAGCATTTCATTGCAGTGTGGCTAGAATGAAGATGGAATACCAATCAGAATATTATTTATCTACAGTATACGCATACATTCTTATTTAGAGAAAATTACAAGGCTGATAATATGATACATTTAAGAGTTCACAGGCAAAAAAAAAAACAAGATTTATAATAAGAGCTGAGCAACTAGAACGTCTGTAAGTAGACATTAAGGTGAAAGCAGTCTTCAAATAAAAATATCATTACTCCGAGCAATTATCCTTAAGAGCAACATAATTGTAATCTGCAAGTCGGAATGCAGAGCTTAAAATGACCCATAAAAACAACATTAAATTAATGTGCCGTTAATATGATGCCTCGCAAGAGCAATGTTTAACTTGTCTGATTCTATCATGTATATAGTGACTAAGGGTGAACTGAGTTACATTTACATGCATTTAGGCATTTAGCACTCTTATCAACAGCGATTTACATATGTGCATACATAGATATCTAGGCAACGAGCAGCGATTATGCTTATAAGTTATGTCATAACTGATAGTAGTGGTTCATACATAAATTTACAACATAGAGTCAAGTCTAATAGAAGCTGCAAGAGAGATATTGGCAATGTAGTGGCAGTAGTAGCAAATCAGATTAAGGATGTAGTTTTTTATATACATACAGCATATGTACAGCTAGCAAACCCGTGATAATTGCCTAGAGTTCAACATTAAGTGAGTCAAACTGTGTTTTCAATCTGTGACAAAGGAGCCGTGCTTGTACAGCTACTACAGCTAAAGATTAATTTAAGGATTGCGTGATCGAGTATTTGGTGTTTAGCTTCAGGTGTAAATTTTGTGAGGCAAGTCTGGACCCGTATTTTTAGTCCTAGTCAAAAAAATGGGGAGTAGTTATGTTGTTCTGGCAGTTACGGGTAGTTAATTCCTCTGTCCGGGAGCTATTGAGTAAAAGTTAAAACGATGCAAACAATAATAAAATAGCTTGAAAAGACAACAAGGATGTTGTTGTAATGAGATTAGAATGGCTATTAGGATGTACAGTACGTAGGAAGCTATTACAATGTGGTAGAAACTGTCAGTCGGGTTACATGAGTGACAGCATGTGATGCACCATATTGCAATGTCAGTCATGATAAGGAGGTTATGACAACAGGAAACGACACAACTTAATGTGACTATATAGGCACAACGATAACATAATAAAATAACTGAATATACAAAACATTTTTTTTTTTTTTTACCAATATGTTTATTGATTTTTCTATAATAACAACAAAAACAATGCACATTACAACAATACCATGTACATCTGAGAACAAAGGCAAAAATAAAAAGTAATACACATAGTGTATCTGTGTACCTAAAGTATACAGTCACATGAAATATCAAACAATTTCCGAAGGATACATTCCACTAAACAAATACGTATATAAAAATACTAAAACAACAAAAATAAAATTAAAATAAAAACATAAATCAAAACAAAAGTTTCTCTTTTTCTATACAATTTCTCCTACGTTCTATATGGGTAACCAATGGTCAAAATACATAAACAATCACCTTGCAGGCTCTCCCCCCCCATCTCTATTCATCTTCTGGCTCATCTAAGATATTCCCCAGGTCTCTATGTTCAATAAAATGTATAAACGGGCCCCATATCTTTTTGAATATATCCTGTTTATCTTTCAGTATATAGGTGATTTTCTCCAAGGGTAGGGTTAGAGACATTTCCCTAAGCCATTGACTTATTCGTGGCCTATTAATATTCTTCCATGAAAGAGCTATTAATCGTTTTGCTTGTAACAAACTTAAATCTAAGAAGATTTTCTCACTTTTCTGTATACCATGCCCATTCGGATACAGACCGAGGATGAATAATTTGGGCTCCAGGGTCAGTTTTATTGCTAAGATCTCTTCTATCATGAGTCTCACCTCTTCCCAGAACATCTGTATCTTTTCACATTGCCACATACAATGCCATATAGTCCCTCTTGCCTGCTCACACTTAGTACAATCATCTGGAGAATTACTGTTGAATTTGTTTAATTTAACTGGAGTAATATATGTCCTCATTAACCAGTTATACTGCAGAAGGTTTAGGCGAGTATTGGCTGTTTGTTTTTGACCTCCTATGCATGCATCACTCCACTCCTCAATCGAAATATCCTCTTGTAAGTCTTCTCTCCATGCCATAAGTCTCTTTTCGGAGGACTCAGGCGAGTTACATATAAGCAGGTCAAAGAGACTGCTTATAATATTTTTTTTTTGTCTCTTGATAACATTATCTCCAAAGGGGAGAGAGGTGGTTGGATTAATGAGTGGTTTTGAGTTTTTGTAATGAAACTTCTGAGTTGCAAGTATTTAAAGAAATGCTTACGTGGGATATCATATTTATTAGACAAATTTTCAAATGACATGAGACTTTTATCCTCTGGATTAAATAGGTCCTCCACCTTTGATATTCCTTTATCAGCCCAGATTTTGAAACCAGCATCAGATCTGCCAGGTATAAAGCTATCATTACCCCATATTGGGCTGAAGCATGACAAAGAATATGTTTCACCCAAATATTTTCGCACATCGTTTCCAAACATGTATCATGTTCCGTACAATGGGGTTAGAGGTTTGTTGTCTTAGTTTTTTCTAATTTGCAGAGTATATATACATAGGGAGAGGTACCCCAAGTGAATGAGATTCCATCTCCATCCATTTAGGAACAACTTTGGTTGTATAGTAAAACATGATAGTTCTCAACTGAGCAGCCCAGTAGTACCAAAGAGGATTAGGGCACTGGAGCCCCCCTCTGTCATATGGTAAGTATAGTAAAGATAAACGGAGCCTGGGACGCCTATTGTTCCATATAAATTTGGAAAATAACTTCCTCAATTTTAAGAATAAGTCAGATGGGGGGGGCAAAGGGAGATTTTGAAACAAGTAAAGTATCTTAGGTAGTACATTCATTTTTAGAGCATTAATTCTTCCAATTAAAGAAATTGGCAGGGGCATCCACCTATTGATTGAGTTAGTTACAGAATCCATTAGAGAATCATAATTCCTCCTCACCACTTCCTCTATGTTAGATACAATTTGTATGCCTAGGTATGTAAAGCAGTTTGTTATATTAAAGGTAGACGCTTGGGGGATAGGATTGTCTCTTTCTTCTGAATTAAGTAATAAAATTGAAGATTTTGATTGATTGATCTTATATCCAGATACTTTACCGAAAGTTTTAATCAATTTTAAAATTTCATCAATAGATTTATCCAGATTTTTGATGAATAGGATCACGTCATCCGCGTAAAGAGCGATGCGATGTTCCATCTCCCCTGTAGTTATACCTGAAATGCCGGGATGCGCCCTCACCGCAATTGCGAAGGGCTCGATAGCGAGAATAAACACTAGGGGGGACAGCGGGCAACCTTGGCGACACCCTCTACGAATATTAATTAGGTTAGATACCAAATTATCGGTCAACACTTCAGCAGTCGGATTAGCATAAAGCAGTTCCACCCATTTACAGAAGTTTTCCCCACATCCAAAACGTCTAAGGACTTCGAAAAGGTATGGCCATTCGACCCTATCAAAGGCCTTTTCAGCATCCAAGGAGAGTAGAGCTGTATCTGGCGCCCCCTTTTGCCTATGTAAAATGTTTAACACACTTCTAACATTGTGATCATTTGTAACTATCCCTGGTATTTTATCCTGAAGTCTATTAGCTAAAATTTTACATAATATTTTTAAGTCTGAATTTAATAAACTTATTGGTCTCATGTTTTCACATTTATCACTGGGTTTCCCTGGTTTTGGAAGCAACGTTATTAAAGCGCCTCTCAATGATGGTGGAAGAGAACCATTTTGGAATGATTCATAAAACATCTCTAGTAAAGGGGATTGTAGTTTTGCTTTGAATTTCTTGTATATATCTATGGGTAGGCCATCTGGCCCTGCAGCTTTCCCGGATTTCATACAATCTATTGCATCAGATATCTCCCCCAATGTCAACCCCGTCCCAAGACCCTCTCTCTGTCCCTCTGGAATAACAGGAATGGCAAGGCCATCCAGAAAACATTTTATAGAATCCAGATTTAATGAGTTGTCGGAGCTATACAGTTTTTCATAAAAAAGTTTGAAAGCATTATTTATTTCTAGAGGTTCTATTGTAAAGGTGCCATCTTCCTTCTGTATTGTTGTAATGGCTCTCTCAGTTTGCAACTGTTTAATCCTCCAGGCCAACAATTTCCCAGGTTTTTCCCTCTGGTCAAAAAATGACTGTTTGAGCCTCAGAAGGCTCGCTGCCGCCTTAGAAGCAGACATCTCGTTGTATTGAGACCTCAATAGTAACAATTCTTGGTGGATGTTTTGAGAGCCATCTTTAAACATTTTCCTCTCCAGGGCTTTTATTTTGGAGTCCAATAGATTCATTTTTTGATTAACTCTTTTCGATTTGGAACTCGTATAATTAATAATTTGACCCCTAATGTAAGCTTTAAATGCCTCCCACCGGATGCTGGCTGATGTCTCAGATGTGTTTATCTCAAAAAAGAGGGTTATTTGTTGCTCCAAGAACTCTAAGAATTTGGGATCTTGCAACCACCTAGGTTGGAATCGCCATCTTGGCAGACCCCTTATTAACCCTGCATCCTCGTATAACAATGAGTTGGGCGCATGGTCCGAAATTACAATACTGTCATAAATACAGTCCTGTATTTTAGGAATTAAATCTGCAGAAATTAAAAAATAGTCTATGCGAGAGTAACATTGATAAGTAGCAGAGTAGCATGAATATTCAACAGCATCCGGTTTCAATTCCCTCCAAATATCCTGTAAATTTAGCTCCTTCATAAATTGATGTATAGTCTTCCTACTCCTTGCATGCGTCAGATCAGGACCCGTTGACCAGTCTCTAGTCGGATTTAATGTACAGTTAAAGTCCCCAGCGATTATATTATTACCAGACAATGTTGAAAGGGTTAAAAACAAGTTATTAAAGAATTTTGGGTCATCATTATTGGGGGCATATACATTAACCAAATTCAAACTTTCTGACAGGAGTCTACCTTGTACTATTAAGTATCTTCCAGCTTTATCCTCAATTACATTCTGCGTGTGGAAAGGTATTGATTTATGTATGAGCGTCATAACTCCTCGTGCATGTGTAGAGAAAGAAGCTGAAAATACTTGCCCCTGCCATCTTTTCCCAATTTTAGAATTGTCTTGTACCAGTAGATGTGTTTCTTGTAGAAACACAATCTTTGCATGCATATTTTTCAACCTATGTACCACCTGTTTAACCTTTTTCAGTTTCTGTAAACCTCTGCAATTCCAGGATGTAAATTTAAGCCTGACCTCATTTGACATAGTAATTAACACACATATTAACTCCCATATAGAAAAAGAATAGAATTTTACACTTGAGAAATAAACCTAAAAACATGAACAACGCTAACATTGAACTCTGCGTTCTACATATCCCCATAACCCACAGCCCAAAAATACAGGCCCCTCCCCCCTTTACTTGCGACTTCTCGGTACAGCTGTTGACAACTCCACACAACCGCGAGGATTGTCCTGCTATACTATTCCCAACACTCCTCAACTTAAAATCCACTGCCAAACAAAAAAATTAACTCACGAATGATAATATTAAACCAAATCACTAATAGCCTACGATATATATCAAAACTCTGAAACTGCAAGCAATTCAACTTTTTCTGCACTTGTTTTAAGATTACCTTGCGTTATCTCCCTGAGAAACAGGCACGCACGCGCCAGCCCAGCTCCATCGGTTATACAATGGTCCCATAATCAGTAGGCCTACAATAAATCCAGACCAAACTGATAGGAAAAATAATAGTCTTAATTCTCTCTGAAGACATATTTTCACGTAGCATATGATGTCCTCGTTCTGCTGTTGCCTTCGTATCAGTCTCAGTGGCCTACAAGGGAAGGGATAAAAGACAAGGCAGTCCCGTGCAGGATAAAGTCCACGGATCCAAGCAAAACAAATAAAAAGCACGGATATCTTCTACATGTAGGCTATACCTTCCCATGTCTCTTGTCGTCATAGCAGACAATTTAAATGAGAAAAACGGGCACTCTGTAGAATAAGTCCAATACGCCCAGGCTAAATAAATAAATAAATAAATAAAATAACAACTCAGGAGTCTTCTCTAGGAACAGTCTAAAATAGTAACAACTCAGGAGTCTTCTCTAGGAACAGTCTAAAATAATAACAACTCAGGAGTCTTCTCTGGGAACAGTCTCTGCAAATGGCCTCAATCTCTCATTGCTTTTATAAGAGCCGAATTAGAGAGAGAGAAAAAACAAAACAAAAAATGCCAGCGTCAGGTGCGTAAATAGTGTTTATTCCGCGCTTTTCTTGATCCCCTCAATAAACTTCTCCACGTCGCTGGGGCTACCAAACGTGCGTGCCTGGCCCCCCATGACTCGAAGCTTCTGTCGCACGGTGTCGAACATTTTCTGTTGTTTGTGCACTTCGGCAGACAGATCCTGGTAGAACCTCACTGGCTGGTCCTTAAATAGGACTTGTTTCTTTGCCCTCGCTGCGTTAATCACAAGCATCTTTTCCCTGTAGTTCTGGAATAGCATTAGGATTGGTCTTGGTGGCGCATTAGTGTCCTTTCTCACCCCGATTCTGTGTGCTCTTTCCAGGGTCAGCTTAGTGTGCTCCATGCCCAGTACTTCTGGCATCCAACTTTCGAGAAATGCGCATGCATCCGTCCCTTCTACCTTTTCTGGTAGACCGATTAGTCTCAGGTTTGATCTTCTTGATCTAGACTCGAGGTCTTCCACTTTACCAGCCAGATCCTTATTTTTAGCCTCCATTGACTTAACTTTAGCTAGCAAGGATGCTACATCATCTTCAGCGGTGGATATACGTACTTCAGCCTGGGTCATACGTTCTGTACAGCCACTTATTTCTTTACGCATACCCTCAACTGCGGCTGTTAAGCCATCAAATCTTGTAGATATTTCAGCTTTCATATCCTTGATAGCTGCTAGGATTGTTTCAGGTTTAGCACTTGTCTCGTCCTCTTGTGAAGTACGACTTTCGTCGTCGTCTTCTTCACGCTCTGCCATTTGGCCTGAAGCTTCCATATTTTTTTCCACTTCTATCACCGACTGGTGTCTAGAATTCGTCCTTTTTCTTGTAGGCATCGATGTATCACCACCTTATCTGACTAGTGACTTGTTTATAAGCAGGAATGTGAGTTTTAATCAGGATTTTAAAAGTTTTTCAGCGGAGCCGAGAGGAGCACGTCTACCTAGCACGCCGCCATAACCGGAAGTCGAATATACAAAACATTTACTGACAAATTCAAAACAAAAAAAAAAGAAAAATATATTTTCCTTGCTTCTTTAGAAATTCACCATTGTATGCATGCTGCTACTTGTTAAAGGGCTCACGTTTTGCCGTAATCCCCCACAAACTTGCCCCCAAAGTGTGACCTGAGAATTGAAATTCCAAAAAACTTTTTGCTTAAGCTGCTCAAAGTCTGGAGCTGAACCTGAAGATTTGTGTCAGGGGCTAGCCTCTCCCAAGCACCTGCTGTGTGAAAATAACTGATTCAAGGGAGAAACAAATGAACTAATGAGCTATACTGTGCAGATATATTCCCACAGTGACTATTCCCACTATTGTTTTATCAGTGCATGCATATTGCCTTATTGTGCCAAAATAATGCTTTTCTTCATAGTTTATTTAAAAAATACTGAAACTAATGTTATTATACTGGGTTGAATCGTCATAAAGGCCCATAATTTTAACATGAATATTTTCAATATTAAATGTGATTTAGATATAATAAATATAATAGCTTAATAATACAATTCAGGGAACAATGGATGTCTGCACTGTCACAGATCAGCCACTGGGATCGCCACATGAACGTGGCTGTTAATTGTTAAGTGTAAATTCCAGATTAGATAGGGAATTACACTTGGTAAAACATAATAATAAAAAAAATATAATCAGAACAAAATCAAGAGTGTGCCCAATGTCATCTGTGCTAATGGATAAGCATACTCTAGGTCCTTTAACTTTTTGACCAGGCACGAGGGCATTGACTTGGCTGCTGTAACTCTCGTTAGAAGAATGTTGGTATCAGCAAATAGCTACACATTCAAATGGGAATTTTGTCCTACTTGAACATTTAATAAACCTATTTTCTAGTCTTAGATATGTCTGAGAAAAAATCACAACATCAAAACCTGTGAGTTATTCATTTCGGCATCATTATATAGAATATCTTTAGAAAATGTATGCTACATAGTTCTTAAAACTTTCATTGAGATTAGCCTGTTGTAATACTCTCTCTGTCAGTTACAATACTTTTTATTATACTGCATTGATTGAATAAATATATTTATCTTGCACATTAAAAAAAGACAATGGGCAAGCTTTTTCTCTCCAGTCCAGATTAACCTAAGTGTGTCCTGAACCAAATCAGAATTTACAAACAGAATTTGGAACAAGGATAGATCCTAAATGATTGATTAGTACTACCATTTAATATCACAATATAAAGCAAGAATTGTTGTTGTTTACATTTGACAGTTTTTATATTATTTATAAAACTATATTAATGAATGTCACAAGGTATTACATTAATATATACTTTGCATATACTGTATGTGTTATTGGAAACTGTTGTTTTTTTTTACAACAGATTACTGTAGGTGTAAACGGGATAAAGACAGAGTACATTGCAGATTTGATTGAATCTATCCTGGAGTACCACTCACCAGTTGCAGTGATCTCAATTAAAAGGAGAATTCAAATGCAGGTGATAAACTATAGCCGTGGCACTACCACAAGAGAGCAGTGGTATTGCAGACACTTGGTGAGACATCTTCCCCTGACAGTCTCCATAAAACTGTAATTACATTCTCCTCAGACTTGAAGTCAGACCTATAAAAGTGTAGGAAATTAGTTATCAAAATTAGATTATGCTAAAATATACTTTGCAACCTTAAATGGCTTATCAGTAAGTGATATTCGCATTAAATATTACACAGTTTTGTGTGTCTGAGATAAAACCGTTAGCAGTGCTTTGCATTTTCTGTTTGTTTTAATTCCTTCCGGAGTTAATGCATGTTTGACACCTTCAGCCAAAAAATCTAATTAAAATAGAACTATCCTGCTTCTATCTCCATTCAGAATGAGGGAGGGAGTATTGATTAAGTTGCTTAAAGTAATTTCTGCTAAGTTATTCTACCGGTTAAAGCCACAGGCCCGCTTTTAATTGTCTGCTTAAGATGCCCAACACCGTTATTGGGTGCAATTTGGTGTACATTAAGCATCAGTACAGGAAGGCTATCATGAGTCTCAGTTCTCTCAAGCCATCTTTACACTGCTGTACCGGTAAAGAATGTTGGATCTGAGCCAGGAAAAATGAAAGAATGACCAATTTACACAGACGTTCTTTAACCGCCTTTTACCCGGAATTTGCTCTTTACACTGCAGAAGAACCGGCATATGATTCCATAATTATCCTAATAGGCCAGCATCAGAAATACTAGGGGAACCTATGTAATTCATTTTCAAAATAGCCCCCTTAGAAAAAAACTATATATATATATATATATAGTCAAGCCGGAAAGTCTGCACACCCCTTTCACCTTCTCCACATTTTATTACATTACAGACTTATACTACAATAGATTGAGTTCATTTTTTGCCTCAAACATCTACACACAATAGCCAATAATGACGAAGTGAAAACAGGTTTTTAGAAAATATGCTATTTTATTTTACTGACAAAAATAGGTTATTTAGGGGTTACATATCTGTACACACCCTTAGCCTAATACTTGGTTGCTGCACCTTTGGCAGCGATTACAGCTTCAAGGCGTCTTGGGAAAGAAGCTACGAGCTTGGCACACTTGTTTCTGGACATTTTTGCTCATTCCTCTTGGCATATCCTTGCAAGCTCCGTCAGGTTGGATGGGGAGCGTCGGTACACAGCCATTGTCAGCTCTTTCCACAGATGTTCAATTGGATTCAGGTCTGGGCTCTGGCTGGGCCACTCAAGGACATGCACAGACTTTCTCCGAAGCCACTCCTTTGTTCTCTTGGCTGTGTGCTTCGGGTCGTTGTCATGTTGGAAGGTAAACCTTCGCCCCAGTCTGAGGTCCAGAGCGCTCTGCAGCAGGTTTTCTTCAAGGATCTCAGTGTACTTAGCTGCATTCATCTTTCCCTCTATCAGGACTAGTCGCCCCGTTCCCGCTGCTGAAAAACATCTCCGCATCATGATGCTGCCACCCGCCATGCTTCACTGTAGGGATGGTATTAGCCAGGTGATGAGCGGTGCCTGGTTTCCTCCAGACGTGACGCTTGGTATACAGGCCAAAAAGTTCAATTTTGGTTTCATCAGACCAGAGAATCTTGATGGCAAACTCCAAGCGGGCTGTGATGTGCCTTTTACTAAGGAGGGGCTTCCGTCTGGCCACTCTACCAAGGCCTGATTGGTGGAGTGCTGCCTGGATGGTTGATCTTCTGAAAGGTTCTCCCATCTCCACAAGGATACGCTGGAGCTCTGCCAGAGTGACCCTCGGGTTCCTGCTCACCTCCCTGGCCAAGGCCCGTCTTCCCTGATTGCTCAGTTTGGCCGGCGGCCAGGTCTAGGAAGATTCTTGGTGGTTCCAAACTTCTTCCATTTATGAATGATGGTGGCCACTGTGCTCTTTGGGACCTGTAAAGCTGCAGAGATTTTTCCATACCCTTCTCCAGATCTATGCCTTGACACAATCCTGTTTCTGAGGTCTGCAGATAATTCCTTTGACCCCATTGCTTGGAGTTTGCTCTGACATGCACTGTCAACTGTGGGACCTTATATAGGCAGGTGTTGGCAATCCCCAATCATGTCCAATCAATTGAATTTATCACAGGTGGACTCCAATTAAGTTGTAGAAACATCTCAAGCAGTATCAGTGGAACCAAAATGCACCTCAGCTCACTTTTGGCTGTCATATCAAAGGGTGTGCACACTTGTGTACATATGATATTTTACATTTTGATTTTTTATAAATTAGCACAAATGTCTAAAAACCTGTTTTCACTTTGTCATTATGGGCTATTTTGTGTAGAATTTTGAGACAAAAAATGAACTCAATCTATAGTAGAATATGTCTGTAACGTAATAAAACGTGGAGAAGGTGAAAGGTGTGCAGACTTTCCGGCTTGACTGTATATATACACAGTTGAAGTCAAAAGTTTAGATACACCTTAGCCAAATCCATTTAAACTCAGTTTTTCACAATTCCTGACATTTAATCCTAGTAAACATTCCCTGCCTTAGGTCAGTTAGGATCAAAAGAATGTGAAATGTCAGAATAATAGTAGAGAGAATGATTTATTTCAGCTTTTATTTCTTTCGTCACATTCCCAGCGGGTCAGAAGTTTACATACACTGTTAGTATTTGGTAGCATTGCCTTTAAATTGTTTAACTTGGGTCAAACGTTTCAGGTAGCCTTCCACAAGCTTCTCACAATAAGTTGCTGGAATTTTGGCCCATTCCTCCTGACAGAACTGGTGTAACTGAGTCAGGTTTGTAGGCCTCCTTGCTCGAACACGCCTTTTCAGTTCTGCCCACAAATTTTTGATTGGATTGAGGTCAGGACTTTGTGATGGCCACTCCAATACCTTGACTTTGTTGTCCTTAAGCCATTTTGCCACAACTTTGGAAGTATGCTTTGGGTCATTGTCCATTTGGAAGAGCCATTTGCGACCAAGCTTTAACTTCCTGGCTGATGTCTTGAGATGTTGCTTCAATATATCCACATAATTTTCCTTCCTCATGATGCCATCTATTTTATGAAGTGCACCAGTCCCTCCTGCAGCAAAGCACCCCCACAACATGATGCTGCCACCCCCCATGCTTCATGGTTGGGATGGTGTTCTTCTGCTTGCAAGCCTCACCCTTTTTTCTCCAAACATAACGATGGTCATTATGGCCAAACAGTTCAATTTTTGTTTCATCAGACCAGAGGACATTTCTCCAAAAAGTAAGCACTTTGTCCCCATGTGCAGTTGCAAACTGTAGTCTGGCTTTTTTATGTCGGTTTTGGAGTAGTGGCTTCTTCCTTGCTGAGCAGCCTTTCAGGTTATGTCGATATAGGACTCGTTTTACTGTGGATATAGATACTTTTGTACCTGTTCCCTCCAGCATCTTCACAAGGTCCTTTGCTGTTGTTCTGGGATTGATTCGCACTTTTCGCACCAAAGCATGTTCATCTCTAGGAGACAGAACGCGTCTCCTTCCTGAGGGGTATGACGGCTGCGTGGTCCCATGGTGTTTATACTTGCGTACTATTGTTTGTACAGATGAACATGGTACCTTCAGGCGTGTGGAAATTGCTCCCAAGGATGAACCAGACTTGTGGAGGTCCACAATTTTCTTTCTGAGGTCTTGGCTGATTTCTTTTTATTTTCCCATGATGTCAAGCAAAGAAGCACTGAGTTTGAAGGTAGGCCTTAAAATACATCCACAGGTACAGCTCCAATTGACTCAAATAATGTCAATTAGCCTATCAGAAGTTTCTAAAGCCATGACATTTTCTGGAATTTCCAAGTTGTTTAAAGGCACAGTCAACTTAGTGTTTGTAAACTACTGACTCACTCGAATTGTGATATAATGAATTAAAAGTAAAACAATCTGTCTGTAAACAATTGTTGGAAAAATTACTTGTGTCATGCAGAAACTAGATGTCACTGACTTGCCAACACTATAGTTTTCTAACATGAAATCTGTGCAGTGGTTAAAAATGAGCTTTAATGACTTCAACCTAAGTGTATGTAAACTTCTGACTTCGACTGTATATATACAGTGCCCTCTACTATTATTGGCACCCCTGGTAAAGATGAGTAAAAAGGGCTATAAAAGATTCACCATTTGGTGAATTAGCTTAATCTCACACTGAAAAATGTGAAAAGTCCAACCTTTAATTGAAGTTAATTTATTATGAGAAAAAAAAATCCCTCATCATGAAATAATTATTTTTAACAAAACCACCTGTGCCACAATTATTGGCACCCCTGCATTTATATATAGAATAAAGTAATTTTTAATATTTGGTTGCATATCCTTTGCATGCCATGACTTCCTAATGTCTGTGACCCAACAACATCAAAAGACTCATGATATCTTATTTTCTGGTACTCTTAGAAGCGATACTATAACGTCTCTGCATTTGAATGGATCTGTATGGGAATTGGGGGGTGCGACTAGATTTAGCTGTAAATTACACTGGAACAGTATGGAACACATGGTTGGCTAAATGGCTCTAAGTCATCAAGGGTCTGACGTATGAAACAAGCCTTAAACCATCACTCTGCTGCCAGAAATCGAGCATAGCGTTAGTTCAGGCAGGCAACGAGAGTGAAACCTGGCCATAGGTGAATCAGCTGACAACTCAGCTGAGTAGTGACGATTCACCTATCGCGGTCTACTTAACCGCCTCGCGGTTAAAGGCGGTCTATTTAACCGCCTCGCCCTACCAAGGTGGATACTCTGTCTGCACGCCCGCTGCACACAAAAAGATCCTCTGCGCTGCACATCCTGCATGTTCTACTACACGCAGCGGGGGAAAAAGAATTGGAATCCTGCAAATTCTACGTAAAAGCTAAGTGATGTCAAGCTCTGTGTTCTTAAGCTTTAAAAAAGAAAGGGCGATATATTCAAATAACATTCGGTTATTTGAAACGTGCTTCCCTTGCATGCATGGCTGCACACTGCCAGTGAAAACTAATTGGATTCCTGAAATTGTTGCTAAAGCTTAAGTGACTGAAGTTTCAGTTAAGCTTATGGTCCGCTATGGAAACGGGCGATGTATTCAAATAACATTCTGCTGTTTTAAACGTGCTTCCTTCTACATGCATGGCGCATGCTGCACACTGCCAGTGAAAAATAACTGGATTTCTGAAATTGTCGCTAAAGCTAAGTGACTGCAGTTACGGTTAAGCTTGTGGTCCACTATGGAAGGGGCGATGTATTCAAATAACATCCTTCTGCATGCATACTGCACACTACCAGACTAAACTGCGCTGATCTCGTATATTCCACTACCCCCCTTTCAACTCGTACGCTTTTCCCGCAACAAGCAGGCTAGCTAATAGCCGTCGCCCATCCCAGACAAGGAAGGGCGATATATTCAAGTTGCGTAGGCTATGGCTATTTAAAGCATCCGTCCTGTCGTGTAACCCGGACCTCATTGCTTGTTATTTTAAACCTTGAACTGGTGATTGCTAGCTAACATTAACAGACTATATTGGTTTTAGAGGCATAAAACGCATGGTAACGTTTATATGATCTTTGGGTTAACTTAAACGGTAAGCCTATACACCCTGCCCTGGAACATTAGTTGGTCATGTTCGCATACTCGCTGTCTCGCTCTGGAAGTGGGAGACCAAAGAGATCTTGATGACTAGGCTATTCGTTGAGCTGGCTTCTGATACGAGAAGTTCTTGGCCGTTCGTGGATGCTGATACGTAAGTTGAGTCTAAAATATTTAAAAAAATTATAATAATAAAAAATTATTATAATAAATAAAATATTGTGACATAATGATTAGTCTACATAGTTCACGTCTTAACGCACTGCTGCTCCAACTATTATCATAACTAGTTCAGCATGATTAATCGGTAAATGATGTGAAGACTAGGCCTACCGTTGACCGGGTAAGTATTTGTACATTCTATATCTTACACGTTATTGCGTTGGCCCGATCTGTATCCTGCATGTTATTTTTAAGCGGTGCAGCCGCTTCTATACGTGACATGTGTGTCCGTCTGTCCGTTCGTAGCATGAGATTTAAACCAATCAGGAGTCGCCTATACGTCACATGCCCGGCAATACAAGTAGCTTGAGAAAAGCATGCCCAGCTTCAGACAGCTCTATCTCAAAAAATATACATGTCACAGCTTAGATATTCACACCGTAGGAATCCTGGGAACCAGATGCACATCTGTATATAATATGTCTTGTGTAGCTTAAAAACTGTAGTCGTGGCACAAGTTAGAAAATGGGTTTGAAATTTAAATTACCAGCTGCCGCTAGAGTTGAGTTTTGAACATTCCACCTGCTAGCAAGGTGAGTCGCCGTAGCAACCCCCCGAAGCAAAATCAATACAAAATCTACCACCAGTGTTCTGCTGGACCCAGTCAGTTATGGAACGGCCCAACAATCCATGGAATCAATGGAATGAGGGTGTGTTGAGTTTGGAATTCCATTGATATTGTTCAAGTAATAACTGTAATCTTTCCTGTTTGTTATCAGAGTACTAACTGTCATATTTCCCGTTTCTTCTGAAATACCAATGGCTGTCCTTTTATATCTTTCTATCTCTCTTTTACATGTTTGTTAAATGCAATGTCTGTAAGTACAGTAATTAATAAGCATAATGTAAAAATATCACCAAACCAGAGGCTATTGTTTTTGTACATGTAAACAACACACACAGTTTATATTGCATTTTTTAATATGATTGCTCAAAACCTGCACCGCTTACTTCACCACCTGGGTGTGATTTTTTCATTTATCACGACATAATTGCGCTCGTAGGCCTACTGCATCTGCGTAGCCCACTCGGATAGCTAGCTACTAGTTTTCAGGTTGAATTTAAGTGTTGTAGCCTATTCGTCATTATTACGGCTAATTTGTATCATTGCCAGGGATTTGTAGGCTATATTAGCCTAGCCTACTACTGATTGCAGATAACCCTAATTCGCATTGCAATGTTACGCATGTAGCTTTATGTGGATACTACTACTACGGGTATTTGTGGTACTGCTTCGTGCATACTAAGTTGGGCTACTAGAAGTTATAGTAGGCTTATAATTCGTATTCGCTCAGCACCTTGCGCATTCACTGCGAGCAGATTTACTTTATCAAAGGTTGTACGGTACCTACTGGGAAAATAACATGGTAAGCCTATCACAATTTTAAAACGAACTAGGCTATACCAGCAAATTTAGATACTTTACATTAGGAACCTTCGGCGGGGCAAGTAAGGATCTGAGCAAAGTGGGTAGGCAGAGCAAGAGGTCCAATTTTGGGGCTGGAATATCCGCACTTGGAACTTATTAGACAGACAACAGGCACTCATTGAATGACTGGCGGTCAATGGAGTTTTTACAAAACGGTTCGCTAAACAGGCCATTACAGACAAAATCAAGTCTCCTTTTTTTTTCCGATTATATATGCTAAGTTAATGTTAGGACCCAGTACTACTACTTACAGCCCGTTATGATTTTGACTATCCAACGAAAACCAACTTAAGTCCGGCTAGCTAACCTTAGTTGCTAAGCTAACTGAAAACACTACTGCGCATGGCTGACTACTTCCCCTTGTGCGGACCAAAAAAATATATAAAAAATAATCCAATAGGGGGAAAAGCGCCTTGACCTGAGCCTTCTGGGATTGGTGACATCGCGCTGGCTAGGCGTGATCATAGACTGTATAAAAATATAGAGTACTCAAGTGACTACGTCATGCTGGTTTCGGAAGTAAATTCCCCATTCATTTAGAACATAGACTTTAACTAAAGCTTACTTTTAAACCATTTCTACTGATTATATCTTACCGTCAATTTCCCGAATCGTTCAATATAACACCCGTTCGCAACTATGTCGTTTTTCTGGACCAGCTTCGAGTATATTTTACGTTTCAGTATTTTCTTGTGATTATATCAGCGCTGGAACTGTTTAAAAACTCAATGTCCCATAATTCCCTATGAACGTGCAGCCTTGTCTCCAGACGTTGTCATATAACGTTAGCCAGCAGTAGCACACAGCTCAGTTTTTAAACACTTTTTTTCATTAGCTAGCTAGCTTGAAGGACTAAAAGCTAGAATTGCTTTATGTGGTTAACCGTAGCGCAGTTTCTGACCTTGTCGGGCGGGCTTCTCTAATTAGCAAGCTAACGTTAGCTCATCTTCAGCTGCAGTACTCCCATCTGCCCAAGAATGTCCAGACAGATGAGATGATGATATCTTATTGGTCAAGAACCACCCGTGCGTTGCAGTACTGGATATGCAGTCCGTTAAAGTGGACTACAAGTCGAACTACAATGATTAATGCATTACTTTAAAAAATAAAAATTGGAACATGCGATGTATGGTCTATATCCTTGTACCACACAGGCTAATCCAGGAACGTTTCGGCTCATTCTATAAATCAGATTTCAAGAAATAGTCTATAGTCTCCGAAGCCCATTCTATTCTTCCATAGGGAATTTACTTCCGAAACCAGACTCCGCCCACGACTGACATGAGGCATTAGATGAAGGAAAGGCACCTATTGCAATTACATTTTAGTGGGAAAAATTTATTGACTGAGTATTTTGACCACATTGCTGCCATTGACTTACATGGTGAAAGACCTATACTGGAGCCAATCGCAGTGGCACTAGTGAGCAACGGCACAATTGCCGCTCCGAGCCCAACCAGGAGTGAGCTTCAAAACGAAAGCCCAGTCTTGGCCCCTTGGGTGTGATGCGTCGTTCAGGGGCAGCTTCGGTTCCCCGCAGCCATGTTCTCAAAACCAGTTTTCCCAATGAAGGAAACTCTACTCATATTGCCGTTAACTTAAAAAATTTTAGAAATATTATTTGTACGTGGTTGAGAAATTCCGCAGCTATGGAGCTGGTAGTAGCCGCAGCAATTTGGCCGCAGTGCCTTACCTGTGAAGCCACAATGAGTTAAGAAATGCCTCAGAGCCCATGGCAAACCCCTTGCTACCTTGACCGACTAGATGTCCCGCCCTGCCAGGGCCCACACGCGCCGGGCTTCCCGGCTTATGTGCGAGCGGTTCCTGGCCCCCGGGTCCGTTTAATAATAAATAAACAAATATAAATAAAAAATGTGATCAAAGCGATCTATCCATTGCCGTAATTCCTGGCCTTGAGCTGACGGATAGAACGGCGTCATCCTGAAGCGAAAGGTCATTAGTCATCACGTTAGCCGGAGACCACGTACTAGCAGAGCTCGGCGTATGGTTTTTGGGGGGGTTTTGATCGCCCTGACGTGCACAATAAAAGCCATGGGGCGTTGGTCATCCGCCACTTACGAACGTTACATTCGTCCCGACGTTGATGAAATTATTTCCATTTAGAAACATAGGAACATGGCTGTTTGTGTGTGGCTTATTGTCAAAATAAAAGTTTGTAATTCCCAGCAACAAGCGAGGATTCATTCACACCGATAAGGGTAGCTTAGAAGTTTCTATTTCCCTCGAATTGGTTAATTTAGCTTCAGGAAATTATCTTCAGGTGGTTGGTACATATATACTACAAAAATACAACTTCAGTAGTTAGAACGGCCCCAGGCATACGGGCGCCATGAAGCCAATATTACGCACAGCATCCTCCTTGACCTCTAGGGAGAAGACCAACATGCGTTGGTACGGTATTAATTGGCATTGACCTGAATGGACGAAAAGCTTCTTCCTATAGGCATGTCAGGCTTCATCCGTAGCCGAAAGGTCTCACATAGTTCTTCATCACTACACATAGAACTCCCCTGATTAGTTTAGCTCCCATGGAAGTCCAACAGGCGTTGGTACACATAGCCACTGATCCATGTAATGTTAGAAGGACCGAGAGCTGGAAGGTCACAAATACTTCTTTATCACTTCACATAGAATTCCCCTGATTAGTTCGGCTCCCATGGAAGTCCAACAGGTGTTTGTACACATAGCCACTGATCCATGTAATGTTAGAAGGACCGAGAGCTGGAAGGTCACACCTAGTTCTTTATCACTACACATAGAATTCCCCTGATTAGTTCGGCTCCCATGGAAGTCCAACAGGCGTTGGTACACATAGCCACTGATCCATGTAACGTTAAAGGGGCCTTGAGCTGAAGGACAGGGTGGCTTCATCGGTAGCTGGAAGGTCACACATTGTCCTTCATCGCTACACATAGAATTTCCCTGGTTAATTTAATGTTCCGGTCTCCCAGGGGAAGTCCAACATGCGTTGGTACACATAGCCACTTACCCATGTAATGTTAGAAGGACCTTGAGCTGATGGACAGGATGGCTTCATTGGTAGCTGGAAGGTCACACATTGTTCTTAATCACTACACATATAACTTCCTGGTTAGTTTAATCTTACTTCTGGATCCCAGGGGAAGTCCAACAGGCGTTGGTACACATAGCCACTGATCCATGTAATATTAGAAGGGCCTTGACCTGATTGACAGAATGGCTTCCTCCGGAAGCGAAAGGTCGTTACACATAGTCATCACGTAAGCACAACACTAGCAGCACTTTGGCGTATGGTTGTTTTGGGGGTTGTTGCTGCTGCCCTCACCGCCATACCCATGCTTGCTCGCGTGGATTGGCGGGAGGGCTTTTTGAACAGAACCATACCGCCAAACCTAAAATGTATTGTTTTAAGAATGTCAATAAAGCTTTAACTTGAACAACAGTGGTCCTGACTGAAATCGAGCGTAGCGTTAGTTCAGGCAGGCCACAAGAGTGAAACCCGGCCATAGGTGAATCAGCTGACAGCTCAGCTGAGTAGTGACGATTCACCTATCGCGGTCCATTCACATAACAAGGCGGTCTATTTAACTGCCTCGCCCTACCATGGTGGATACTCTGTCTGCACGCCCGCTGCACACAAAAACCTCTCCTCCACCCCAGCTCCATCCTCTTCAGTTCCCCATTGCGCACAGACACCTAGCCTATATCACTCCTGCATGGCTTACTAACATTTTCGAGTGCCTACTGATTTATTTTCCTCTCTCCTTCCCGTTTTGGCAACTGGCGGAACGGTAGCTATAGATCAACGATCATCGTTCTCCAGAAGCAGCCGGTCAGCTCCAGCTCCACGCATGTACCCAGCTATGATGCCACCTGCTGGTCTTCAATCAGTCTTCCACCACCGGCTCATTACATATTGACATTTTCATATGTTCTATCTGCCAAATTTCTATTCTGTAATCAGCTATTTAGTTAACCGGTGCCAGTCAGCGGCAGGTGGACTCCCCCCTCAGAGTCAGGTTCTGCCCAAGGTTTCTTCCTGCTAACAGCAGGGAGTTTTTCCTTGCCACTGTTGCCCTATGCATGCTCTACGGGGGTTCAGGCCCGGTTCCTTGTAAATTGTTGTGATAATGACACTTAAGTGCCATATATATATATATATATATATATATATCTGATTGAATGGAATCTGTTAAAACCATTCACAGTGCTGCCAGTTATGTTCTAAGTGCAACCCTATTGGGGGGTTGTTGCTGCTGCCCTCACCGCCATACCCATGCTTGCTCGCGTGGATTGGCGGGAGGGCTTTTTGAACAGAACCATACCGCCAAACCTAAAATGTATTGTTTTAAGAATGTCAATAAAGCTTTTACTTGAACAACAGTGGTCCTGACTGAAATACAGTAGATATGGATCGATAACTTGAAGGGTTTCTTCGCCTGACTTATTTTTCCATAGAGTTCAATAGGAAAATTTGTCAGGAGAAACAACCCTTAAAGTTATCCATCCATGTCTACTGCATATCTGGCAGCAGAGTGATGGTTTGAGGCTTGTTTGATACCTCAGACCCTTGATGACTTACAGCCATTTTACCAACCATGTATTCCATACTGTTCCAGCATAATTTACAGCTAAATCTAGTTCCACCCCCCCAATTCCCATAGAGATCCATTCAAATGCAAAGACGTTATAGTATCACTTGTAAGACTACCAGAAAATAAGATACCAAGAGTCTTTTGATGTTTTTGGGTCACGGACATCAGGAAGTCATGGCATGGCAAAGGATATGCGACCAAATATTAAAAATTATTACTTTATTCTATATATAAATGCAAGGGTGCCAATAATTGTGGCACACGTGGTTTTGTTAAAAATTATTTCTTGATGAGGGATTTTTTTTTCTCATAATAAATTTACTTCAATTAAAGGTTGGATTTTCCTCATTATTTCCACCCTATTTACTCATCTTTACCAGGGGTGCCAATAATAGTGGAGGGCACTGTATATTTCCTGCACTGCAACAGGTTATATGGCTATAGCTATAGGCCTATATAAATTTCTCCCACTGGAGTGCACTCTTTTTACATGGTTCTAGACGGCAATATTTGAGGTTACATTTAACCAATGTTTTAAAATGCATCTAGAACAACCTATACCAGATTGGGGCATGGGAATAATGTTTATTTCTAGGCTACCAACACTGCGTCAGTGACCAAGAATATAAAGACATTAACACAATCAAGACTAACAAACTACTGCTAGGCCACTGTCTCAGCAGTGTGATAAAATTAACAAACACACTCGATCGAAGTCTTCATCGTTTTTATTTTTTAAACTTGCTGTTTTGTTCGCTTTTATTCCCGTAGCTTTCATTCGTTTCACGATCGTCCGGTAAGCGTTTGAGTCACGGACCGTAGCTACCATCAATTGGTTTTATAATTTTATAATTATCTGATTTCCACTGTCCAGTTATTTCCCTTATCTCCTCAAGTGGCCATCATTTTGTTGGGTCCTTTTTTAATCTGTACACCACAGATTCTATGTTACTTATTTCTTTGGATAAATTTCCGTTGAAACTGTTGATACAAAGTAACTCACGTGGACAGGTGACAGCTGAAGGTGATGTTACCATGGCAATGCACAGGCATTGGTCCGGCTTTACACAGAAGAAATGCGGGGTCAGGTTGGGCTTTTTTCCTATGTCCTGAGGTGGGTCAGTGCCGGGTTACTTTAACCCGCCTTTGTTACGGCTTGACATCTTTACACAGACATCGATACCGGGTCAGGTCAATTACCCGGTATTTATGCTCTGTGTAAAGACAGCTTCATACAACAAATACCCACACCATCTACAAGCTAATTGCCTTTTATTCATTGCTGTCTTTATCTCTTCCACAAGGCCATTGAACTGGAAGCATAGTGAATGCTGTGTTGTGCAAATAATGCTATACGGGTCGCCTCCTCACCAGTCGGTCTGTTTTATCGTGTCAGGAGGCTGTGCCGAGACTCTCGTCAGCACTGAAACAATTAGTGAGCCGTCCCTAAATCCCGCGCTGAGCCACAACTTCCCAAATGTTGGCTGCTGTCACACAGGGAGAATCTAAATAAAACCCGGCTCGGGGCCAGCTTTGTTTGCGCGTTCGGAAGCAGCCGTATTTAAACAGCGTGGCATCCCTGTTTGCTTCTATTAAAAGGCATGGCGGATTCTTTAACATTAGCTTTACAACCACGGGCAAATGCCACGGAGACCCACAGGAGGAATAATCAGCTTTGCGAGAAACCAAATGAATTCATGGCAGAAGCAAGATTTCAGTAATTAAAGGGCCGTTTTCACGCGCGAAATAAAATACAATTCCCAGAGTTCCAGAATCAATAGAGCAGGCCGAGCTCCTCCGATTGAGGGGGAGGGCGAACCATGTGACCTGTCAACATGGAGGAGTGTCGCGCATATCTATCTGCAAGGTAAAAGGCGTGTTCCGCATTCGGTCGTTTGCTGATCTCCCCTAAAGACGAACAGCACCTCTCACCCGGCCGTTTTGTACACCGGACAGCATGGCAGAACGCGCCGGTCTGAGAGGGCCTTCCGCACAGATGGCCAGCTGCAGCCGTTTCCCTCCTCTGCCGGCCGGTCCGTCCTACCTGCCGTCTGCATTGGTGACTCCTGCTCTGGTTTGGAGCGTTGCACTGTTCCTCCCACAGGAAAAGGGATATGAGCGAAGCAAACGGATTATGCAACGCGATGGCCAGCGATTAGTTCCCTTCCGCTATCTGTGTGCATTGCACCGTATGCAAGGGTGGCTGACCATGGACAGGGGGAGCAACAGCATTGGCTGGGTTTCATTTTCATTTCACCAGTCAGCAGCCAGCTATGATCCAGGAAACCAGGAGAAACAAATGAGCTATAATCACCTGCTTTAACCTATCAATTATGTACAGCAAAGACCTACACAGCCCGTGTCTCCTCAGGAACAGGGTTGGCCACTCCTGACCTAGAGTAGGCCTATGTAATGTACAGTACAAAGTTGGGGTCAATTCCATTTGACTTTAGTCAATTTAGAAAATGAATTCAATTCAATTCAATTCAATTTACAAATTGACATTTTGCCAGAGAACATTATGGGCTGTTTTCAATTCATTTCCTGAACTCAGCGAGTTGAAATGGAATTGACCACAACCCGGTACAAAAGCCCTGTTCGGTACAAATTCAACTTAACGGAGGTAATATCGGATGCATATGTTCTCAGTCAGAAAAGATTGTGCTCCGCCTAGGTTGGTTTAACACCGAAAACGTTTCTCTGCGGTTGGGGATCGAGAGAACCACGCTCCACGCAATACGAGTCCCTGTGGGTGCAGAGGTCTCACACTCAGCTGGGGAGTAAATCACGGGGATGCGGCTGATTGGGGCCAAAGGGCACAGTCTATCCCCCGGGTAGCGAGGCGTGGTGACACCGCCCCTCCCTCGTATCTCTCTGTCTGGCAGAGCGGAACGGTGGGGAACGGTGCGAAATAATCGCAGACAACAAGTAAAGTAGTGTGAAGACACCTGGTCATTACATCGCACCCCCCCCCCACACACACACACACACACACTCCCACCCCCCTGAGGCAGTGATGCTCTGAAGGCTGCCCCCTCCATTTGGAGTTTACATTTTACAAGTTTACAAGTAAATGACTAATGAATGGGGGGGAAAAAATTGAATGTGACAGAAACTAAAAGGCGTGCTCAGTCAGCATTTAAATTGAACACCCCTCGTGTTAAAAACTGATTTGAAATCATGTCTCCGGACATGGAATATGCCCCTATCTGTATTCATGCATTCTCATTCCGTTTAGAATGAGGTTTATAGCACAGTCTCGGGACCTTCAAAAAAAATGGTAACTTCCTTTACCAGCTGCTCGCAATTAGCCCGACACTGACACCGATGTGCGATGTCTCCTTGAGACCGAGGGACACATTGGAAGTAAGTGCTGCTAATGCTTTTATGTGCTGTCTTCTGGTCAGAACTTACATCCAATGATGTACGTATTTTTTTTACGCAAAGAAAAATCAATCAATCGACACCTCAACGTACAGATTAATCCCAGCTTTTTTGGGTCGTAAGTAATTTTGCATACCCTCATTCACTTTCTTTCCTGTTAAGCGCACCAGATCATATTCCTTCATGCTTAAAGCACAGTATAGAAATGTACTGGAAATAAAGTCATTTATTTTTAGGTTGGGTTAGTGATGTGGGTGGTGGAGTAGTCAGTAGTGAAATTTGGTAATGGCCAAGAGAATGAAAAGCTCATATGCTAGCTTGGTACATTGGTTCTATTTCTAGATTTACAGCCAGTTAGTTCGTCAAATGGGAAAGCTTCATTGTGGGTAAAGAGTTGAGCACTTATTAGTTACATTCATTTCGATGCATCCCTGCTAAATGCAATGCTGTAATAAACAGACTCTGCGTATTTGGATTATAATAGGATGTGTTTCATCCTCAACATAATACTTAAAATGCTCCACAGGCTCAAATTGAATCTTAAGTGCCCCTCTGCCAACTGTGGTGGGCAGCCTAGCAGGGTGCCACGTAATTGGCTGTAGTGTCAACAATGGAGGGAGGATTTCATTTTTTTCTTCCTCACATCAGAACCTCAAAACAAGCAACAGCAAACAAAAAAAACATATGCATTACACCTAACCCTGTCTGTCTGTGTTCCGGCTGGGAAATGGCCATTAGAGTCCGGGGTGTGGGTCAATTCAATTTCAGTTCTGGAAGCAAAATGGCTGAATTCCAATGAAATTGACCCCAAACCTGTACCTTATTGTCAGTGTGCCAAAAGGTGACGTACTTTTTTGAGACAGGAGTAAAAAAAATATGTTACGTTGCTTATGAATTAATTTAATTTGTTAAAGAGATTATTGAGGGATTTCGAGTTGCTTTTAGTGGAGCGCTGCCTGAGGCCTATATTTGACACGATGTAGAGCCCGGGCTGTTTCGTTAGCCGACGGTGTCCAGTGGTAGACAGTTGGCTTTGTTCTGCCAGGTATGCGGTAGCTTTGTCAGCCGGAGCTCCTCTAGTTACTGCTGCAATCGTTTCTTCCAGTGACATGCCAAGTGCCCGCAGGCTACCAGTTGTCATTAGTGAGAGATGCATCTCACCCCTGCTAGGCACTGTCTCTATTGTGTGGACTGTACTGTAGAAAATAATTTGGGTTGTACATGGGAGGAGTGCATGTTGGTGCAGTGAATCTTGCATGCGGTTCAAGTGGCACAGAAGTGACAGAAGAGGCAGGAAGTACATAGTTACTTACTGGATATTTTCCAGTGATGCGCAGTTTGTAGAGCGATAATGAAAGGATTTGATAATGACTTTGTTCCCAAAAAGCACTTTGGGAGCTCAGCATGCTTGCGGCTCAAACTCTCGTGTGTTTGATTCACACATGCACAATGCGTACTCGTGCACAGGTAGCCCAGGGGTCAAAGGGTTATGGGTTTTGTTTTTTGAGAAGGCATTTAACTTTTTTGCAGTAGTGAATTCAAGACATTTTACGCTTAAACCCCGGTAGAAGGAGTCTCCGAGATAGACCGGGAGGAACCAGCTCTCTAACCGCTAACGGGGGAGCTCATTACCTCTTTTCACTATGCATCCTCTTTAACAGAGACTTTAATGACAGATTTATTTACAGCCAGGCCAGAGATTATGTATTATGTGTTCAATGGAAAGTGAGCGCTTTGCTTTCCTATCAAGCTCTTGCAGATAAACTGATCAAGAGATTTTTGCCAGCCAAACCTAAATGATCGTCCTGCGTGGAGTGTCCACCTGAGATTGCCGTTGATTGTTTTGAGATGTGAGCATCGTGCCCAAATTAAAAAGCCAATAACTCCAATGCAGCGAGACCCCAGCCGCATCGTTCATCTTTAATAGTAGGACACCCAATTGCATTACCTTTTCCACATTTTCTTTGCATTTTCATCACAAATTAAATTTCTGGACACTGTAGTTACCCTTGCGTATGGAGATAAATGAAACGTTGAGCTGCTCTGGTACCAGTGGGCTGACTGCACCTTGTTAAACTGCAAATACATTCTTACGTTAAATACACTGCCCGGCCAAAAAAAAAGTCGCCATTGCACCCGTCATGCATAGTGCCCACTGTACAAGCCTCTGGAGGCAGTGTTATGATCTGGGGTTGCTTCAGTTGGTCAGGTCTAGGCTCAGCAACATTACGCAGCAATAAAATGAAGTCAGCAAAGTACCTGAATGTACTGAATGACCAGGTTATCCCATCAATGGGCATATGCCAGGATGACAATGCCAAGATTCATCGGGCTCAAATTGTGAAAGAGTGGTTCAGGGAGCATGAGGAATCATTTTCACACATGAATTGGCCACCAGAGTCCTGACCTTAACCCCATTGAAAGTCTTTGGGATGTGCTGGAGAACACTTTACGGAGTGGTTCGACTCTCCCGTCGTCAATACAAGATCTCAGCCAAAAACCTATGCTACTCTGGATGGAAATAAATGTTGTGACGTTGCATAAGGTTGTCGAAACAATGCCACAACAAATGCGCGCCGTAATCAAAGCTAAAGGCGGTCCAACTAAATATTAGAGTGTGCAACTTTTTTTTTGGCCGGGCAGTGTATGAAGGTGAAGAGTTAAAGGAGACCGTCGTTTGCAGTAAATTTATTTAGCTGGCAGCAGCTGACCTGCGATCAGTCACAATGGAAATAAAACGCTAAATAATCCTCGGGGTAGGTGTTTACACTCGGTCTCTAGCAGAGCGGCATCTAAGCGGGCTGTGAAAGCAGGGCTGTGTCTGTGATTGACAGCCCGGCTTCTTCTGAGTAGCAGTCCTGCAGGCCTCAGATACGCTTCCCAATCAGCAGCTACTGTAATGAACAAATTCGGCACCGGAGGTGATCACAGCTCCCATACAAACACCGGCTTCAATGGCTGGTTTCTAGAATGCCTGTCAGACTTGGGCACATATATGGGGAAGGGTTTGAGCAAAAAGCTTAACCAGTTTGACACTTTATATAGCATTACCCTACTATTCCCCTATAGCAAAGAACGCTGCTTCTGTTCTGCTTCTGGGGAAATTCTGAGATTAAATATACCGCAATGCATTTAGTCAAAGAAATGTACTGGACAGATCAAGCAACAGTGAATCTTTTTCTGCATGTGCCTGGTCTGTTTGCTCAGTTTGTCAGATTTGCAAATCACAATTTAAAAAAAAGTACATTTATGGATTTGTTTTAAGTGCTTTAGATAAATTATTTCTTGGGATAGACTTTGATCCAGGATACCAAGGTCTATAGGAATATTCATGCTTTAGGGGCTGATTAAGACCTGGGATTAATCAACGTGTGTCCTTATCTTTGACTTGCAAATAAATAGAGGTATTGCTTTTTTCCAGTGCAAACACAACTTTTTGACGTTGAACTCGCTAATCCATGTTCGTGGAAAATGAACGAAAGTCAAAAGTTAAGGACAAATGTTGTTTCAATCCAGACCTTGATCAGCCACTAAGACATGAGCATTGGATAGAAGTTGGCATCCAGGATTGCCACAGAAATTGGCACTCAAAATGTCATCCTGTTTTACAGTTAAAGTGGATCACTGCTGATAGAAATATCCATAGAACACAGGCCAGGTCCCTCGGGACGAGATAAGAATCTGCCCCCTGCCTTTCATGTCGGGAAGCGCTTTTCTTTTGGGTACTTTAATAACCAGAGCAACTGAAATGTCATCAATGTGCAGCCTCTCTCCTGGTGACTCACAGAAAAAGACGTTACAATTTCCAACTCTTTCCCCTTCAACACATGTATACACAAATCAATGGAATAGAAGAGGGCCAAGCAGACCCTCCCTCTGTCAAAACAGCAAGGCTGGTAATTGGCCTCCCCTCTATCAGAGAGGGGAAATGTAAGACCGTCTATATGAGATGCATCAATAATGCATCTTGCGTTCCATGACAGAGGTAGACTGCAGGATGCAAGGGAAGCCGCCGACAATTAGCTGATGAACGTTAGAGCACAGCACCCTCTAGTGGGTATTTGGAGAACATGCTTCGAGGAGATTCGTTTTACATTTTGTTCAGTCCGGGCCAAGAAATAGAATGAGTCATTGCTACACCAGTTTTTTTTTTTTTAACGGACTAAGCCCTTGAGTCCAGAAATGCTGCTTTTTGTGAGACTGACATTAAGGCCAGTATCCAAAATGTCATTAAAATTATCTGTACACCACCAGGGATTAAAATTATATGCCTAATAACAATGCAAGAAAATATGTTATGAAAAAATTATATTTAATGTATTTCACTATGTAGAGAAGCTTATAGTATAGAGTACGATTTATAATTTTATAGCAGAGCAGTTTATTAATATATTTAATTTGTCATGATTACATGTTGAATTAATAATTTTCCATCCACACATAGAATTGACATTACTGAAATGAGCACAAGGAGTAGTATCATTTTTATTCCCTATTATTCATGAGTTGTCTTACTATATTCCAATAATATTTAGGAAAGGGATTTTACTTTTTAAAGATAATCTCAACATATCCGTATTCAGTCAAGGTGCTATGAATACAGGGACAGTGTAAAACATGTCTTTTTGATTTTTAAAGATGGTCATATAAGATGAGACACAAATAAAGCACCTCATATCCTCCTAAGACCTGGCAATTCATTTTTGTCCCCCTAATCTCGAGAACCAAATATTATACTATGCTGAAACCTACACTACAAGGCAGGGACATTCAATAAAAATAAAATAAATCATATTTTTGGAAAATATTTTCAGTGTAACAATTTTTTGTTATCCTTATTATCTCAAAAAAATGTTAAATACTTCATTTTTTTTCTGAAGGCTCTCAGAAATACAGGTACAGCACTTGTGATTTTCATTAATGATTGTGGAACAACCTTGATGAATTGGTGCAATGTGTTATTGGGAAACAACACTTGAAATTAATTACTTCACCTTTATTTCACAAGGTAGGTCAACTGAGAACACAACTCCTTTTAGTGTTGACCTGTGGAATCAAGGTGGGGGATTTGACAAGGAAATTGGTCTTACCATCCCTATAGCCTCGTGCATTGAGTTGTTTTATATTCTCGTGGATATAATACCTGGCTAAAAAAGCACTGTGTCTAGGGACACTTCCCATATTGCATGGCGGATCACTGTTGATCCTCCCCATCAACATCCTAATTTGACGTATCATGATTTGCGGAGCTAAGTTCACAGTTGATACACCGGTTGTCAGTGTCCAACTGAGAACATTGTTGTTGAGAAGATTAATTGCTTTATCCGATGGGATAAGGTATACTAACTTAGCTCGTCAATTGTTCCCTTGTTTATTAAACCGAAATGTACTGCTATTGACCAAATAGAGATTTAATTACCAGTCCACTGACTCTTGTATGCACTGACTTAGAGCCGTTTAGCTAACCATGTGTTCCATACTGTTCGTGTCATTTACAGCTACATCTGTTCCCACCCCCCAATTCCCATAGAGATCCATTCAAATGCAGAGAGGGTATAGTATCGCTTGTAGGAGAACCAAAAAATAAGATATCGAGAGTCTTTTGATATTGTTGGGTCACAGACATCAGGAAGTCATGGCATGCAAAGGATATGTGACCAAATATGAAAAATGATTACTTTATTCTACATTATGTTAAACTGTACAATATTTTTTGATGCCCGAAAATTGCGGGGGCTATGCACAAAAGGTTCTATAATTTCTAAATGGTTCATCCAAATTGGATGAAAATACCCTCAAACCAAAATAACACTGTCCAATGAATTATGGTGTTCACTGTGTGTGTGTGTGTGTGTGTGTGTGTGTGTGTGTGTGTGTGTATGTATGTATATATATATATACAGTATATATAATTTGGTCACATATGTTTTCCTAGTGCAGTAGCTGAAATCATTTTTAAGCAATTTTTAGTTTTTTAGTTGAATCTCTGTGCTTTGGTTTCTGTTTTGTTCCTACTACCTTAATTTGAAAATAAAAACACTTCTTGAGGGTGTACTATAATCATAGTATCAAATAGTCTAATTATACATTCTAGTAATTTCCGTTCCAAGGTCATTGACTTAGAGCTTCGTTTGTTTTATTGATCTATAAAAACAAGGCGAGCAACTTGTATTTGGTGAAAATAAAACTTTATTATTATGCGGTGCCACAGGGCATGAAATAATGCTTTAGCCCGAACAAAGCAATTTAATTATCCGCTGTCATGAGGTATATATTTTCACTGGTGTGATCTTCAGGTAGCAGATGTACTGCATTTGTTAACCATTTTAACCAGGTGCGTACATGTACCATGTACACGTATGATGTCTGATAAAAAGTTTAAGCATCATTCAACACCTCAGAACACCACCGCCTGCTGAGTTATTAATAAGTTGTTTGGATCACTGTAACCCAGTTACATTTGGTTAATTCTACTGTCAGTTATGTTAGCAGTTATCTTGATTTGCCAATGTTTGATTCCCTGTTTATTATTACATACCAAATAATTGAATGCATACCTTTGCCCAAAAGATTTACTCCTACGATGTTGTATGACTGTGAAGTTGGAGGTAAATTGGAGGTTGGAGTTTATTATTGATTATTTGCGTGGGGTAGATTCACGTTCTCTTTTTTAAAAAAGCTCACACCTCCAGCCAATGCACCACAATTTTCAGGCCACATCTTTTCCTATTTCATGGATTTTTTTCAGGATTAGAGAGCTTTAAGGTTTGCGTGATTGAATACAAAACAAGTGAGGCCTAGTTTGTAGTGCATATGCCCCGGAACTAGGTGCAATAAAATGTGATTTGTGTTTTATCAAATCTAGAGGATAGTTTTTCCAGGAGGTATCCCATCAAAATACAAACCAAGCCCACATCTGCTTAGCTCCAGCATTTTGATATAAGATGGCTACAGGGTGTTGTGGCTGCTAGCAAATAAATGAAATATGCACCAGGATACCACAGATAAAATGCATTATTTATTATTGCTGAAGTTTACCTCTCATAGTTTATTTGTTCTTTGAATTTAAGTTGGACAAATGCAAGGATCAAGGGAACGTCATTATAGTATGTATTTCCACACCTACTGTATGTGTACCAGGAATTCAGCCAGTAGCCAATCTGTCAAAAAAAGGTGAAATTCTTCACTTCACACATAATTACCGTCCCAATTGGCTGCAACTCTCATTACTCTGCGAATGTTAATATTGTCATCTTTGATTCAGTCACTGAGGTTTATCAAATGCTATTTGCATTGTTCCATGGAGCATAGAGCTGACTGACAAAACACCTTCAAATGTTTAAATCATTTAAATCAAGCAGTTATTACAGGTCAGTTTTTGAAATTTGTTTGTGTGTGTGTGTGTGTGTGTGTGTGCGTGCGCGTGCGCGTGCGCGTGCGTTGTTCAAATCTAATCTGGCATTAAAAACAAAATTACACCAAGCTAGAAGGCATTGGTGTCCAATCCCGGTGGAGGGTTGTGGAGGATGGTGGAAGGTTTATAAATGTGTCTCCAACTATAGCTGTCCAACACCTGCATCACTTCTTCCATTTTGGTTAAAACAACCACAGTCGGTTGACCAAGCAGAATCCTCTGGGTATATTCAATGGAAGATAAATGAGATGGAATTCGGTTAGAGCTGTAACAGAGGTGAGAGCTGTATTTTATGGCCTGAGTGCAAACAGACACTTAATGGGGATTACAGGGTCCTGCTCCTTGGGTTTGCCAACTGAACTGTAGCTTCCAACGTGCCTTCCATTTTTCTAGTTCAGGGCTTGTGCAGGGTGCATATTTTGAGTAAGAAAAGTCATCCAGCTAATTTCACTTTGGTAAACACCAATCTCTCTCAGTCTTCCCTTCCTTCAGTGGAGTTATCAGATCTCATTTTCAACAATGAGTAATGGAGGCTATGCTTTACGGCTTGTTCTCTGCAGATTTAAATGTGCGCTGCTCATACATTTTGTCAGCAGAAGATTCACTTTGAGTTCCGCACATTTTGGTCTGCACAGATGACAGGGCAAATGTTCATTTAACAATTGGAGAATGAATAATGTACAGTCATATAAAACTGATATCATTGAAATACGATACAACACATGTTATCCTATAGCTTTGTTGAGATGGAAACGTGCTATTATAAGAACAGTCTGGACTAAAACGGTATCGTACTAATCCAGCTTTACAAATGTACTTGTAATAAAATATATTTATGTGGAGATAATCCAGTGGAGATAAGCCAGTGATTGTTCTACTTGAGTTCTCATATATGCGGTGTCTCGACATGTATTAAGCCTGTGCCTCCCATGCCAGAACTTTGCTGGCTGTCAATTGATCACTGGTCTCAATGAACTATTACTATGATTTATCTCCTGGAATTAGTTCTGTCACACATTTTTTCAAAGGTGTTTTTTTACTTCAAGGTGATTCCTTTCAAAAGGGAATATGCTTGATCGATTGATTTATTAATCAATTTACTGATCTAAAGATTAATAGAATCCCTCTGGAACACACTAACGGCTACTGGCAAATGTGGATATTCGGTTATTTAAAGTATTCCCTGTAGAAAGTGAAGGGATAAAGAAAAATACTGTCACTAGAAGGCAACGGGCGCTCGTAAAAGCTGCTTAATTTTCATGGAGGCTGCAGGATACTGTAGAGACCCAGGGCACAACTGGGTAAGCCTTTAACTGTACAGATCCAAATGGCTTTAATTAGTGTGCTTAATGTGGCACGTCCCTCGTTCTGCTCAGAAGAGACGGGTTCATGCATTAATATTCCACATCTACATTCCACCCACCCATGCCTCCACAGTATCACTGGTCATTAGTATCATTCAAATCCTCAGCTCTCTCACCGCATTCACGAAATGTCAGAATCATACGCTCAGACGTGCATGCCAGTCCCCTTAAGCGCTTGGCAGTTTGAAAAGCCTGTCACTTTGGCACTTGTTTCAGTGGCAGGCAGATACCAATGCATTCGACCATAAACATCCAGTGGTGACAAAAGCATAATTCCCTCTTTGGTTACCTCAAGGTTTCCCCTTGTGCCAGTTTCCAGGCTCAGGACGCAAAGTGAAAACGCAAAGAGGACTGTAAGGTCCAACCAAAACGTGCCAAAAACACAACTGGGTGGTGAGACCGTCTGAGGCAGCACATGAGTGCTCAAAAAAGGAACTGACAGTGAGACACCACACCAGAGCTTAGAAAGAGGAGTGGACCCTGGGAGATTTTCCCGCCCCTTATAAAGAAAGTAGCGGACACTGACGGATATCATTGCTTTAAGGGAATGCAACTGACAGTGAGAGATGGCACCAGCACAAACTCACCTGTCAGCTACTGACTGAGATGTTACCACCACACCGCCAACTAAACAAATGATGAAACACTAAACAACCATTTAAAAAGATGGGGATGTCGAAATGGCAAGCCATCATTTATACAAGCAATAACTTTTGGGAATATACTTAAGGGTTCCTGCAGTATTTCTCATGCTAAGGGCCTCCAATGACAATTATTAAGAATGTCAAGGATCTATAAAATGATACTATGCAGATGTTTGCTTTTTCATTGTGTGTACAGTACCAGTCAAACGTTTGGACTCATAGGTTTTTTTACTGTTTTCCACATTTTAGAATTAAAGTAAAGTCATCAAAACAATGAGATAACACATTAAATTATGCAAACAAATAAAAAAAAAAGTGTTATATTTTAGATTCTTCAAAGTAGCCACCCTTTGCCTTGATAACGGCTTTGCACATTCTTGCCATTCTCTCAACCAACTTCTGTGGTAAACAGGTATTCCACAGGTAAACAGGTGATCATGACTCTGTATAAAAGGATATCGAAAGACTCTTGATACCTTATTTCCAGGTAGAATGTGCAGAAAGCTGTTATCAAGGCAAAGGGTGGCTACTTTGAAGAATCTAAAATATAAGACGTTTTTTATTTTGTTTTACACTTTTTTGGGTCTTTGCATAATTCCATTTGTGTTATCTGATAGTGTTGATGTCTTTACTATTCTAAAATGTGGAAAACAGTAAAACGAGTAGGTGTGTCCAAACTTTTGACTGGTACTGTATGTGTGTGTGTGTGTGTGTGTGTGTGTGTGTGTGTGTGTGTGTATATATATATATATATATATATATATATATATATATATATATATATATATATATATATATATATATATATATAGAGAGAGAGAGAGAGAGAGATGAAACAAGGAGATAAACTGGAGACAATTGTTTTGTAACGTAGAAGCACTTTCATAGCCTTCCCCATTCAAAATCAGACACTTGCCTTTAGAAGGACCCATGGGAACCTTATGTCGGTTAATTAGCGAAAGAACACCATCTTATGTTAAACCAGTAGATCACAATTGACTTGACTCTCCAGTGCCTTGGATTATAGGTAAGGAAAAACAGAGATTGAGTGCTATATTCAGCTTTAAATGTGACCAAGCTGGTGTAGGTAAATTTTACCTGTGATGTCGGTATGAATCCAGTCCTCAGTGTGGATGGCTATTATGTTCAATTTGGCACTTTTTTCAAGGAAGCAGAACGTAATTTTTTAGCAGCTCAACAGCATTACAGAGCTGGCTGTGGCTCATTTTTAATCTCATCACGATTTGGAATTTGTCAATGGCTGACAACGAATATTACGCCATCTCTTATCTCAGAGCGGTAAGGGGAACATTTCCCTCTGGTAATTTGTTTGCTTCTCTGTTTTTCTTTTCTTTGTCAGATGTCAGTCAAACTTTCTTTCTCCGTCACGTTCAGTCAGTCTCCGATTTATTAAGATTGTACAACATCACTTTGAGGAATTGGAAACAGTCACATTGCTTGCGTTGACAAAATTTTATTTAATTCACCCAGTACCCTCTATCCCTTGTGTGCACGCGCGTATGCGTGCGCTATTGCCGGCAAGACAGAGGAAGGGAGAAATCAATCTCTTAAGATATTCTTCCTGTTTATTGATCGATAAAGTTAGTGTTCCCTATCTCCGTCCGTTGCCTGGTCAATACGATATCAGGTTGTTGTTTTGGAATGAATAGTCAACCTAGGATAAATTAAATTGTGTGTCCTACAGTGCAGCAAAGCTTATGCATTATCAGAGCTATTCCGGAGACCATTTTGTAGGCACAAATTTGCAGTTTGAAGGCTCCATTGACACGTGCACACGGTGTTGTCCATGAAAAGATACTGAGATGTTTCCCAAAGATCAGAGAATGAAGATGTTGTCTTCAAAGTCTCTCAACGGCATCAGTGCTTGGTCTAAAAACATAGAAAATAGAATTATTAGCCAATACTTTCCCTTTAATTCCAGTGCATCAAGGCCTCATCGTGTCTGATATGTTTGTCCAGAGAATAGTAGTGTGTAGGAACTGGAGAGGGTGGGAGGGGCCAGTCAGTGAAGCACCCGGAAGAGTGGAAGAGAAGCTTGCTGCCCATTGAAGTCAATGCAGGAAACCAAGCTGCTTTGACAACCAAAGAAAACCTCATCGGTCCAATTTCTGCGATTGTGAAACAATGATTTTTTTTTTTTTTTTGATCCAGAAGTTTCGGAAAAATAGAAAATACCTTTTATAATAGTGAAGGGTGGAGAATCTTTCTATCTTTACTCTTACCGGGCCAACAATAGACTCCCATAGAGGATTGTCTGTAATGTGTTGTCTATCTACTCCCTTCGGCTTCGGCACGTCAGAATGCCATTGGTCAGAACTGATCAGGTGACTCCACTGTCAGAGAAGTAGATTTTACACATTTGGGCTGCTGTTCACCAAAATAGGGCCCTATATTTGAAAGGGCAAATGGAAATTGAATCACCGAAAAAAATTTTTAAGGTTATGTGTACTTTGGTACAAAATGCATGTATTCAGACCTGCAAAGCACACATGCCAAATACACTAAAGGAAGTGAAATGCATATTTCAGTGTTATAGAAGGACTAACTGCATGTTGTACATACAGTCTGATTGCTGAATAGCTTGCATTGCTCTAACCAAATCATCATGATTGCATGCTAAATCCTGTCACTGATCCTATTGGGGTAGACATTACGTTATCAGAGGAGGAGGGCCCAATAAAGGCTGTGAATGAAGTTCCATTGAAAGAATGTATTTGTATATCAATAATTCAATAGTTTTACTCAAAAAATCAATAATACATGCAAAGAGAATTTTAATCTTTAAATGTTTAATCGTTTAAACAAGGCTGTTTCAGATAATATGAATTTGTCCTGTTTGTTAGTAGAAAAGGGCTCCATTAAGCATATGAAAGACTACCGTACCATTACACAGTATTGCTGGTACTGTTTTGAAAGGCGTCCTATTCCCACCGTTTTCTGAACTGGTTACACGTAGAAAATGAAATTGGGGGTTGCGATATCTGAGAAACCCATTCTCTCCTAATGTCCCCTTTTACTGTGCAGCTAAATCCCAGAACATTAACGTTAGGATATGAACTGAGGGAGCATGGAAGAGAGAATTAAATGAACATCGTGATATTCTGACCCTCTGCATTTCATTATTTTTAAATGCTAATTTAAAAAAGAATAATTATGGCACATTTCTCTCTATCCTCTATTGCAGTCATACTGATTGTTTTTAGTTTATTATTTTTTCTAAATGAAAGGCATTGAGCATTAGGACTGTTCATTTGAGACCTCTCCTGATAGCATGCAGACACTGTTACACACTTAATTAACAGCATTGTACTGGCAGAATAGGGTGGTGACTGTCGCTGCAGGGCAAACAGACACAGAAATTCACACACAACCACCGACTTATAAGCATTTCCACCGCTGTAGAAAAGAACATAATTCATCACACATTGTACATTTTTAAAGAGAACGCCATTTGCTGCCAGATGTTTCCCGCTGTGTGAGGCACAACATAAGACACAACCAATCAGGAAATTAGCTAAGAAGGGACACAGTTAGCCATAAAGTCGCTGAAACTTGGGGAACTGGAAGGCTGAATTTTACATGTCACTGTTTACAGGGCACCAGACTGCATGTGATTTCTTTGTCTTGTGTCATATATGTCCCATGCTTGCACAAAACATTATAACAACATTTCGCTTTACAATAGTTATGTAAGGTCATAAGGTTTGTGAGGTTTACAAGTGAACAGTTTTACAAAATGTATTGTTTTGTGAATTCATTATCATTCATTCATTTACATACATAAACCTTAAACACGTGAATAACAGCTTACATCACTCAAAATGCTCCATCTAAAGTGACACAAGTTTTTAATTCAAAATATAATTGAAAATCAGATGACTAATATGTCACATTATACATTATTATACATTATACATGTATTAGTGGAGAGTTGTTTGTGCAGAAGATGTTTCCTACCAAGTGAGTCTGCTTTCACCCTTTCTTTTGCACTTACTTATGAAGACGAGGCAAACTTTGACCTTGAGATCAGTTTGCACGCTCCACGGCGTTACTTGTTTTTGTACATCTGATCATCCCCGATCGGCTTTTCCGTCCTCTCTTCTTCTTTCTCCATCAAGTTTGCAAGCACTGCACTCACCTGCTTTGGCGGTCAGAAACCCATCAAGGGGTTGCGCGTTTGAGAACAAACAAATACCGCTAAAGAGAACGATGCGAGCAAATTTGAGCGGGGGAGCGAAGCGACACCTCCAACCCTATCCACGCACCTTTTCCGGGTCCTTACTGTGGTCCGCCTCCCCATACAGCCTTGTCATTGGAAGGGCACTTGATCAACCGTCTACAGCTCTCTCAGGACCCGCCGGAGTCAGCCAGCGAGACGGGACCGCGCGCCACACCCGAAAGGAAACCCGAAACATTCCCGGAACGTGCAAGGGAACGTCAGCGCTCTGAGGTGCGCTCCTCCCTATTCCCTCGCACTGTCTGCCCGCCCCTCTGGACTTCTCCAAGGAAACCTGACTCCAGGCACTCCCACGCCTCCCCCCATTGTACATTTAGAGTCTCCATCCTGCGCTCCTCACGCACAAAGCTTTCGCAGGGCAGCAACTAGGCGGAACGGAGCAGGTCAAGAGCGTCAGCGACAAAGCGCAAAGGGACGAGCATCAGTCCCCAGGTGCCAGCGACCATGGGGGCCCCCGATGAGGACGAGCAGCCCCACAGGCCCTCCGACATCACCGTGTTCGGGGCCAACTGCACCCTGCACGGGCTGAGCCACATCTTCCTGCCCGGCGGGGTGACGCTGCGTCGCCTGCTGTGGTTGGCAGCCTTCACCTCCTCCCTCTCCATCTTCCTCTACCAAGTGGCGGGCCGGGTGATCGAGTACTACCAGTACCCCCACGTCACCCTACTGGATGAGATGGACACCCCCTTCATGTACTTCCCCGCCATCACCTTCTGCAACTACAATAGTTACCGCCGCTCTCAGATGCGACGCAACGACCTGTTCTGGATGGCCCGCATGCTGGGCGTGGAGCAGGGCGACTTCGACGACTACCTGGCACAGCTGGGCGGGCCGGAGGAAAGCGGCAAGTTCTTCCCCAGCAAGTCTTTCAACATGCTGGACTTTGTGCAGCGCGCCTGCCACGACATCGACGAAATGCTCCTGGACTGCAAGTACCGTGGGCAAGAGTGCAGGGCCGAGAACTTCACCACCGTGAGTCTGACCAAACGCACGTGCAGGGACAAACACACACAGAACACACACACGCGTGCACTCACACATATGCACATACACAGATGTACAGATGTACACACGTACACACACGCACACAAGCACATGCGCGCACACACATGCACACGGGCATGCACATACACACAGAAGTACGCGTACACGCATGCACATTCATACACAGACACACACACACACACATGCACACACACAGTCACATATGCAAATTCACACAGTCGCACACACATACAGTATTGCATACACACAGAGGTGAAAGTGTGTTATAATGAAGTAACACTGGCTGACCGTGATGGAGAGTGTGCTATAGTGATGTAAAACTGGTGGCAGTGGTGGATGGGTGAGGGTTTTTATAAATGTATGGAATATTAAACCAGAATGTGAACAGGTTTCCATAAGTACAAAATATATGCAAACTATATGTACTTATTAATGTTTAACATTTGTTTATTAACCCCATCTCACCTTTTTTTTTAACACAAGCTCTAAAGAAATTGGTTACTGTTCTTGAACCCCTTTGACAACAGGCATAATCCTGGGGTTTTCCGTACGGTAATCCTTGTCAGAGTAATTCTGACACTTGGAAAGCAAACTAAGTACTTTTGAAACAAAGTAACACAAGCTCAAACACAGTGGAAGTGTACGTTTTTTCCTTGCCAAAAACATTTGTATTTATTTTCTCCCGGGAAAAGGATACCGACTTTTCGACAGTTATTCTTGTCATTTGTGGATTTCCATGGAACACATAGAATGTGTCGTTGTTTTGATTGAGCCTGGTTTTATGTCATGTTACAAAATAAGGAATCGTTGTCGCTATAACATTGGTATCATAAACTTTTATAGATATGGAATTGTGAGCTTTCTGAACACTTTCAAACTATCTTGTGTGACCACATTATTTGAAAATTTAAAGGTAAAAAAACGCAATGAGTGCAAATACAAAGTGCTAATTGTTCCTTCAATTAGAAAAAAATAAAAATCTATTTGTTGTCTGTAACATATCCATGATACATTAGAAGTCAAAGCCTTGACCATGCGTTCTGTGTTCTATATTAGTTCTAACATAACTCAATAAGCCTTTCGAGTGTGTTTAAGAGGCTTCCCTCAGAAAGCTCTTAAAGTGATGTTTCCAGGCCCTTTAATGTAAATAGATCCGTCAGAGGTGTGGCTCAGCTTGAATACATGCTATTGGCTGAAGACACGAGGTGGTGTGGCTGCGTGCCTGCATTCATTTGGGTAGATTTAATTTGAATACATGTGACGGCTCGAGATATAATTGCATGAATGTGGATGAATGGCAGGGACCTTACTGTATGTACATCAAGCGAGCACATAGAGCTGTATTTTAGTACCCCTGGTACTTGGGAAAGACTCATCTTCTTTAATTTTGAGTCTGTGATTTGACGCCAGACTGGTTTGTATTTAACTATCAGTCCTTGTTAGGTATGATATTGAGCCAGAAATGTAATCAGCCACCCTTTTGATATATGTTTCTGGTCCAAAATGTGAACTGCCAGCTTGCCATATGGCCCTAGACTATGTCAGCTGAAGTTGTGCATCTTGCGTTATGAATCACACATATTCTGCCCAATGCCATAGTAAATTCTGTGTTACATTACATTACATTACAATCATTTGGCAGACGCTTTTATCCAAAGCGATGTACAATAAGTGCATATTGAAGGTCATTGACGTGACTACAAAGCAAATCCGACAAAGCACCGCTTTCTCACAGCGTAGGAGCTATCCCTAGTAATAAACATGAGAAGTACACACAGTCAGCTATACATTCTGAACTATAGAATAACCAAAAACACAAGTTAAATAGAAAACAGGAAGCGAAGACTATAGAATGGCCCTATATAGGTATAGTTTTAGTCGAGGTGGAGTCTGAAAAAGTGCGTTTTCAGACTAAATTCTGTGTTGATTTTGAATTGGATTTATAATACTTCAGACGGCCCCTTGGTAAATATCTGTCAGTGCATGAACATCTAATCTAGAATGTGTCCTATTATCCACTGAAAAGAAATTTTATTTGAGCCCTCTTACTCGGAATCTTCACATTCATAACACTGCCTCATTGACAACAGGGTCATTACGGGGGAACAGGACCCTTTTTAACCTTGACCTCTCAGATCTTTCTGATATTTGACACCCACAATGTGACCTTGGAGTAATGACCATTGTTATACTTTTGAGAGAAAAAAACACAAACCATCATTAAGAAAATTAGGGACAAATTGTCCACTTACCCACTTTCGAGACCTACAGTTTGACAAATGTAAACACAAACATTAGTTAATTAAGAATTAAAATTAGTAATCTAAGTATCTCAAAACTACTTTTTAAAATTCTTCAAAATTTTTCATATTGTTCTATGCAGTCCGATGTATACACATGCCAATTTACAGAGTGGGAACTCTTGTACTTTTTGTTTTACAGTAGCCTACTATTACAAGGGGGTGATTGGCTGGTTAAAGCAGGGGTACACAGCTCCGGTCTTGGTTTTTGTTCCAACCAATTACCTTCATTTTAGTTTTCTGACAACTCTATAAACTATGCTATCTCCTGTACTTGAGAATGGTAAAATCTTTAGAATACACGTGCAGTCTGCGGCTGTAAATGGTGCTTATACAAATGCTTATACAAATGTCAGATAAATGCTTGAGCTAATTAAACAGCAGAAGTTCGCACAAACTCCTGAAACGGATCAGCCTTAAACATGTAGCTATAATGTATATAAAATCTCTCATACCGAAAGTTACCCATTAAGAGGAGATAATTATTTGTAGACAAAGCTGGATTCAGAGTTGGCACACCCTTAACTGTGACAAAATCCTACTTGCCAGACCGGTGATTCCATAATGGTGTGGGTTGGATTTTCCTGGTATAGCTTGTGTGTAGTGGAGTGTTGTAATATGAAAAATGCCCCTACCTACAGAGCACAAGTTGTCACTCAAAGGAGCATGACTTTATGTCAGGGTTGTGTTACGGTTCGGAGAACCAGACGCGACCAAAAAGGATTCTAAAAGTGTATCTTAAAAAGATACACCACAAACGCGGAAGTACCCGCACCAGGGGATAGGTGAACAAAAGAACGGGAGCAAAACCTCCCTAGCACAAGCCAAAACAAAGCAACATCGAGAATGAATAACAAAAGAAACTCATGCACTAAATCATTAGGCGTAACAGGAGGTACAGAAACAAAACAAAACTTGAGAGAACGAGTGAAGGAAAAGAATAGGAAAGAAGACCTGTTATCCAAAGCTCTTGTGGCGAAAGAGCTGAACACAAATGGTAACAGGTAAAAAGAATAAAGGATAAAGAAATATTGGAAAGAAAAGAGAAAAACAATCTAATCCTAATTCTATTACCGGACTTGCTGCGTTTCTTATTCATACGAACCAGAAATGCAGCGACCGAATTTCCTATCCCTTACCGTCTTTGTTGTCAACATAGCAAAGACAATATCGAAGTGAGGAAATGCGGAAGTCCTGAGGTATTTATAGTCGGCAGGAAACGCAAAGCAGGTGTAGGGAATAATTGTTGGGCAAGATACAAACACCGGAACAGAGGCGGAAAAAATCAGATAGAGCGTCCTGACGACGCCAAAAAGGAAACCAAAACGTAGAACCGCAGGGAACAATGGAGACTGCCAATAACCATGACACCTAAATCATCAAATCTGAACCCTTCGAGCTGTATGACTAGTTATGTGATATTTAAGAGATATTCTGGAATATCCTGGATATTCTGGCATCTGGAGCAGCAATTTCCTCTGCCAGAGAATGGGGTTGTTTTCCCCATGTATAATTCCACATGCTTGTTGACCCTATGCCCTATTTTTCCTTTTGTTGTTCACTAGTTATCTATGTATGTATGTATGTATGTATGCATGTACTGCATGTATTTATAAATGTATGTATGTAGTCAATCCAATAATACACATCACACATTACATGGTGTGTTAGCTGTAGAACAGTAAACACTGTTTAGAATATAGATAACTCTAGACAGTATACTTCTTAGACATGCAAGTAGTTCTTCTCCCAAGGGTTGTGCAGCACAGCATGTCTCGAGACTGGGAAGCAATTGTCTTCCTGCTGATATAACACTGGAAGTATTTTGTTTCACTAAAATGGTTCATTTATTTGAGTAATAAAAGGAAAGGACTAAGGTATAGAAATATGGGATTATCACGCAGTGCATTATCGAAGAGAATAGTGCTAATTTGTGTCAATTTCATTGGGATTACGTGTAATTAATTAAATGGTATTTCAAGTTTTTCACATTAATTGATTAGCAAAACTTGTGCATATTTGGCAGGGAAACAGATGGATTGATGTAGCCCACATGACAGAGAAATAACTTGTACTCTAGATGCATGTACAATTACATTGTAGGTATCTAGCTTTAGCTGGGAATTTAACCCAGAGGGTGGTGTACAGCTTCAGGGTCGTAGCCAAGAATTCAGTTCAGAGGGTAGGGGTTTGTCAGAACCAAACTGACAAGCTACAAACTACAAAACTGGGTTTGTCTGGACTTTAGGTTTTAGGCTTTAGGCTCCAGTCGCTGGGCCCCTTGCACCAGGGACTCTATGTCCCATGTGACTGGGGCCAAAATCCTAGCTGTGGGAACAATAGGCTCGGGAGGGTGTTCATCTTCGGACTGATCAAAGATCTGGGAAAGCGCATCAGGTTTAACTTCAAGCGCTAATTTCACTGCCAAGAGCTCCCGGTCCCCTATGTCATAATTTCTCTCGGCCGGTGTCAGGCCTCGAGAAATATAGGCACACAGGTGCAATTTTTTATCTATAAGTTATACAACAGTATAGCCCCTACTCCCAACTCAGAGGCGTCAACCTCTACCACAAAGAGAAGGGAAGAGTGGGGATTGTTGAGGATGGGTTCGGAGCTGAACCTCTTTTTCAACTCCGTAAAGGCTGCTTTGGCTTTCGGATTTCAGTGAAACCGCGATGGTGCCATTTTCTTCGTCAAAGCTGTGATAGGCGTGACTACCATGTTAAAATTGCGCCGGTAAAAATTTGCAAATCCTAAATAACGCTGCACCTGTTTAACCGAATCCGGAGTATGCCAGTTCATCATTGCCGAGACCTTCTCGGATCCATTTGGATCTTACCCTCCACTATAATACATCCCAGGAAGGAACGGAGCTAGAATGAAAGGCACATTTCTCAGCCTTGACATACAGCTGAGCTTTGACACTTAGCTGAACACTTGCCTTACATGATCAATATGTTCAGAAAGATTAGTGGAGAAAATTTAAATGTCATCCAAATAGACAAATACAAATTTCTCCAACATCTCCCTGAGCACGTCATTCACTAGCGCCTGCAATGCGGAGCACATTGGGGGCCCCATTGAAGAATGGTGGTTTTACTCTTGCCCCAATTTACATGTGGCTTGTGCTGGACCAACCAGGAGTGCCCTTGGACGAGAGGATAAGCCGGGTATCCAACCAGGAAGAACTCTCGATGAGACCGGTGGTTTCTTTGACTATCCCGGTACCCAACGGGCGACTGTCGAGCGCCGTAATATAACGGGGATGAGATAGGGGGCGAACAGAGACTTTGAATTCCCTAGCCCACTGGGCATCCATAAAGCACTCTACCGCTCCGGAATCAATAAAAGCATTAATGTTACCAGAGCGCTGATTCCACTGCAGTTGTACTGGTAGAAGGGTGCGAAAGATAGTATTAATATGTCTCGCTGGTGGCTTTTGCCCCACTAGCGAGACACTTTGTTTCCCGCTAACTTGGGGCACTGAGCCTTATTGTGTCCCCCACGCCTACAATAGCGACACCACTCTCGTCGCAGTCTGGACTCCCGAGTATCATGTAGGGATGAGCTATCAATCTGCATAGGCTCGTCGCTACTCAGGGGACCATGAACGGAGGGAGCAGCAGCAGGTGTGGCAGTAAGCTAGGGAAGGTACCGAACGGAGCAGTCTCTACCCTCCCCTCTCTCTCTCTTACATTCCCGGATACGGTTGTCTATTCTAATAACGGTCATCACCTGCGTATCAAAGGTTGCAGGCAGTTCAAGCCTAAGGCATCTATCAGAGTCCGAAAGGGCGTTGATAAAGAGGGTAATGAGGGGACCTTCAGCCCAACCTGTCTCACCTGCCAAGTCCCGAAACCTAATCGAGAACGTCGCTACGGTATCCGTTCCCTGATGGAGGCGGGTTAGCCTCATCACTGCCTCCTGCCCCAAAATGCCATGGTCGAATACTAATGCCATAGCCTCCATGAGGCTGTCAGCACTGTCCATGGCGGGTGCACATGAATGAATGAGAGGGTCTGCCCAGGCGAGAGTGGTATACGTCAGCAAAGATAAAATTAGCGCCACTCGTGAATCCTGCGTGGAAAAGTGCGATGGTTGGGCCTTAAAAAAAATTAAGCACTGAGACAGGAACCCTCTACATTTGCCCGATTCTCCATCATAGCGGAGGGGGAGCTGCAGTTTGGGCTCCCTAATAGCGAGAGGAGTCGGCGGGGAAGGGAGATTCGAAGGGGGCGGTGCTTGTGTGACTTTGGGTGCTGCTGCGCCAGCCAGTTGGCAAAGGCTGTCTGCCAACTCACGCAGACAGTCCTCCTGGCAGCGCAGCTGATCAACCAATTCTCCCTGCTGGGTCTGGAGTACCAGATGTTGAGCGTGGAGGGCCTGCATGCCCTGCTCATGCATGGCCAAGGCCGCTTGCTGAGCGGCCAGAACAGGCCGCTGTTTCGAACCCCGCGGGGGTCGCTGGTACCTCCATTTGGCTTTTGTGTACTGTGAGGGGATGGGATCGGAGGAACAGACACAACCATGAGGGGATCAAAAAGTTACCCACAATAAGTGGAATAAGTACTAGAATACAGGGAGAAAAAGGGAAAAAACTCCCAGTGTATATGCCAACAAAAAGCAACCTCGAAAACAGGGCGAAAAGTCTAGCAGACTCAAGCAGATAAATAGAAAAGGAAAGAACGACCTCTAGCTCAATAAAAGAAATGAGCTGAACGAAGAGGCAAAAAGGAAAAGGTAAACAGAAGTTACTGCCTCAAAGAGGACAGAAAAGAAACAGAGGAAAGAACCAAGAAAAGAGCGAAATAAAAGGAAAATCCTACAGCTCTAATCCTAAACTTTTTAAACTAGGAAGGTTCCTGCGTTTCTTTCACCACAAAAGAAAAGCAGTCCTCCAGCTTTACCTGGCTTAGCGTGGCAATGAATGACACAAAAACCCGGAATACAGGAGTTGCGGTGCTTAAGAAGCCAGCGCTCACCTGCAGCTCGTAACCCTAATTAGTCCCAGAGAGGGACAAATCATGAGTGGAACGCCCTCTTGTGGCCCCGAGAGGCAACACCTGCAGAAAAGGCATGACACCCGGAGCCTTCTAGAGTTGCGACAATGAGGGAACTCGCAACTCTTTAATTTAAAAAGCGTTGTTTTCATTTCATAATGACAGAAAATGCAAAAATGCTGCAAACAAAATATTTAGGCTGGTTGAATTAAATAAAAAATACTTCAATGGCAAGATCTGTTTGAATAACAATAATGCCAAAGTAAACAATTATGATATTTATCAATTAACATTCGTCATTAGCCCAGACTCGGAAATATACTACGGGGCAAAGCCTGGCAAAAATGCCCCCAAATAAATCTATTTTGCCCCAGAAAGCACAAGGGCTGGAGCAAAAAATGCCCCTAAAATATTTATTGTAAGATTCAAATTTATATGCATTCTTGTCACTATCTCAGTATCAAATGCAGTCGTTGGTCAATTCACATATAGCCTATGACTTAACCTATGTGCACCCGCTCCTACGCCAAATCATGCTATAGCTAAAGAGGGTATGCGGAGCAAGAGGTCCAACTTTGAAGCTTATGAGTTATGATTTAAAAATGGTTGAGTTTATATCGGTACATAACCGTTATCTCTGTGGTCATTGCAATGCAAACAATCAGACATTTATACGTCTTAAGTCAGCCAATATTCAGCTGACTTGCCCGGTGTTTTCTTCAGGTGTCATGTATTTCCTGGTTGAGGTGGTGACGTCACCGGAATTCCTAATATGGGCATGCCATCTCTCCACATCAGCCTGACATATCTTCCATCTATCACCTCTCCGTGGTTCTGTCCCTTCCGGTTGCCACAAGATGTTTATTCTTTTGAATAAACTATATTGTCTGTCATTCATGTTATTCAAGGTATACTGTGTGCTTTGGAATTATCATGGTTAATTTCAATATCAAATTTTGTCCTCACTTTCATGTATACACAGTGTCATCACAGAATGTTTGATCATTCAAATTTAGTTTAAAGTCATTGCGAAGTCATGGAAAAGTCATGGAAATCCATTGGTCAAAATGTGTACGAACCCTGGAATATAGTACACACAGTAAGCTATGGGTAAGTCGGCTATACATTATCAACTATAAAATCAAACCAGAGATAAAGAACAGGAAACAAACAAAAAAACTGGAAACAAGTGCTATGAACGAATACAAGCATCCCCTGATAAGATCTATGATAACTTGCTTAATTCTCAACTAATTTTAGGAAATTTGGCTTGTTATAAACGTAAGACATTTTTGTATAACGCGGGTTACTTGATTTTTGATTTTCTCAGAACAGCTAGGCTATTTGTTAAACGCCCTTTTAACCAATTACTTTTAATCGCTTACAGGATAGGCTAAGTTTATTTTTCCGACTGGGACCTTGGACTATTTCCACGATGCTGAGCGGTAGGCTTTGTCGCATCTTTTCTGTTTTGCACCAAGCGAACCTGCTTTAATCAGTGACTAAGGCTAAGCCTTCCCCAGCCTTACACACCCTCCGCCTATGATTAAGAGTTTGCCCCATTCAGTTACCAACTTCAATCATTGCACTGATGTTAAACAGTCACATGATAGATTAGTCATTAGTCCAAGATACAGTTGTATGGGGGCAGGCAGACAAATCATTCATATGCAAGGATAGCTACCTGGCAAGAAGTAATTACCTGTTGATGAGGGCTATAAAACTGTATGGGCACTCCTTGAAGTATTATTGATATATTTCAATATATCAATAAATATAGGGAGAGCAGTTATCAATGTTTTGAAGTTGCATGATAATGGGGGAGTCATGCCAAAATAATTAGGGAAGTGGAAGAATGAAAAAGGAACAGGGTTTAAAGCAAAATCAGAGGTTAAACCTTATGTATTTCTTCATATTTTTATGAATTTATGGTTTAAACACTATTATAATCAATCTTATTCAAAATTATAGCACGCACTGGCTTATGCACTACACAAATATAACAATTACATGCAATAGCTCCTGGTTAAAGGGCAGAATTCACAACAAATTCACAATTCACAACAAAATCTTTAAAACAAGTTTTCTCAAAACCATTTAGCAAAATCACAATATTCAAACAGTCATATCTCCATAAATATTTACTCAATCTCATCAAATGATACCTCGTTTTGTAGGTCTGATTCTGTACTTTAACATGAGATGAAAAACTCAAAAAGTCTAATTTTGAAATGTGTATCTGAAGCTGGGATCACATATTCAGTACATATGTGCATATATACCAGTGGTCCCCAACCCTGTCCCTGGATATCTACCGTCCTGTAGGTTTTCACTCCAACCCTAACAAAGCACACTTCATTTAACAACTTGAGATCTGGTTGAGCTGCTAATTAGTAGAATCAGGTGTGGAAAATTAGGTTTGAACCTACAGGACAGTAGATCTCCAGGAACAGTATTGGGGACCAGTGATATATACAATAACAAGGGGTTCAGTCAGCTTTGCTGGCCTAACTGCCAACACCCTAGTATAAATTTATGGTGTGATTTCTCTGTGTAGAAGCTGTAGAAATGGTTTTGCATGCAAATCGCGTTTGAGCACAAGCTTTAACATTCAAGTTGTGCCTTCAGACCATTATGAATGTGGAACACAGGCTTGCTGTTTGTGTAATGACAAATGTAATCACATTTATTCGGCAAACACACTTATCTGGGGTGACGTACAGCACATTTGAAATTCGTCACGCAGTTGTAAGTACAGAGCACAATTTCAAGTAAGTGCAAAGATGCCATTAATTCACAACAGCAAGCAAACTACATGAAAACCTACCCCACAAACAAAATACGGCAGATTTACCGACATAATTTACAATTACTAAATTAAGTAGTTGTAACTCGTTCAATCTATTAAATGCTTTAAATTGAAAACCAGGGTATTTGACTAACAAAGCAACTGATATTCAGATAGAAATGGAAAGTAGAAAAAATGTGTCTGTTGAGCATTACAAAGCAGCTTCTTGATGACTCAGTGATGACTAGGCCTGACTTCCCATGTCCTTGTAACTAGGTGGTATCTGTCAGTTTTTTGGGGGAAGGGGGTTATAGCTGATTATGGATGAATCTGAAACCCCCTGTGAGCCTCTGTGCTGAAGGACTGGATTAATAATTCATGGTACCCTCCAGAGCCTGCGGTAATTCTCTGCTCAGCTGGGCAGCAGAATCAGAAGACAGGTGTATATATTTATTTTCTCTGGAAGGAGTGCAGGCGGAGGATCACTTCAGCCATACTTATAACTATAATAATGGATCGCATTTATATAGCACCATTCACAATCTCAGTGGGACCGTGCAATGCTGCAATGCAATGCTTGAGTGCAACCCCCCTCCTTCTTCAAGGGAACTGGTAGGGCCAATGGGATCACCAAGTTAGGTTCCATTCTCTGTCCCATGGATAGTCAAGGCATTATAATAATACATGCCTATACATTGATTTCCAATAGGTTTAGGGGCATGCTTTCTGTGGCCGGAATACAATCAACATTTGTCCTCAACTTTTATCCATTACATTACATTACATTCATTTAGCAGACGCTTTTATCCAAAGCGACGTACAGTAAGTGCATACAGAGACATCATCAAGATCACTACAGAACAGACAAGACAAAGCACATCCTTCCCATAATGTAGCAGCTATCCCTAGTAATGAACGTTCACTGTAGTTCACAGTAAGCTGTGGGTAAATCAGCAATACTACACTTCTATTCTAAATACTATTTTAAACTATAATAAACAGACAGGAAAAACACAGGGAACTAGTAAACACAGGGAACTGATATTCCTAGATTAGAATATCAGTCAAGGTGGAGTCTGAAGAGGTGTTTCTTCAGGCCTCGACGGAATGCAGGCAGGGTTGGAGTAGAACGTAGGGGAATGGGAAGTTCATTCCACCACTGAGGACCTAAGGTGGAAAAACTCTGCAGTCGGGACGAGCGACATGGACATGGAGGGGGGGAAGTGCCAGTCGACCTGCTGTAGAAGAGCGAAGTGGTCGAGCAGGAACATAGTTCTGGATTAAGTCCTGCAGGTAGGCGGGGCCTGTCCTATTGGCTGCAGTGTAGGCCAGGGTCAGAACTTTGAACCTGATCCTGGCTGCAACTGGCAGCCAGTGGAGTGACCTCAGCAGGGGGGTTACATGGGAAAATTTCGGGAGGTTGAACACAAGCCGGGCAGCTGCATTCTGGATCAGTTGAAGGTTATCCAATTCATGGATCAGTTATCCAATTGATCAATGTTTTTCTACACAAACACAGTTGAGTGATTTCACTAATATTAATTAGTTCTTCAAATCTGTGAAGAAAAAAGTAACTTGAATTCATTAAGTAAAAATCAAGGACAACTTTTGATTGAATCTTGACCTGTGTCTCTATGTGCGTAGCAGTATTTACTTAATATTGTCAAATCTAGGGTCTCCTTTTTAATGACAACAATCGGCCTCATTCACTAACCATTCTACAAACAAATTTGTTCTTAAGACTTTCGTTAAAACGTTTTTATGAACATTCTGGCATTCACCAATGTTCTTATTTGGGATTTTTTCTTGGGTTCAACGGAAGCTCAGAACGCAAACATCAGTTAATCCCAAAATGTTTGTAAAAATGTTTTAAAGTCTTAAGAACAAATTTGTTCATAGTTGTACAGTGATTGGTGAATGAGGCCCATTGTTTTTTCCAGCATGCTGTACCATTAATGTGTGAAGTGATGGTACAGCATGCTGGAAGATTCTACAAGTAAACTTTGTTGAACAATCGACAATTCCTGCGTAAATGTCAGCTTTGATTGCACACGCCAGCCTCACTTCACACATTATTGGTATACGTATTTCCCATTATATACATGTAATGTGTGTGTGTGTGTGTGTGTGTGTGTGTGTGTGTGTGTGTGTGTGTGTGTGTGATCAAAATTCTTGTAAATGAACTACTCAGATGTTCCACTATGCAGGTAGAAGATCTGAGCAGTTAAAAGAATGCTTTGCCTATGGAACCTTGGAACCAGAGTTCATGACATGTATTTTATCTTGTGCAACTCTTAGTTATGACACTACGGGGTCAATTTACAAAAGGTGTACAAAAACATGTGTAAAACTGTGTGTACAAAAACATGTGTAAACCTGTTACCACCCGCAAAAAAATTGTACTAGGTGATCAACTAACAAGGTTTAAAAAGGATTATGTGTGCTAAAATTGAAAGATACGTTGATTTCTAATTTTTGTGGGTTAGCCTGAATGAATATGCAAAATCGGGCGTTCCTACATTATTTAGCGAAATAGTGGGAGGTGGCCATGCAAATAGATTACCTTAGCACGTGTGAAGTATTTTACTAAGCTCGAAAGGAAGTTTGGGAAAGGTATTTGCGGGTGCATTTTAGTACAAATGGGAAGCAGGTATTAAAAGACACGGAATCAATAAGATGACGGCTGTCATTGTAGTGAGACACGTAACCTACAGGTTTGTTTGGAATATCCATAACTGAACTTTCTGAATGATTGCGTAACAATGGGGGCGAATTAACTGGTCCATTCTAGCTGACGCTCAAAATACACAAGAGGAGAATTTGTGGATAGGCTACATCATGAACAGTAAGAATATTTTTTTAAATCATAAAGCAAATTGTGTTACAGAATACAAGAGTAACTAGTATTTGAATCAAACAAGCAATACAATGTCTATTATAACAAACAGTGAATAACAAGCAAATCACCCCATGATCAAATGGAAATGTGATTTTATGTGACACTTACGGCGCGAATAGGCTTAGTGCTAGTAGTTATGATAATTTCAGTCCTGACAAACATCTGTAACTCCTGGCAGAAACTAAGAGACATCCACTGAAACAATTCGTAATAAACTGCCAGCTCATTCAGTGTAACAGTAGCCTATACCCTACACTAAAAAAATTCAATAAAAATGGCTACATTGCTGCCAGTCTTTTCAATGTTTTCTTACAGTAACCATTCCAAACATGCAAAATCTCTCATTTAAATATGGCTGTTTGCAGCTGGAGTAATTTACATAATGACCCTTAGTTGATCACCTGCAAAGTGTGTGATGATAAAGCGCGCAAATACTTTGGCTGCACCCGCAAAATAACACCCCTTATGTGGGATCTTAGTAAATCGACCCCCAAATGTCTAAGTAATTGAACCGCAGGTGAATGAAGAGTGCCAATGGTCACAGGTGGATAAACTTCCATTCAGAGATGTAAATCCAGGGATTTACATTTTCCCCTGGATTTCCACCTCTGCATCCATTGTTAGTTACTTATCCAACTCATTAAATGTACAGTTGCAGACTTCTACAGAAAATACTCTCTGCACTAGACTCAACACACAATTCCACAGACGCATTCACGAGGATAGTGATTAAATAGCTCTTGGCCTTAAGGGACAATTGTGTGCATGCTTTGCTTCAAGATGTTCGATTTCCTAAAGAGAAATCACTCTGACTGAGAAAAGCAGTTTTTTTTCTCTCTGAGACCTGCTCACCATCTGAATGCAAATGTAGAAAGGTTATTGTACTGTAAACCACGTCATCACTATTAAACCCAATATATTTTCTGAGGGACTTTTTTCTACCACAGTGCATGATTTCACATTTAACGCACAATATATCTTTGTATATAAACCAGTTTATACAAAGCAAGGCATGAAAGGGAATTTCAAAAGACAGCAAGCAAGAAAGTGCAAAACAACTCAAGTGGCACGTGGCGTTTGAGAATACGGAAAACTATTTTGAGGGATGAAGATTCAAAAATTCAAAGCTGTGCTATGAACGCATGCACTGTGTAATTACTTTGTGAGACAAAGCAGTTTTGGAAGTTGTCCCTTGGGATGAATGTACTGTACCAATATCCCCGAATGAAAATAAAAGTCAAACTGCATTCGGAAAAGAGGAAAGGCGTCAAATAAGCGGCGTGTGTCTCATGCCGTCTCTTCCTGGCATTTTAATTAGACCAAGTCAGGAAACGAGAATTCCATTAATGACTGACTGATTCCGTCTCCGCCACACCGTCTATTTTCATACTTTATCACTGTTAATTGCTCGGTTCTGATTAGGTCCGATCTAAATTGACATACCCCCACTGGGTTCCAGAGCTAAATCAGACACCACAGATCTCACTCCAGAGAGAGAGCGGAAAGAGGGGGGGGGGGGGGGGGGGGGGGGGGTAGAGAGGAGGAATTGAGTGGAATTTGATTCCTGGAATAAGCAGGAAACAGATGCTCCCTCTAATGAGCTTCGCTTCACACTGGAAGACGTCACGGGACTGACTTCTTACAGAGCGAACACCACACTCGAAAAGCAGAATAGAAAATACAGGGCAGATAAAGTCGTTATTTCCTTTGGGAAGGAGGGAAAGGTACTCCTCGTTTAGCAGCATGAGGAAACGGCGACCGAACAGGGATTTCTCAGGGCATACTGTCTGATGGTAGTGGCAGTGGCACAGAGAAGCTGTTTCGTCTACAGAGCAAGTAGATGATCTGGCATTATGTCTCCCCTGTCCCGCAGCTCTGTCTGCTTTAATTATTAATGGGAGTCACTTACAAGTGCATTCCCAGTTGGGACGGCGCTGTTTTACCCTTGAGCAAAATACTTCATCTCAATTGCCGCCATACAAAAAATAGATAAGATCCACCAGGATTCTCTGTAATCTGTAACAAAATGGTAATCATTGTTACCCTGTATTGGGGCCACTGTTAAGTGAATAAATAATAGGTAATTATTCTTCAGTTTTATCCTCTTATTTTTCTTCTCCAATTACTCGTATCTCACTCACTTGTTTATGCAAATGCAGGCGTTAGATATAGTATAATAGGTTCTACAGAAGCACAGTGGAAAAGCGCAATCAAAAATGGTCATAACAATGGAAAAGAAAATCATTCATTTATAAGGATAAGCTGCTTATGTTTATTTAGAAAATGTTTGTTGTCATAGAAACACACTTTGGTGCTGAAGCCAAGCATGGTAAGTTTCAACCAGGGTTATTTTTTTCGTTTGCCAATAATGAGTGGGAGTTTTCGGCAGGGTAACACAACTGGCTTTCTCCAGCCAGGCATAGAATGGCATTAAATTGGTCAGGATCCTTCTGGTTATTGTTGCATTAGTAACATTTCCTTCAATTCGTGTTAGCTCTCCTGTAGTAGTTTGTGGTCTGGACAATGGAAAATAATCACTGGCTTGCAGGCAGTGTTTGAGTGTGCATGCACAGCAGCGGTGCTGCTTGTACAGGGTACGATGACATGTTCAAATGGCCATAAAAAAAATAGTCACATGCTGTTAAAATATATATTTGAAAGCTAACAACTGTGGACGGACCACTGAAATACCATGAATAATGGGTTCCATATCTTAACAAATAAGCATACAGTAGGCTCTTTCACTAGTCAGGAGTGCGCTGGTAATATTCAATGTCTCAAAATCCTCGGGCTTTACGGAAAACTGTGTCTATATCTGCTGCCACACATGACATGCGAGTCCACATGCGCGGTTTCAGCACACAGCATGCAGGTGAGTACAGTAATGGCACAATCCAAAAAACATGCAGTGTGCTAACAACACTGCACATTTTTACATGGCTAATTGAGAAGCTTGTGGTTTTCTGTGGCAGAGGATTTGCTTTGAATCCATTGTTTTGAAACTGTCAGTGTCATAATTGAATTGATACTATATGATAAAGAGATTAACATTTTAATGAACGTGTCAAAAGCATGGGAAATGTAGGCTATGAACCTGTGTATGAATGAGTCTCAGTCATTTACAACTTGCAGGGAAAATAAATAATTTATGCGCTTGAGCTGATCAACTTGATCTGTTAGATAACAAGGGAATAACACATTGAGGAGATAAACTCCTAGCTGCCACAGGCAAAAACCAAAGAGATGTTTTGTTTTAGATTACCGGTACAGTGAATGCATTTTCACAGACATTATTCGGTGAATGTGCACCCACAATGCAATCCAAATCTCATCTGCAAAAGTAACTGTATTTGATGAAGTTAGTGAGAAATGGGAACAGATTTACAGTGATTAAACAGTCGTTTATACTCGTATAATCAGCACATTTGAATATATGCAGGTACCTTGGGACTACGGGAAAAATAACAGATTCTTAATAAAGCCGCACACGATTTCCAGTATAAAATGGGAAATTGTCTTTGTATGGATTAAGCTGGACCACTTTTAAATTGATTTAAATTATTGATTTATTTCAGTTATTATTTACGAAACAGTAGGCCTATATCTATAAAATTCTGTATATTGTCAGCATGTACAAATATTAGCAGATACATGGTTTGCATTAATTTTAGGCTAATATGACATGCATATTAAACCACCGTTTTTTCAGTTTGTAGCTTACCATAAGATTATTTTACCTGTTTTACCAATAATTTATATTTATTAATCTGAAATGAAACATTTGGCCTGGATGGTGGGAAGTCATGGTTTTCTAGTTGCATTCAGAAATCCGTGAAAACAAACCAGTGAGTTTCATTTGGCAATGAGGTCAATGCTCTTAACACCGGTAGCATTGAATTCAAGTTTCCATCTGCTGCTGTGATTATGAAACAAAAAAAGTTACATAAATGAATCCAATACGCTGTCTCATTTCCAACTAATCTAATTGCCAACGATTACAGGATTATCATTCTGTTTCAACAGACAACGTCCCGAGCCGGGTCTACTGCTTTGCTTTAGATTTGTAGATGTAATACGCGCCCTTTAGACTGACCGCAAACATTTTGATATGGATGATGTTGATATACAGTAACTGAGAGGCTTTTAAACAGGACAACAGTATGTTTTCATAAAGGCCTACACTTTTAGCATTACCAGAAGAGCAGCCGTGATTGCATTATGCTTGAGTTCTTACAGCATTCATTAGACTGAATGGAATGTTAGATGAAACAAGAATGGCAGACTTCTTGCCAGAGTAGGTCTATATTTATGGGAATTACGGATATGTACTTCCTGTGTCTCACTGTCTGATGCCAAACTGATTATCAGCCAGAGAAACTCACAATGATTCGGCTACAGCACACAGTTCCACTTGAACTGCTGAGGTGAAGAGCCGTGCTCAGAAGTTCAACAGCTATGCCGCAAACTGGATATGAAAACACAACCTTTTAACTGCTCTTAACTGCCATATCATTTGCAGCCATAATGTATTTTTGTGAAATTAATGTGGATTGAGGTGACGCCGTTAACAGATTTGAATGTTTGTTTGTTTTTTCAGTGCAAATAGTTACATAAGGTTTGAATCAGTCATCCAAATGATAACTGCATTGCATGTCTTGAGGGTGCTCTTGGCAATTTGAAGGTGCGGAATAAAAAGAAGAAATGAAAACGAAAAGCAAAAGTCAGTCGTCCTTACTTTCAAAGTTGTAATGACCTTTGATCTTGAGTTACAGCTGATGGTGATCAATAGCTTTAGGTTTCCGCTAATGTTGTCTCGGATCTATTTTTGCTCTTTTCTGCCAAGAGGACAGTTCCTGCCCTTTCCCGGATCATGTGTCGACTTTCACGTAAACTGAGATTCCCTCAGCAGTATCTGTCAGTGAAAAGGACACAGTCGAAACACTGGCGTAGCACCTCCCCCAAAGTTCCCTCAACAAGGGAAGGTATGTTAGCTTTAGTTTGTTCAAATAACATTTTTTTGCAGTGTTTTTGGGCACCACTGGGATACTTTTTACTCATCATCTTGAGAAATAAACCACATACTTACTCTCCGACATGATTTAGCAGTGATGATGTTTAGTTTTAGTCCGCTCCACATTTTGTTTTAGGCTAGTTATCTTTTTTGAGCACCGTTATCTTTTTCTCTTCATTTTACACTAGCTGAGTAGGCCTAGCTAGTTAACAAAAGCACATAACAGCCTTTGCCGTTATATGTTTTCAACATGATACCCACCCACCCATTCAGATTGGTTAGCGCCAGAAGGGTTGGTTTGACTTTGGTTAAACCACAAGTGATTTGACGGTACCATGATAGACAGGTAGGGGGCCTCACAATGATGTAGGGTATTGGCTACTCAGGGTGGTCGATTTGCCTTGTAGCTGATAGGGCCCCCCTGCTTGTCTATTAACACTATAGTAAAAAAAATAAAAATAGCCTAATAATCTTTGTTATCAGACTAGGGCGGAGCCCTTCCATGCGGGGGTGTGCTACACTAGTGTAGCACAGTGAGTAAAAAGGCTTCTAACAATAAAAATGCAGGAATAATGGTTTCTGTGCACTTCCTGTAGTTTAGTGTGATTTATAGTTAAAATAAATGCATTCAATAAATGACGTTGATCTTCAGTCATCAAGGGAAATATTTGAAGGAACTACGCAAGAATTCTTCAGAGTTTCTCACTATGTTATGGTGTGGTGACGTCTACCTGTATTTGTGCAGTAAACAAGAGCAAAAGTTCACTGTAAGGTTTGTCATAAAGAGCTTAATGTCTGCCCTTTTTGATTAAATGCTGGGATTTGCTCCATTAACAGTAATCAATGACGTGCTGCTTTATAAGTGACTTTCAACGAAGATCAGAGGTGTAAAATCCAGGTTCAGAAAGTAAAAGTCCAAAAGTTTTGTTCCAATCACCTGGATTTGCTAATTGGCACAATTCTACAACCAGGAGACAGAACTATTTAGGGTGCGTCCCAATACTTGAAAAATGCACCCTCCTTTCCTCCACTACCACTTCCTCTCTTCCGTGCCTCGGAAACGGATCTTTGTTTTAATCTGTTGCTCATTACATCTTAATTACGTATTAATGGTTACATATTAATTAATGTCTCGATGCAAAACGCAATGGTACATTGTATACTGTACATGCAAATACTTGTACTCAAAACGTACAGGCAGTTTTGCATACTTCCGGGTAGGAGAGGGGGAGGTGGGGAGTGAAGAATATTGGGACGCAGCCCCTGAGCCCCAGTGAAGTCACCTGGCTGAGTTAATGGGTGGAAGAAACACATGGCAGATTTATTTAGAATAGACAATCCCACAGTCTGAGCAGCCCAGCGAACGTGAGGAAGTGCAGTCAGTCACTGCACAGTTCACACAAAAGTAGAGAAGGTGTGATGCATCAATTTAAATGAGTACAAGCCCCTACCATTGGAACACAATCCAAAAACATCTACACAAGTCAGCTTTGGAACATGGATAATTATAACACAGCGGATAACAGTGAAACTAATTGGGTTCATATTTTGAAGACCTATTATTTCCGTACTGCTCACATCATACCATGGCCCCTCTCACAGTTGATTTAGCAGCATAAGGGCAAGTTTGCTACTTAGTTACACTGTTTATAAAGCAACCAAAACTGAATTTGGCCGGGCATGATCTTGAAGAGTCCAGAGTTTGTTTTTGTTTGTCTTTGTTTGCTTGTTCTTTTTGCTTTTGTATTCAAGACAAGGAATGGGTATGGGGGGGGGGGGGTAGTAGCTGGGAGAAGTAGCTGGGAGAAGTAGCTGGGATAAGTAGCTGAGAAGTAGCTGGGAACTTTTGTTTTCAGTCTAGGAGGGGAACCTCAAAAACCATGACCCAAAACGCAGAAATCAGGCTGATGCTGTGTGGACTGCTGAACCCAGGTAATGAAAGAAGAAGCATTAAAAAAAATTGAGTCCAGCAACGTGTGACCACAGGCTGGTTTACAGCGTGGCCTGCGTGCTGAATCCTTGAGCAACAGAGCTCTTGTTATCCCAGATGGAAGTGGCCCACGTCAGGGTCAGTGAAAGAGAAGCACCGTCTAGAGAATAGAGGTGCTCTTATTTATTGATGCAGGGTGCATCTGCGCTCGGCTGTTAATGCTTTGGGAATACAGAGCAGGCGGGGATGACTAGTTTGATCGCAAATCTCCTGACGGTTTGGTACTTCGGAGACATAAATTGTTAGGAGGTCAAGCGAGGTGTGCTCCCACCATGCAGTTACAGTGTTTTGTAATGAACAAACTGTGCAGGTCAAAGTTTTGATTGATCTTCCATATTTCTTTTATATTTATTTACCTGGAATGTAATCAATGGCGCTGCCTTAAAGGACCTCCCTGTGGCCTTGAAATGAGCCGGTGTGATGCGGAGAATGTGCGCTCTACTGGTAGCGTCCTTGACTCGCATAAGAACCTATGCGTTTGACAAGGCCAGCTTGATGTGCGTCCTCCGCATTGCATTAAGGCATCCAATTACCAATTTTCAACTACATCCTTCTTTTATGTAATTAGTGAGTGGGGTCTAAGGGTGTGGTAATTTGGCAAACCTTGCATATCCCACTGCTGCATAATAACACCCATATTCTAGATAGACTTCAAGGCTACTGGCAGCTGTACATTTTGATGTTTCTAAAAAAAAAAAAAAAATAACAGGACAGAATCCTGGAAACTGAGAATGAAAAGTATGTGAGCCAAGTTAAAAGTCGCACGTGTACATTATTCCTGTCACATTTGCGTTCTTCCTACAGTATGTACGAGAAGTAGTCCAGCGTAAGAAAGGCAAGAGCAGAGCACAACGTAAATGTAAATTCTGTAAAGTACAATATCAGATAAATAAAAATATCAGCTCATGCTTGAAAGAGCATAAAATGTGTGAAGTGGACCGTGCCAGGTACACAGAGAAATGTGCATGCCAACTAGTAGTTGACCATTAATAACTATAGTCATGGCCTGCTTTGCCTTTACGATTGAAATGAACTCATTGACGATCACGATTCGGACGATTCTGGGATGTGCTGATGATATCTTTTCCCTGGAGTTCGATGCTGACATCACCTCAGACATCACCGTTACTCATGAAACATGAAACAAAGCTCCTGCCAAACGTGCCCCAACAGTCATCCGTCTTTCAAAGTCACTGTAGTCTTCTCTCGCAGCAATGCTAGCCATAATTATAGTCAAACCAGGCCTGCCCAGCATCCATGCTGGGGTTTTATTTGCTTAATTTATGGATGGGCCACACCTGTGTGGCAGCCTCTTCTCTGTTTATACTTTTAATCCCTCATCTACCCAGGTGAATTTTACCTGTATGATGCATACATGAACCCTCCTATTATGTTGATACATTTTATGATGCCTTTTATGTTTGGGGTGAAATTGACCCCAAGAGCTTTAACCAACACAAAATCTTCGTAATAGAAACATTTTGACACTTTTGGTGTCACCTTCGTAACGTCTCCCAATTGAGTGGCCTTTTATCCCTAAATATAAAAAATCCGTGATTCTCATTTTAGAGCTGGAGGTAAGTGAAAGTTTGTGAAGTTAAAAACTTGTATGGGAAAGTACCCAGAATCATCCACAAAAAATAAATAAAAAAGGCTGTGTATTTTGTTATATTTCATGCAGCTACAGAGCCTGGGATCAAAATGGCCACACACAAAACCTTTGTATACAAAGCTGGTACAGGAATTTCAAAACAGAATTATGTTTATTGCACATACTATCGCACCAAATTAGGAAAAATCAAACAAGTTGAAAAAAAGTAATTGGTTTTTACGAGACGTGAAACACTGAATGGGGTAAAATTGACCACAAACAGAATAAGAGGGTTAAAAGAGTGTATAAACTGCAAGCAATATGATCCTTCATACGAACCAGCTGGTGCAAGTTACTGAAAATTCTAAAATGGAAGTGATCTGCCCCCTTGTTTGTTGTTTTGTGAAATAAATCATTTTTATCACAAAATGGAGGTAAACATGCTGAGAAATTTGATCTTGTTTTAATAAATATAAATAAATTGAGCCAGATGATATAAGTTTTTACCTGAAGAGCCTTGGGTGTAATCTATGCCCGTCAAATAGCATTCCCCGACAGCCATCTAGAGGATGGTTAGCGTCACTTGTGCTCTGCTCTAGTAGACACACACAAACACAAACACACCACAAGGTGTCACCCTTAACAAGGCAGAGGGCACTGAAGAGCAGATGGATCGGAGCAACTGGCAGAATACTTCAAACACACCATTTCAATGATAAGCCATGCTCACCCTGTCCTTACATCCTATGCCCTTCCGCATTGCATTAGGTCTAGGATAGCATCTATTTGTTAATGTTGATAAGCTCGGTGATAAGACGGAACGTTTTTGAGATTCCTGATGTTGTGTGGGCACGTCTTTGTCTGCGTGTTTCAGGCCACATGTGCAGTCAGCTGATGAAGTTCATTTGAAGTAAAGCTTTCTGGGTTTACTGTGTTCTTTGAATGATTTATTAACGCTTCAGCATGAATATATAGGGTATGCATATGTCTGCATGTCACTGTTTCTCTGATGGCTAGAGTTGTATTGCTGATGAGAGGTGATACTGTATCACGTGTCACTCTCCCACCCTCTCTCTCCTTTCTCTCTCTCACACACACACACACATACACAGAAAAACACATTCCTGCTGAACACATGCAAATTATTGAGTACTTTAATTTTGGAACACTAAGATGTTTAGTTGGATATACTGTGCCAAGCATTTACAAGTCAGTCTTGGTGATAGACCCTCTGGGGTACTGTTTGATTTATTGGACTTAATTTTTCTATTCATAGTTAATACTGCCCATTTATGTCTCATAATTCTAATTACAAGAAAAACAAAGAGAGCACAAAGCTTATTATAGTTTCACCATGGTAACCAAAAAGGAAGTGTAGACTCATTTCAGAAGCAACGGTCACTCTTCCACAATTAAGATTATTCTGGGAGATAAGATACGTAACTCACATTGTTTATTTTTTACGTCAGAAATGTATTTTGCTGGCAGAGCGCCTTTCAAAAGGCTTTATTCACATCTAGGGATGACTGGTACATTCTTGTTTAAAAGCCCATTTTCAAGCTGCTCTTAAATCAGTAGAATGTATCAGTAGTATGTACTGCAAATCTGTTCACATATTGGTGCATAACTTATGGAATCAGACAAAAGGACCGTGTTGGATTTTGACGCCATTGGATTGGATTTTGGATGGGATTGAGTTTCAATTTTTTATGTGAGTGGGTTTGTAATCTGTTCAGATTCTGCAGACATTTATAAAAAACAAAACATTTACTCTGAGTTATGAGTTAGGCTGGGGTTATAATTTTTCTTTGGGTGAGGAATACATTTTTGTTTCTTTTATTGAATTGATGGTATTTCAGTTCTTTTTCATCTATTTTAATTGGAAAAACTTGAGAACTCTTAAGGCTATAATTAAGTTTTAGTGCCCACATTAGGGTTAGGCTAGGGTTACGGTTAGGGTTAGGAAAACGAAAAGTGTTAGGGTTGAGGCAAGATTAGGGTTGGACTATAAGATGTGTTTTGTCCTTGCCTTGACTTCTGAAAGTGTAAATATGCATTTATTGAGTTTCAGCAGTTTATTTTGTTTTCAATTGTAATTCAGCTGCAAACATCCAGTTTCAGTTTCCAGTTGATTAAGAAAAGGAAGTACTTTTCTCACTTATTAATTTTCTTTTTTCTCTCTCTCCTCAATGTCGACATCTGATTATTTCAGCTGACTGTTCTGAATACTTCCTGAGGCTGTACTTGACTATTTGCAATTTTATTAGCATTTTTGTTGTTGACAAAAGGGTGTATTCCTGCCTTTCAATGTGTGCTGGGATAGGCCCCAGCCCCCCTGCGACCCTGACCAGGAGTAAGCGCTTTAGAAAATGAATGAGTGGCTTTTTGTTGTTCTTAGTTGTTTTTGTTCCCAGCAATAAAACAAGATTATTATTATTATTATTATTGTTGTTGTAAATGTTGTGAACATTAACAAAAAAAAAGAAAAAATGCAGCATTAGTCTTCATCATTTTCATTATCACCATCATCACCCTAATTAACTGTTCTACACAAAATTGCAATAATTTGCATGGATATCCCAGGGTCAGGATTTTGCTGAAATACTGTGAGATTTACTGATAACTGGGAAACACAAGAGACAGGCATTTCAATGCAGAAAATGTGCCTAGAAACATCTTTGTTGTCCTTTGTATGCAAATGCTCCTCCTCCATCACCCCCCCCCCCCCCCCCCCCCCCCCCCCCCAACACACCAACACACTCACACACCCTTGTGAGACCTTCATGATAACTATAAACACAAGGTTGAGTCAGATAGTTGCTTATTACTTGAAAATAATGAAAACTATACAGTTACAAAGCTCACCAGTATAACAGCAACTTTGCCCTCTGCTTGAGGTTGAGTGGGCACAGTCCATGGCAAGCAATTCATAGTCTGGAAAACAGACTATAAAAATTCCATCCAGTTTATTCTTGTAATTGCTCAAAAGAACAATAACAGTTCACATTATGACCATTGATTAAGAATTTATAGTCTATTAGAGATGTTCACAGCGAAAGACTGGAATTTGTTTAATTATTTCTATACATGTTCATTGCCTCTCTCACATTCTAGCCATTTTTTTCTTTTACCATTATTTTTAGTAGACCTGAAAATAAGTACAATGGGGGAAAAAGTAAATTGTTATGGTCAGTAATACAGTGGTTATGAAAATGTTTCCATTAGACGTCAATATAAAGTGTACTTCCCAGCAAAGCCTGTCACAGACTGCAGAGATGGGCTATGTTCATCTCTGCGCGTAATGCCGCGTATCGAACGGTTACGACGGTAACCATATTCTATGAGTTCCAGATGACCATTAGGGTCGTCAATATGGATGGACCTTCTGGGGCCAGATGCATCGAGACTTTTATACCAGGATTTGTCATGGTATATGACCTCCGCGTAGTGACATAATTCCTCGCATAAAGGGTGGAAGCGTCACTGCGGAAATCCTCGGATCACCTTTCTCGCCCTTAAAAGGTCCCGAGTGACCATGATCCCTAATGGAATTGGATTCCCTTCATAGAACATGGTTACCGTAGTAACCGTTTGTTCTATTTCGTTCCTTCGACCATTAGGGTCGTCAATATGGATGACTAATACCCAAAATATCAGGAGGGACCATCATACTTACGTGGATGCCAAGGCTGCAGGTAAGACGGTTGCACCGACCGTTGAGCCTGGCGCCACATTGACATGATAAAACCTTGTGAATGTGCAGAGGGACGGCCACGTCACCGCATCACAAATTTCTTTAAGAGGTACGCCTGCCAGGGCTGTCCATGAGGTAGCGATACTTCTTGTGGATCTGCCCTGGATATCAATAGGAGAGAGCTTAGCGCTAGCCTCATAGGCCGTAGCTATTGCCTTCACTACCCATCGGGAGAGGCTCTGAGCCGAGAGCGCAGGAGTGGCTGTCAGGAGTCCGAGAGGCACGACTGCTGAGGCGGCCGTGATTAGGCGCATAAGCCTCTGAAAAACCCTCATTTCGAGGAACCGGTTCACTCGGAACTGAGACCCCGCGTCGAGTACAGTAGTTATGCGATGGGGCATCAAGGATGCTCTTCCTGCTCTTTCTGAATCAAGCAGCAGTCCGATGTATTCGATTGACTGTATCGGAATCAGCTGGCTCTTTCCATAATCGACGCTGATGCCCAACCTGGCAACATGCTCCAATGTCTTGGCAGTGTGTAAGAGTGTCATACCGTACGATTGTGTGCATATCAGCCAATCGTCTAGGTATGGTATGATTTTCAGCCCCCTCAGCCTGAGCGGCGATAGAACCACACTCACCCCCCCCCAAAAAAAATATTTAAAAAATCATACTGACTACGCCTGGTACTTGAACTCGTATTTACCTTTTAGGGTCGTTTTAACGCACTTGTTCCTAGTTCGAAAATGCACTGATGTACGTCGCTCTGGATAAGAGCGTCTGCCAAATGACTATAATGTAATGTAATGAGTAAGTACACATGGGGCTAGAGACAAACCGAACGGCAGGGCGTTGAACTCGTATGCCCTCGGAATGCAAATCCGATGATGCTCCACCCTGATAGGGAAGTGGAAGTATGCGTCTTTCAAATCCACAGCCGTGAACCAATCTCCGAAAACGACGAAAAGCTCCCATACGCGGGTTGTGGGTCCCTTCTGACCATTGATTGGGACCAGCGCACACCAGAATGCTGAGGGGAATGCTGCCACTCCCTGTGTCTTAATGCCTCTACAGACTGCTTCAGTGCCTGTCTGGCTGCTTCAGTGAAAACCTGGCAGGGAAAAAAGCCAGCAGGTCCCTGATTGTTCTTTTTGTGGCATCTGGGAGGGGCGACTGAGCCAACCACACTTGAGACCAAGTCACCGTGAGAAGGGACATTACGCTGCCTAATTCACAGGTCATAAACGCAAATGCTTGTAGCGACGCATCGTTCATTGAGGTGTCGACCTCTGCATCATGCATCATCTGCGACTGCGCGAGCATTAGCCATGACAGCGAATTACCAATTTGCGCCACTCTATAAGCCTTACAGATAAGATTGTCTGTTGCTCTGCATTGTGGCCTAGGGCAACGGGCATCTGCCCGGACCGCCTCTTCTGGGAACACTACTAATGCCACAATGGCAGGTTCCACAGAGGGCATTCGGTCCAGCCCATGGACCACCGCGTCTGACATGGACGCAAACGTCCTACAATCTCTGGCCATCCGATTCATACCAGGGTGTGGCCAGTCTTTATTTAGCTCCGCCAGAAAGTCATTTGATGCTGGCATAGCCAATCGTGCCCCTGAGGGGCCCGTCGGTGAAACCTCAGACGTCCCCGAAGTGCTAGCCTGAGGCATATCGCAACCCATGCGTGCAAAGGCCACACAGAGAATGGTTTCTAGAGAGGTAGAGTAACCCACTGCTTTAACTGTTGGTGGAAGCCGAGCCTCCTATCAACCCTCTGTCAGATTGATCTGCTGTCTCGGACCACCTCTGACTAAAGTAGGTGTTTGACACTGCTGTAGAAAGGGCGTCAAAACCATCACAGTCAGCTCTTGCGCTCCCGTGCGTAGCTGCGTAACTTCCGGGGAGAGGTTGCCACCCTTGCCAGCCTTGCCCTTCTTTCATACAGGGGCTTCGGTGGCCATGAACGCATCCAATTGGGCCTGCTTATTCTCCAGCGACATACCCATACCCCACCCCCCCCTTTATGGGAGGAATTACGTCACTACGCGGAGGTCATCTACCATGACAAATTCTGGTATAAAAGTCTTAATGCATCTGGCCCCAGAAGGTCGGATGACCCTAATGGTCGGAGGAACGAAATAGAACTACTGGAGAGACGCTTAAAACAGCGGATAAGTCAAATGTCTGAATCACAAATAGCTTAAGCTACGCGGAATTTCGGGAGTAAGTCCCATTTGCACGTGCTTCTCAACTTGCTTGCGTGAAACTAATCTGAAAAAAATAGAAATTCTGTTACGCCCGGCTGTAATTCATTGTTCAAAGCACACAATAAAACATTGCAAACACCGTTGCTAAGGTAATAATGTGCTATATTGGATAAAATAATCGTCAATGAATCCAGAATGAACTGGAATGAATGAGACAGGTTTGCATAGCATGGGGGGTATTACGCATGAGCATTTCAGATAGTGTAATGACGTTATTAAGTGTTGTTTATTTCTCACAAGGATGACCACTGAATTTTGAAAGGGACATTTCTATGTATAAAACCAATGGTAGGATTGGATATTTATTTCATATTTAGTAGCAGATATTGATAGTATAATGACGTGGTATAATTACACAAGAATTTCACATTTTTATTTTGCATTTGAGTGAGCAGGGCTTTTCACAGCTTTTTTGGCATACGATCAGGCTATTGTTGGATTTATCTTGTTGCTATGACAAAATACAAATTTTATATGATGAAGAAATATATTTATGAACTCACACATAGACGCTATTGTCCACTATGTCACGCATGGGTTGGTATTGTTGCATGCGAGACTTGGTGGGGGGTTGCTTGTTAAATGGACTTGCTACGGGACAATTGTGACACTTAGAAACTCCGTATTCGGCAGATTTGTCACAAATCGTGTACTAACAACGCTAAAACATGGAGTTTCTTGTTTCTTTTCATAGTTTGGTTGCAGGAGAAAATTATATCTGAGTTGAGCAAAATCTTGGTGCCAGCGCCATGGCCGCTATAGGGGATCTGCGCAAAGCGGTTAAGTAGTATTAATACTTAATTGCTTGATTTTGTTGGCCTGGTGGGGGGTTCTCATCTGTATTATTGGGAAAACACTGAATATGGAAAAGTGTAGTTACTTTTTTTTATCTGACAAGCAAATGAAAACCAACTGTTAGATTATGAATAAACAATAAACTTTTTTTCTTTTTGATTGACTGGACATAATCGGAGCTGACCATCGGTTGTTTTTAACGGAATCTTTCGATCCGATTTTTTGTTTTATCGGATACCAATCGTTGGCAGTTACATTGGTGCATGTCCAGATAGTGCTCATGCTACTGGGAATAGGGAATGGTGGGGGCAGGCAAGCAACATCTTTATAAAAAGCCATCCAATTGTGGTAGCTTAGCCACCTTTTCCTCCCAGTCTTTTTCTCCTTTCTCTTCTGAGATCCACTTTTGTGATTGAAATGCATTTTCCGCCTAGTGTAGGCTATTTATTGGATTAGCAACTCCCTGGAAATGAATGGATGCTTCTATGCAGGCTGGTAACAAAGGGGTAGAGGTCCCTGTAAGGGGTGAATGCATTTTCTTTCTTCTGCTGTCATTTTTTTTTTCTGCTGCCTAAAATAACATGTTTCTATGTGTGCATATACAGTATGTACTGTGTATATATATATGGGTCATTCCATATAAAATCAATCAGTGCTTCCCACCTGACCCCCTCAGAATCACCAGATTTTTTTTGTACATCAACTATAATCTATTTAATGAAGCTATGCTAAATTGAAACTTTATACTATGGATACTATGGTATCTTGCGAGTAATGGCCCCTTGAAGTACCTAGGGGTAGCTCAAATTCTGGCTCTTTTTAAATCGCATTAAATTTTCAGTCATTTCTGAGGCCTGATAGCTTCATAAATAAACGTGCTCGCCACATGAAGGTACATTGGAGTTGTATTCAAAACCACAATCGGATCTATTTTACATGTATAACACTTCTCACAATCTCAAGCCAAAATCTCGTTTCGTTCAGCTCAATTTTTTCTACATTGGCGAATAATATCACAGGATATATCATCGGATCAATGTTCAAACTACACCAGTTTAATGTCTGTGGCCTAGACTAATACAAGCAGGCATTGGTTGCATGTACATATAATCTGTTTTCTGTGAAATCGTCATAGAAATCTCGAAAAATACATTTTTGTACTTTCTTTAAAGGTTCATATCACCATGTGGGATGGTTGGTTGGTGAAAACAAATTGTGCCAAATGAGAGGGCTCATTTTTTCCTACATTTTTATTATTTCACACTGACATTGTAGAGTTCTATGTGTTGAATACCAGCAAGAAAGCCCAATTAAATACATTTTTGTCAAAGGTTCATGCACAACAAAATATTAAAAATTCCAAGGGGACTGAACTTTTTCAACCCACTGTATGGGGTGCTGTCCACCAGGGGGCAGCACTAACCCTACTCACAGGTATGGCAGAAGCTGTAATTGATTGCAATCAATTCAGCTGCTGCCTGTTACCTGATTAGTGTTCTTAACAAAAGGCCTGATAATAAGGCCTAAGGAGAACTCTTTTCCTGGAGATTGCTGTATCATTTGGCTGCTTTCTTTTTGGGATTTTATTTGGACATTTTTTACCTGTTTGTTTTTGTGGTTTGGTTGCCAGATTGGCCTTTTTGTTGTTTTAAAAGATTTTGGTAACTTTCAATTTATAGCCCAATAAAAGGCAGGAAGCCAATTATCTTTTCGCATCTTTATCTTATCTGTTCACGTGAGACGTGGCCACCCCTGCATCAAAATACACACACACACACACACACACACCCTTAGTGACCACTTTATTAGGTACACCTATCTAGTACTGGAAAGAACCCCCTTTTGCCTCCAGAACAGTGTGAATTCCTCTCTGCATGGATTGGTGCTGGAGAGATTCATTAGGGATTATGGTGCATGCTGACTTGATAGCACACAGTTCCTGCAAATTTTGCTGTGAACACATGCTGCAAACCCCTTCCACCTCATCCCAAAGGTGCTCTATTTGATCTGGGGACTGTGCAGGCAATTGGAATAAACAAAGGTCACTGTCAGGTTCATGGAACCAGCTTGACACGTGATCAGCAACAACCCTTAGATATGCTGTGGCATTCCGATGATGTCTAATTGGTATTAAGGGGCCTAATGTGTGCCAAGAAAACAATCCCCACCCATTACACAACCACATTCAGCCTGCACGGTTGACACACGGCAGGAAGGATCCGTGGATTCATGCTGTTTATGCCAAATTCTGACCCCATAATTCGCATGTCGATTTGCAGATTGAGCTTCATAATTTGCATGTGAATTTGCAAATTGAGATTCATCAGACCAAGCAACGATTTTCAAATCTTCAGTCGTCCAGTTTTGGTGATCACGTGCCCACCGTAGCCTCATCTTCCTGCTCTTAGATGACAGGATTGGAACCCAGCATGGTCTTCTGCCGTTGCTGCCCATCCATCTCAAGGTTTGACACGTTTTGCATTCAGAGATGCTCTTCTGTTGAGAACAGCCGTTATTTGAGCATTTGTGGCCTTTCTATTAACTTGAATGGCCCATTCTCCTCTGACCTCTCTCGTTAAGAATGTGTTTTCACCCACAGAACTGCCATTCGCTGGATGCTTTTTGTTTATCTCATCATTCGCTGTAAACTCTAAAGACTGTGGTGTGTGAAAATCCCAGGAGAGCAGGTGTTCCTGAGGTGCTGGAACCGCCATAAATAATACCACAGTCAAAGTCGCTTAGATTGCGTGTCTTGCCCATTCTAATGTTTGGTTGAACTTGAACAACAACTAAACCTCCACACCATGTGCGCATGCTTTTTTGCATCCGTGTTGGGTGATTTGTATAGGAATTGCAGCCCATTTTATACTGCGTGCTTAAAATGAAATGAATTATTCCATATATATCTGAATTATATCTCACTAGATATCTGGGTGTGACCATTCTTATGTTTAGTTCCCTATCAAGGAGCAGGACGTAAATAGACACAGTATAATCATTACCACTCTCATTATTCATGCATTTAATTAGTACCTGTTAATCCAAATGAAATAGGAGTGTCAGGAAACAAGGTGAAAAAGCTCAGGGCACTATTAATAAATAATGCTGCAGTAAACAATGACCTAATCTTACACATGGCATACATCAGCCAGAATCAGTAAATCAGTGCAACTAGGTAAACATCTCCTTCAGTAAGGCTACCACATCCATTGTTAGTGGCTTAAATTACATTTATTTTCTAAAGTTAGCATTAAGCCTCGAATTGTGACCTGAGCATGGACCTTTTCCTACAAAATGTAGAATTTATGATAATTAGAAATTGCAGCTCAGCTATCGTTGTATGAGCTGGTGTCCTGACTAGCTTTGTGCGACCGTTAACAGTGAGGTTCCTTCTGTATTTCCATGTCAGAATGTTTGTAACTGAATCTGCATGTTCTATACCTAAAACTTTAGCCTCAGCTGACCCTCAAAAGCAATTTCTATTATTTGATTTCAATATTCAATTGTCAAATTAGTATTTTACTTACTGTATAAATAAAAATGCTGAGCTGGAGGCAGCTTTGTCAAAGTGAACTTACCCCATGCAAAGAATCTATTTGCCCGTCTCCAACTTCATACATTAATACAATTAATAAAATATGATTTACAAAAATTTTGTTAATAGAGGAATGTCATCACACTTCATTCATGCAAAATTGTAGGAAGAAAGCTGTTAAAAAATGTAGTCCTTTCCCAGTTTTGCCTTTAATGCTATGTATAAAATATTTTTATGTAATCTTGAAGAGGGAAACACACATTGCAAAACCAAATACATTCTTTAGACTAAAAACTATTGCAACTATTAACAACTCAGCAAGTATACGGTGGTATTCCGATGTGCTGAAAGATTATTAAGGACTTTCAGCAGATATCATAAATGCTGCATATGTACTGCCGTGTAGCCATTTCAGTACCTCTGCTTCCTGAAGATCATACCGGCCAAAAATGCAAACCAGTGTGTTGCTTCTTTCTGGCTTAAGACTTTTTAATTCCTTGTGGCACCACATAATAATCAATTTTATTTTTTTCATGGAACACGCATTGCTTGCCTTATTTAGCTAGCATTAAAGCAAAAAAGGTCTATTAACTTGGATCAGCAATCACTAGAATATTGATTGATAATTTATGATAATTTCTATAAAATACTGCAATGATAGGACACCCAGAATTTGTAGGAATGAAACAGATACCTATGCATGCAGATTCATCTACATAAATGTCATGGTTTATGACCCTTTTTCCCTTGCGGTCGTGTTCCTCGGTCGCCACACATGGGCGCTGCTCTGTTAGTGGAGTTTTGGCTCCGTCTCGTCTTTTCGCGGAGAAGCTCGTCAGCGTTCACAGGTGTGTGTGTTTAGCCGGTGAGCTATATAAGCCCATGTTCCCTTCGTTCTGGGCTTCGATATTGACTGTTTGTTGTTTGTACTGTAGTGTATTGTCTGGCATTATTTGTGCTGTTTTGTGTGCGGTTTTATTTTGCCCTTTTAAAGTTTTAGCCAGTATGATTAGGTCTAGGGTTTTAAGGAGACTGTTTTGCTCCGTTGTGCTTTATTGGAGTTTTGCGGGACTTGCCTTTGTGCTTTGAGCTTTCAGGTTGAATTCCTTTTGTGTGCTCGTTTCTGTCACTGCTTTCTGGTCTTTCCTTGTTTGTCCGTTGCCTAGATCTTTTGCCCTTTTCTGTCTCTTTCTCCTCTCTCTGTCTGCTGTCTTCCGTGAAAGCGAGATGAGTCTTTGTTTGTGTGTATTTGTATGGTAGTTTCTTACTAAGGCGTTTTATCATACTGACTTTAGGGCTTTATTTATTCTTAGAGGCAGGGCGTGTATTTTCGATTGCGCTTGCGTTAGTCTGTTTAGCCGGTAATTCCGGTGCAGCTGTCCTGTTCGTCCATCAGTACTTGTCTCCGTACATGGAGTTTTGGGCGATTTTGTTCGGAACTGTAGTTCTGTTCGCCCTTCGGTACATGTCTTCCCATAGGGAGACTGGGCGATGTTGTGGACATGTTTGCGTGTGACTGCGAGTCTCTGAAAGTAGCCTTGGAACGTTAGTTTTCTGTTCTATTCGCCTCATTACATTCCCCTTTATTGAGAGGCTAGGGCGTGTATTTTCTACTAAGCTTGTGTGGTCATTTTTGCTAGTAAAGTTATGGGACGACGGTGCTCCGTCGGCTCGCCTGTAAAATGTTTCTCTCCTGGGAGATCGGGCGTTTACCCCTTTACGTTTTCTGGAGTAATGCGGGACTTGCCTATGTGGATGTAGTTATCCGGACTCTTCCCCTCCTGGCGTACGTGCCTATGTGCATGTAGTTATCCGGACTCTTCTCCCCTGGCTCTTGTCTGTTCCTGCTTCCTAGTTTTTGCATGTGACTGCGAGCCTGTGAAAGTAGCCATCGAATGTTATATCTGTTCCTTCCCCTCGTTACATTCCTCTTTACCGAGAGGCAGAGCGCTTATTCTCGTCTAATCTTGTGTTAGTCATGGAGCCGGTAAATGTCCGGAACAGCTGTTCTGTTCGTCCTTCAGTACCTGTCTTCCTATAGGAGGACTGGGCGATTTTGTTCGGAACTGTAGTTCTGTTCGCCCTTCGGGTACGTCTCCTCACACGGAGACTGGGCGATTTTGTTCAGACAGTAGTTCTGTTCGTCCTTCAGTACCTGTCTTCCTATAGGAGGACTGGGCGATTTTGTTCGGAACTGTAGTTCTGTTCGCCCTTCGGGTACGTCTCCTCACATGGAGACTGGGCGATTTTGTTCGGAACTGTAGTTCTGTTCGTCCTTTGGGTACGTCTCTCCTCACAGGGAGACTGGGCGATTTTGTTGACATGTTTGCGTGTGACTGCGAGTCTATGAGAGTAGCCTTGGAACGTTAGATCACCGTTCCTTTCGCCTCCTCGTATACTATTTCATATTATTTTGCAGTGTTTATTGGCTGTGTGTTTTATTTGTGCCATCACGCTACTCGCCTGTTCTTATGCGTCTCGTTACGGAGACAGGGCGTTTGTTATTTCTGGCTCGTTCTTTAGTCACTTAGCTCGTAGAAGTATGGGAGCCTAGTGCTTTGTTTCCATTTGCCTTGTTTGGTTTTCTTACTGAAAAACCTGGCGTTTGCGCTTCTACTCATTGGCGTGTGACAGTGAGCCAGTTGGTAGCCTTGGTGTGTGTGTTTCCCTGTCTTGTCTCCTTCCCTTAACTACGGGGTTTCCCGTCCTAGTGGCCTAGTGCTTAAAGAATCCCCTTGCTGCGTTTGGCTCCTCCTACCTCACACGTCCCACCGCATTACAATAAAGAATTAAAATAATTTTTTATGGGAGCTATTGCAATAGGAAAAACACATGGAACACTTGGTATCTGTCCATACTCTTAATATCATGCATCTCCAAATCACAGGTCTGGTGTTAACAAAATAGCTTTCTGGGAATGAATGACACTGTTTATCTGTTGTTCTTAACTGAAAAAGCAATGCAATCCAAATAAAAACCTTTGGGTCTTTAAACTTTTATGTCTTGTGATAAGAGGTTTTGGTCCTGGAAGTAAGAGGTTTGTACCAATGTTTTTTATGGAGCAATTGACACATGGTCAGACCACTCTCTGAAATACCTGCCTTTTCATGCTAAAAGCTCTGTAGCATGCTATATTCAGTTCAATATCCTCCATAGCACAAGAAGCTATCAAACCATGGGAAAATAGACTGGTGCAACTTCAATATTACTTTCTTCCAATCTGGTAATCTAATTTCAAAAAATCCTTAAACAATATGATTAACTCCTCCATTATTTTATTAGCATAGACAGCTCATCTCATCCAAGGCATTGTAAAGTTCATGTTTTCCTCAGTCGTGACTCCAAATGTAATAGTGTTCTCTGTTCACCACCCCCGTGCAATTAAGGTACTCTTGTACCAAAGCACTGTAACGCAACACGTTTTACAATAGCAGGACATCTGGGCTTCGTCACCAGCGGCTCTCTCCTGCAGAGCTTGGGCATGAACGGGGCAGTTCTCCATCAGAGGCCTAAACTCCAAGATAAAAGTACCCACGCTCTAAATGAGCTTCAGTCGTTTACACATAGAAGGGCCTCATTCAGGGCCGGAGTGGGACTTACTTTCAGCCGGGAGTTTCATGTCTCCGAGCAGCCCACTTTGGACCGGGGGGGTTCCACAATTAAAAATAGACCATTTTTGCTCTTTTGATTTACTTTTTATTGTCAATTTTTTTTAAAATATAGAACAATTATAAGATATATACAAGAGATAAATAGTAAAATAGGTGTATAGTGGTGATATTGGAACTAATTGTCTGGACTTTTTAGATTTTGCACACACTGTGGTACAGCTCTACCTGTGCTGTCCACAGCAGGGATCCTTCTGGGCTCATGGCTTGGTCCTGGCACTGCCTCATCAATGACTTGGCCTAACAGCAGACTCTGCTCTGTCACTTAAAACATAATAATAATAATAATAATAATAATAATACCTTTCATGGCCTAATACTAATGTACAACTTCAATAAGTTGGCTAATGCTGTGCAAATAAAGGATATTGCCCTAACGTTAGGTATTTAATGTCTGGGGAAGTAATACAGCCACATTTTTCAGGTGTCCTCAATATGAAATCGTTATTGAATCACGTACACTATAGACTCACTGGAATCATGTTAACACTGACTATTAATAAAAACTACTGTTAACTATTGTTTTTGAACATTAAGAAGTCACCGTTATCATAAGGCCTTTAATTGCTGTTTTAGTCATCGTGTTTCTAATTTAGTAAATAACACTCTTAACTTGGCAGATGTTCACTTTCGTGACAATGCCCAGAAAGATATAAAACGTCCATTCATGAGGATTAACTAACATTAGCTCTCTGAATGTAACATTTAAATCTCCAGTAAGTTATCAAGTTAAATTAACTTCATTTGGCTGTTAACTTTTGCTAGATAGCTAACGTTACCTTACGGTTGAAGGGTGACATTAGACGTCAAATAAATAAAAAGTTAATAACGTTAGCTAACAAAACAAACAAGAAGCGACAGCAAGATACAGCAAGTAGGCTATGTTAGCTAACGTTAGCTAAGTTTGCTACATCTAAAACAGTGTTACTTAATAATTTACTTATTATTATAATACCTTTCATGGCCTAATAATAATAATAAACAAGAATAATAATTTCCAACACAATTACCCCCCCCCCCCCCCCAGAAATCCTGGCTGCTCAGAGACTATATAGCAAAATGCTTTTCACAATTAGATGATCCCATAACCATTTTGCATTTATCAAAGCAGTTATTCGTAAATACGCCAGTCATGCTTTAAAATTCCTTGACAATAAACTTAAATTGTGGTTTGCATGCAATGATATTGTGCTTTACACGCCTATGGCATCTTAACACTATACGCTACCTTTCTCATCATCAGCTGCGTTTTTGTTCGAAATATGCCGGTTAATTTGGCACATTTGGCCGCTTCTTCTTCCAGTGCCTTTCTTTTTTTATCCTATAGCCTTTTCTGCTCCTTCTTTTCTTATTTTATTCTCCATTTTAGCATCTTCGTCTGGCACAAACTCGTAAACTACACTAATTACATCAGGCGTTCAATCATAATCTAAAACAAACTTGGGTTTCAACCAATTATGGAATTTTGGAGGGGCCACTCTCATCCCCCCTATCAGCATCCAAGTTTATGGTGTGGGCCGTGGTTGCTTTTCGTGCGTTTTTGTGCGAGAGAGAGAGGGGGCCGAGTGAGAACTCATGCGGCCCACACTGCAGCCAGTAGCCTATATGATCTAAATACAATTATTGTGTTTACCGATCCTCAACACCAGCCCAAAAAACCAGCGGCCCACCGGGATTCTTCCCGATTCTCCCGATTAGCCATTGGCCTCATTATTTTTCTACCAGCAGTATCTTAGCTCATGAAACGCTCGTGCCCTAAACTTACAGCACATGTTGTTCCCCTTTGTTCTTTTCTCTCTTATCACTTCCTCTCCCTCTCCCTCCATTTTGGAGTTGGGCTAATTGCGTGAGCCATTTATCAAGGAATGTACAAAGGGTGATTTAGAAGACGCTCGGGAGGGCATGGGGTCTGTCAACATGGAACTTGTAGTACAGATTTAATAATAGGCCTGAGAGTAATATCAGCCCAGACATTTATAATTGCTGAGGAAGATTCTAGACTGCTCTGGTGTCAGGACGGGCTGTCAGACCACTCGCGGCCTCCGCGATAAGAGGCGAATACAATATTGCGGTGTCAAAATGTCCTGCACATCTTCAACACTGTGCTGCAATACACCTCTGTAGCGAAGCACTGGTAACCCAGGCTTAGAATTTAAGCCCTTCATTTTATATAGAGGAGAACCATAATCGGCGATATGTGGTGAGACTGGTGGACTTCAGAAAGTCTTATTGCCCCTCTATCCATATCCTTGCAGCACCCACCGCCTCATTCAATGCAGAGCCTATCTGTCTTGTTTGAGCCTTGTTTTTCCTGAGCACAAAGCTTTCCTTTTGTTCCGACCTCCATGGGCAGTCTTGTGGGCAGCGGACTGTGTTTTGTTTTTCATCCTTTTTTCATGAGAGTTGTCATGGCTTTGACAGCCTGTGACCGACATAAACCGGGGAAATTGGAAAGGCTCTGCAGAAGAGCTTACGAAACACGTTGCTTTGCGGTCACAAGCTGTGGAGAAGTTCAAATAAATGTGCCCTTTAATTAACTGGCCGCAATTTGTTTTAAGGACCAGTTTGAAAACAGATGGTAAATACACTGCTGCCTATTAATTAAGAATGCCTTAGTTTGGAAAGAAAGTCATTATTTAAAAAAAAAAAGAAAAACACATTCCAAGAAGGTAGTAGATGGGCAATTAACCTCAGATGGTGGAGAAGTCATTTGATTTTCAGTTGTTTTTCCATTTTCACTTGCTCATATATTACTTGGTATTTAAAATGAACGTCTAGTTCTAATAATATTAAGGAATCACATAAGATGCGTTAAAACAGCTTACACTGCAAAACATGCATTCATTCATACATGCAGTATATTGTTGCATATATTTAGCATTTTATGTAATTATAATAAGGTCCACGGTATGTGCACAAGATAAACATATGAAATGACTAAGATATATTTTCCAAATAATCCATGTATAAAAGGGCCCTACCAGTACAGAAAGTCTAACTATCTTCAGTGGCATAACTTGAACTTTGTATGTTGCGGGAAATGGCAGAACCGTTTTTGCGTGATATTCGTATTTCTTTTTTATATTGAGAAGTTATTGAGGTGTAACAGGTTTAATTAAGAAACCAACAACAAAAACACCTAGACAAAAATTTTTCTGGTGTTTGCTAACCTTACTATAAAATTCACTTGAATCCCATGGCATGGAGGTGCAATCCAGGTGGGTTAAAATTTTCTGGACCCATGAGATCACTCACAGCAAAAATGCTGTGCATTTAACACTGTTGCTGTACATTTAACACACTAGGGTGTTTATATGTGTCCACTGAGTCATTATAAACACCCTAGGGTGTTAAGTGTATGCCACCATTTTTGCTGTGCAGCTTCCACTGAGAATTACTCAAGCACTTCCTTTGTGCACTATACTGACGAGCCATTGATTTTAAAGAAGAATATTCATGATGTGATTAGAAGTATGTTTAATCCCGGTTAATAATTTAAGACTCTGCTTCTAGCCCTACCATCCCTCTAAAACTATACAAGCTGAAGAAATGTGTTTTCAACGGTAGCAGTTAAATTTTTCAAGAGGCAATAAAGGCATAAAGTGAATAGGAGCCTGAGAACAGTTAAAGAGTAACAGAGTAAAAGTGAATAATTTAGGCATTGCTGCTTAAGTATGAAATTAATGAAAGTGTTTGTGTGAGCTTCTCTCGCCAAGAAAAACAAGTGTTTTGGTGGGGTTAATGGGAAACTTAAAAAATGGTCACCGAAACTGTTGTTAACTAAACTAAACTTTGTGGAGAAAAACAAAATGGTAAGGGTTTTTTTTTTTTTCTCTTTCAATGGCCAATTTTTTTTTTTAAATCCACATGACCTGCAATTCAGCTGTCTTACTGCAATACATAAATCAAACTATTCAGTAAAGATATATACTTAAAAACCCTTTCATACACAGGTGTGGAGTGCTACTTGGGCTATGAAACAACACAGTGATTTATGTTTTTAAAATGTTTGTACATTCCATCCATTCTCAGTCAACTATCAGTAAATGATGACACACCACCCTGTTTTCCATATAACATGTATCATCCATCAAAAGAAAACAAATCCTTTTTCTTACGTATGAAAGATATTAAGCTAACATAAGAGGGTATTATGGGAAAATAATTAGCCAGTTGAGTCGAGAAAAATATCACATTTTTAATATTTTAATACAGTTTGTAATTACACTCAACACAGTTTTGACCAGTTCCTAAACCGCATGAGGAAGCTTGGACCTAGGTTTGCCATGCTCTGCTTTTGTGGACATACTGTGCAACGGCACCGCCGTCCTCAAAAAGAAGTCTCGAGTGATAAATGGAGTGACAAACAAGAAATGAGGGAAAGACAGGCTTGTCACCCATTGGTTAGGATGCCACGGTTTTCCATTTGGCTTCCTGCTTCAATATTTCTTTCTGCTGATATCCCTGCCGAACGAACGTGCCCTCTGTACCACATGGTTGATTTCAAAGAAAAATCTGCTTATATTCTGATATTTTGGATGTTTATGCTCTTGTTTTCCCACTCTAGTTTTTATCTGTCTGGAAGTGTTCTCCAAACTGCCCACATCATTAACAGAGCTGCATGCATTATCCATGTCATAATTTCATATTCCTAAATTGATAAACTTTAAATTTTCTTTCAACGTGTAGGGAAAATATTATATAGAATCGTATTCTTGGTGGATTCAGTAAAGACGGACTAGTGTGTCACACTCCGATGTTTCGGACTAACCCTTTCTTGAGGGATGAAACAGCGAGCCTTCATCTGTGTTTTGATGCATTGTATCCCTACGGGTTAGCAAGTGGTTTTTTTTATTCTTTTGAAGGGTTTGCTGATAAATTTGGGAAGCACTTTTGTATATACTGCACATGCTATGTTGAATGTAGGATGCTGGAGCAATGTTGTGTTGTTTACCAAGCCTGGGTAAAATGTAAACATTATGCTGAAAATAATATATATGTAAATCTTGTCTGCGAATGAATGGTTTCTGAGTGCAGAGTAATCTTTGTGCGTAACAGCTTGATTAATCTGTTACATGCACTGCAGTCAGATCCCTGGTACACAGAAGGTCACTGGGTCTAAAAATATGTATGTATATGACTGAGAACGGCTGCGACAGAAGCATGTCTGTTTCCTTTTTAATAATAAATGGCATCATTTGAGAAGTGTATCAATTTGGCTTTTAGTCAATTTCCTTACAGCATGAACTTGGGCTTTCTTATCCATTTAATAGTCTGGTAGTCACTCTCTGTCCGAATAAGAGAGAAACAAGCCATGCGCGGAAGATATTATTGCATCTTCAGTGGCATCAATCTGACATGATGTGATTTAATGATATGTTTTTGTTTGATTTTCTTAGTGCAGTGGCACCCTTTTAACCAATTATTGTGTGTCACTAAGCAAATTGGGGAATGCCGCAGTGCTACTACAAATTTAATCTTAAAACAAAGCCTTAAAATGGAATGGTTTCCCTAGGCTTCGATGTAAATCTACATTTCTAAATCTCATGTGTCGCTGTGAATTTAATCTTTCCATTTCAGTTATTCAATCATTTATCTTTATGAAGCTCAATCTTACCAGGACATTAGCTATTTAGCCTTGTTCTTATTAACGTATCAGAAGAGGACTTGTAAGTAACGGCAAGAAATACCATTAATACAGTCAGAAATATTTGAATACTGAAATCAAATCATCCTCGGCACTACTTTTTATTGTGAAATTAAGCAAGTTAGCCTGCCATAGCCTACTTTAAAATGTGACTACACAGCAAAAATGGTGGTGTACATTTAACACCCTACAGTGTTAAATGTACACCAGCAGTACACATAGAGTATGTTCAACATCTCTGTTTAAGTAGCTTGTTTTTGGGTATAGGACCAGGAACTACAACCAGTAAATTGAATAGAGGAAGCAGCTGTGCTTTTCTGTAATCTCAAGAAGAGCTCTGCCCCCTGACATTCGCAATCATAAAGTACCACACAACCCTCCTCCCAAGAGACATAACTATGCTTGCCCTGTGTTAAAAATGGCAATAATGCATAATTATATATCCCAGAAACTCCACCATCCCATCTTGGCTCAGAGGCAAGAGCAGGACCAAAAGCTAATCTCATTATTGGTGTTAAAGAATACACTGAAAATCTAGATGGCGTGTTAACTGTGGTTCCTACAGAGTTTGGGGTCTGTCAGTGGATAATGGACTTGCTGACATAAAGCAAAAAATTCTGCTTTTCTCAGCTTATCAGCTGCTTTACGAGGTGTACGTTCTGACTTAAATATTTGAATTCATTTTGTGTATGGATGCCTTTTCCATATGTATTCTATGCAAGCTGCTTCAATCAGGCTAAAAAAAATGGCAAAAAAAGCTTTGATTTCAAACAAACTTTATTTGTGTAAAATCCTTTGAGTAATGTTTTGATGTCTCTGTTTTTATGAAAGAATTGATGTGCTTGAATGTGAAAAGGAAAAAAAAGATTTTCAAATATTTATGGAGCGGTGTGAATTCTACAGTGCCTAATGAATAATAACAATAAATAGGAAGACACTGAGGATAATGTTGGCACTCTCTGGCTGATTATGAATGTATACACAGCATAATATCATTTTACCAATAAACTAATTATCGTGACAAATTCAGTTAAAAGTATGCATGGGGATGACAGTCAAATTAAGTACAATTAGTTCACGTACAATTTTTTTATTTTTTTATTTACAGATCTTTAAATTATTTTCAAAAAGAGACAGCAGTGGCCAGAGTTCTGAAATGGAAATGCAAGGTGTAAGATAAGGTGTGGCTAACAGATTTATCAAGTCTTGCAGCACCTTCATCCTGTGGAAGTGCAACATTCCTTGCCTACTAAAGTATTTATTGCGGTGGTGAAATGTGGAAATGCTCGTTTTTGCATGTTTGTCTCGAGGCATACGTGATATTGGGAGTTATACATGTAGGAGGAGAGTATGTAAAATATGTACATGAGCAATTAGGTGTTGTTTATAAAGGCTGGTAACAATTGTGATTCCTGGATTGGGCCCATTATTAGACCTGCAGAAAGCTGGTGTACACTTCACAAAATCACATTGACATGGCAGCTGTCATTGGTGTTATGAGGAGAAATTGGAGGTGGGATGGCAGTGGCAGGGAAGAGTGGTCTTAATGCGGAATGTTTTTGACATTCTTTTGGCATGCTGTAGAACCTCTGACTTATGACTGCAATGGATTGGAAGCCCTTCGGAAATCTGAAAAAGTTTGTAACTTTTTTACATTTTGGAAGTTCTATCAAAATGTACCAATTTCAATAATTTGATGCATTTACAGATCAAAATTTTTAGTTACTTTAGCCTTTAATATGCCCATTGTGTGTTATACATTTGTTATGGTTTAAACATCAAAACCAGCCTTTGGGGTTTATCATGGTTTTAGATACGTGAAAATTAATTGTGAGAGTAAAGCCACTCACTCACCAAACAGTTTTCTACAATGTATCCAATGTATCTAAAATGGGAACAAAAATAATAAACGAGAGAGCACCGCAAAGCAGGGATTTATAACCGCATAAACCCACACAATCAAATCAAATGTAATGATTCCGTAGCATGTGAACCGCTGGCCTTCCAGCGCTAAAGCACAGGGGAAATGAATAGATGCGTCAAACAGTTCAGTGTCACTCCGCCAAAACAATCTTTTGAATCCATGTAAAGGAATATAAAGAAAGAATAAAAAGGCTGCCTCTCACTGCAGTGTGTCCTCTGCGGTGTAGCAGATGCTGAGGGAGGCACACAGGGTGCTACAAAGAGTGTTTTATGTTTGCAGCTTACAAGCTATGGAAAAACTTTCATTATAGTGAGGGATTTATTCATTTTATTATACATTTCTTGGACAACCAGAGCTCCATAGACATTATCGGCTGAATTTCTGAATGCTGCCACGTACCATTTTCTGAACTGCAGACAATTGCACAAATGGTTTTCTGTGGGAAAAGCTGGCAAAAACGTTAAAGTGAGCATGCAACCATTACATTATTGCTAGTTAGTAGCCTAATGAACACACACACACACACATAGCCTTCGACCTTTTCATATTTTGTTGTGTATGAGCATTTGATAAAAATGTATTTAATAAGGCTTTTTGCTGGTATTCAGCACTCTACAATATCAGTGCGAAATGTAAAATCTACAATTTCTTCCAAATTATTTACAAGTATAAAACAGAAAACAATCAATTCCTTAAGCATGCAGCCCCCTTGCTTCATTAACCACCAATACCATATATTCTTGTATATGTCATGGTTTATGACCCTTTTTCCCTTGCGGTCGTGTTCCTCGGTCGCCACACGTGGGCGCTGCTCCATTGGTGGAGTTTTGGCTCCGTCCCTTCTTTTCACAGAGTAAGTTAATCAGCGTTCACAGCTGGGATGTAATGCCGGTGAGCTATTTAAGCCCATGTTCCTTTTGTTCTGGGCTCGATATTAATTGTTCATTGTGGTTGTTTGATTGTTTGTTCTGTGGTGTATTTTCTGATATTAGTTGTGTTGTTTTGTGTGCGGTTTATTTTGCCCTTTTAAAGTTTTAATCGTATGATTAGATCTAGGTTTTTAAGGAGACCGTTTTGCTCCGTTGTGCTTTTATTGGGGTTTTGCGGCACAGGCCTTTGTGCTTTGAGCTTTCAGGTTCAATTCCTGTTTTGTGTGCTCATTTCAGTCTCCGCTTTCTGGTCTGTCCTTTGTTTGTCGTTTTGCCTCGATCAATTGCCTTATACTAAGAGACAGGGCGTTTGTATCATACTGACTTTAGGGTTTTATTTATTCTTAGAGGCAGGCCAGTTATTTTCGATTAAGTTTGCGTTGGTCTTTAGTTACAGCTGTTCTGTTTCGTCCTTTTCACCTGCGGGACGATTTTGTTCTGAACTGTAGTTCTGTTCGTTCTCCGGGTGTGTCCCTCCTTATATGGAGCTTGGACGATGCTATGGACATGTTTGTGTTTGATTGCGCGTTTATGAAAGTAACCATGGAACGTTATCTCTGTTCCTCCGCCTCGTTACATTTCCCGTTATTGAGAGGCAGTGCGTGCTATTTTCTATTAAGGTTGCATTGGTCTTTTGTTGCAGCTGTCCTGTTCGCCCTTTTTACCTGTGGGACGATTTTGTTCGGAACTGTAGTTCTGTTCGTTCTCCGGGTGAGTCTCTCCTTATCTGGAGCTTGGGTGATGCTATGGACATGTGTGTGCGGGATTGCGCGCTTCTGAAAATAGTCTTAGAACGTTAGCTCTGTTCTTTTCGCCTCATTACATTTCCCTTTATTGAGAGGCTAGGGCGTTTGTTTTCTACTAAGCTTGCATTTGTCATGTTTGATAGTGAAGTTATGGGACGACAGTGCTCCGTCGGCTCGCCTGTAAAATGTTTCTCTCTCCTGGGAGATCGGGCGTTTACCCCTTTATGTTTTCTGCATTTGACTGCAAGCCTATGAAACTAGCCATGGAACGTTATCTCTGTTCCTTCGCCTCGTTACATTCCTCTTTATCAAGAGGCACGGCATTTATTTTCTATTTAACTCGTGTTAGTCTTTTAGCCGGTGATGTCCGGTGCTGCTGTCCTGTTCGTCCTTTTCACCTGCGGGACGATGTTGTTCGGAACTGTAGTGCTGTTCGTTCTCCGGGTGTGTCCCTCCTTATATGGAGCTTGGACGATGCTATGGACATGTTTGCGTTTGACTGCGAGTCTTATGGAAGTAGCCACGGAACGTTATCTCTGTTCCTTCGCCTTCTCGTTACATTCCTCTTTAACAAGAGGCACGGCTTTTATTCTCTATCAAGCTCGTGTTGGTCTTTTGGCCGGTGATGTCCGGTGCAGCTGGCCTGTTCGTCCTTTTCGCCTGCAGGACGATTTTGTTCGGAACTGTAGTTCTGTTCATTCTCCGGGTGTGTCCCTCCTTATATGGAGCTTGGACGATGCTATGGACATGTTTGCGTTTTACTGCTAACCCTCGATAGTAGCCTTGGAACTTTAGATCCCCGTTCCTTTCGCCCCTTGGTATACTAATTCCTATTCGTTTTCAGTGTTTGTTGGTTGTGTGTGTTTTATGTGTACTTTTTATGCTACTCGCCTGTTCTTATGCGTCTCGTTGCCGAGACAGGGCGTTTGTTGTTTCTGGCTCTTTCTTCTGTCACTTTGCTCGTAGAAGTATGGGAACCTTGTGCTCTGTTCCATTGGCCTTATTTGGTTTTCTTGCTGAAAACTTGGCATTTGCGCTTCTACTCATTAGTGTGTGACAGTGAGCCGGTTTGTAGCTTTGGTACGTGTGTTCTTGTCTTGTCTCCTCCCTTAACTGCGGGGTTTCCCGCCTTCGTGGCCTTAGGGCTTAAAGAATCCCCTTTCTGCGTTTGGCTCCTCCCACCTCACACATCACGTCCCTTTACAGTATATGCACTGGTATGTCATGGTTTATCTTACTTACTTGTATATATATATATATACGTATATATATACAGTGGGTTGTATACAAACACACACACACAAACACAATCTGCTTCCCTGTCTGTAATACCATGGCTAAGTTGGTCTTGGAATTTACACTGCTGTCTTACATTATCTGAATGAACAAATAAGTGTCCTAAGGCCAAAATCTAACTAACAATATTTATGTGGCCTGCTTTTCCTCAACCAGAAAAAAAAGCTGCTTATATATTTTTTTATAATAAAGACCATTGCTGTGTAATACAAAGCAAAAAAAAAGAAGTATCAAGCCAGTACAAATAAAATAACAGCTAGTTAAGTGGCGTATAAAAAAAATATTGTCATGTTCAATTTCAGAATTATTTCCATCAGCCATTAATGAGTTATAACGTTATTAATTAAACAATAATGTTCTCTGTAAATTTGACCTCATATCTGTTTAATTAATGACTACACAAGTGTTCTTCATAATTAATAATTATGACGTAATTCATAATTAATGATTCTGAATTACCACAAGAAGTATTACCTACACCCAGCTCCTCACTAAAATTAGGCTTGCATTATTTAGCTCCATCGCTTATACATTTGAACCAATATTTGCTGTTGGTGCAGGTACTAAAGCAAAGTAAATCTGTTATGCCATAATGACCTGCCAAATATTGTTGATTTACACATAATTAGTTTGCTAGCTGTCACTAACGATGAATACTTTATTCGGCTTTTTATTCATTTATGGAATTTATTTTCCAAATGTGTCACTCACAACTAGTTCCTTGTCTGTCTCTGCTTCAGATCTTTGGCTTATTGGTCAGAATCACTGCAAGTAAACCATCTCTTCTAAGGAACAAAAAACTAGTGCTGCTATCATTGAATACCTAATATATATGCTAGGGGTTTTTGTAGTATGGAATCAGATGCTTTTGTGGGTATATATCTGGACCTGCTGTGGCTATGTTGAGAAGCACAGTTTATTTTGCAAAGTTGTTCTATGGGTTATAGATTAAAACTCCTCTGACAATTTAGTGCATTCAAAATGTAAAGTGGAGGGAGATAAACACCTTTTCTGCGGTGGCTTGCAGCATCATTATTTAAATGATCAATATGCCCCTTGTTTTCACACACAATCCTTCCACGGGGAGAGCCAGAAGAATGTACTCTCATTGGTCAAACAGCGACAATATAATGGGCTGTAAATCAATACATAAATGGGGTATTTTTAGCACAGCAAGTTGCTACTGTTCCAAATGTCCCTGTTGAAAACCATCCCAAATGCAGACTCAGGACTTGGTAATATTTCGCCATGCATGCGCAGTAACTGCCTTTTTAGAGGAGTCGGAGACGCTTAGCCTGAGCACATGTAGATTTTCCGCAAAGGAAGTGCCTCCCAATAGCAAAGATAAACATGTATGCAAGACGAGTCTGAATACATGCGTGACCTTCTTTTGAGTGAAGTCTAAATAAGGCCCTATCTGTTACATTACTTTTGCCTTTATGCCATATATTATTTAACATATAGTATTTGTATATTATTGAACTTTATTATTATTATATTATATTATTCATTATTAATCATGTTTTTTAGATCCATTTTTGGCCCCTTTAGCAAAGCATAAGCATTATGCTCAGAAGCATAAGAAGGACTGGAAATCGCATAGGTCCTACATGTTGGATGGTCCTGATAGCTTAGACACATCTCTTGCAAAGCGTGTGGATGCTGGGAAGGTGGGCAGGGACACGTGTCTGTCAACATGCTCTTTGACTGTTTGGCTGCAGTCTTTTAATAATTGGATTGCAATGGCACGGTTTCTTAAAATCTTTTCTCGCCATTGGTTTTGTTGTCGGGACATGATTTATTTAAATAACCAAGAGGAACCGTTCAACTGTACTGGCATTTACCCATGTTCCCCTAAATCATAGGCCTGCCTTGATTATACAGTGTGGAAAGTTCATCATAAGGTCATTCCTGTCACTTACCATGCCATTTAGAACCACTGATGTAGTTAATTAGTTTTTTGGCTTTTGTCGCCGTTGAAAGCAGAAGAATAAATCTTTGCAGGAATTGCCACAAATCCATGCTTTCCATTGCACATTTGAACCGAGAATCAACAGCCAGCCTAATTTTTGAATGACGTCCACTGCACATAACATTAATTCTAATGAAAACAAAACATCAAACTAAGCCTGAAAGCAAAACGCTTCAATTGAACAATAATTCAATGCAAACATAAGACTTGTCAGGAAGGAAATGCAGTGAATAAATCGGAATAGGGGAAGCTTCCATGGGTCACTAAAGAAAAATAACCATATAGGTTGCATGAGAGCATCGAATTACATGAATAATAAAAAGTAACAAGTGCGGGGGGCGGGGGGCATGTATGTATATCTCTCTCATTAATATTCATACAGTAGAGCTTGTGACTGCATGCATTAAACTAAGAGAACTAAGCCATTATTTGTAATCTGTTAAACTGATGACAGAATCTTATCAGTTAAGTACATACCATATTATAAATTTACAATGTTAAACGTAACCAAGACATTACATTTTCTGTTGTAACTAAATCTTGAAACACACTGCGTAGAATTGATATCCATATCAATCTTCCTTTAGCTTCTCATTTGGATTGTTTCAGTTAAACTTCAAAAAACACATTCAGGGGGTTCCCATTAGCCAGATAACAATTTGTTTGACTGGAAGAAAATCCCTTAACTACAACCTCAGAGAATTATGGGTCCGGTGAATCGACCCCTAGCACAAGCTGCTTATAAGAATGATTTGAAATCCAATTAATTCCTTCATATTTGGGGCAGCCCTACAGCAGGCAAGGCTTGGTGGAAGTAATAGCCTTTACCCATTATTAGCTTTTCTAATGTGCCTGTGCATTGACAGGTTTTTGAAAGAAACACCAGTAAGATAATCCATATGTAGAATCAATAAGGAAGAGAAGGGAGTCAGCATTAATTTGGGCGAGGCGGTTACCGGGAGATGAGAAACCACTTTAATTGAAAAGGAAAAGCACTCACTGTAGCTCTGCGCAAGATTGACTGTTGTGGTAACGTTTCAGCCACAGACCTCCTTTATAAATAACTAGATACGCCTTGTGAAACCCTGACATGGCCGTCGTAAGGCCTCCTCTCCATTTTAGTTCAAAGGCATCTCATTCAAAGGCAGCGAGCTTTCAACCATCCAACCCTGACAGTCCACAGGCTGCCTTTCAAAATTCTCTTTGCTCAACACTACACTCTAATATACCTTCTCTCTGTTTGTTTGCTACATAATGATCACAGCTACTGCAAATGTGCACCACTGTGTGCAATTACAGGCATTACACACAATGGTCATCATTTACCATTGTGTGATTCCCAGTGTGATTCTGTTAGTATCCAATGCATTGTACGCGCCAATGTCTGTGGCTGCTTTCCGTCTGATATTTTTATATTCAATAACTTGGTATCATGGCAGATATAACAGGAATAACAGACTTTTTGAGTGTATTTCAAGCATTTAGAATTTTGAATTGAGCCAAATATGTGCATATGATATTTGCTGAACTAAATATTGTATCATTAAATCTGAATTTGCTTATTACCAAACCTGGTTACGGCAATGTCATAAGGATGTATCATTCTGCGTAAGTGTCAAGGCTTCTGGGATACTTGTGGCAGATTTGCCTATTCAGAGGTTAATTGGATAAGTCCAATAAAGGGGAAGACACATTTTGCCAAACCGTCTTGCATAAGGTTCTTTATTTAACAGATGAGTGTTTTTTATGGACTTATCCATGAATTTTTATAGACCTCTTAACGAAAGGCATTCCAAAAGCCCACCTGACACCACATTGTCTAAAATCTGACTGAAGTCTTTCTTGAAGGTTGAAATGTTAAGGCTCATTTGTGTTCAGGGAGTTCTGTGAGCAGGCTTAGGGATTATCCCCAAGAGTGGGCCTGTGTTCAGTGCGCTACAGAGGGGCTCAGTCCCACGTCATCTGTTGTAAATTTAAATAAATTGCTGACCTGAAGAAAGCCAGAGAGTGGTGCAAGCATTCTCAGAGCTGTGATGGACTCCATCTTGTTTTTTCAAAACTGAGCCCCTGCAAATGAGGTGCTGCTGTACACCTTGGAACATCGGGTTGAGTGCCAAGGGGTCAGATCTTCACAGTCTCAGAAGATAATACTTCAGTGGGACTGTGCAAACCTTGAGAGATCAAAGTGAGCGAATAAGCTAAAGGACGATTTAATGACCCAGAATCCCCTGTGGCTCGGCTACATTCAGACAAAAGAAGGGGAGCAATTTGGGCAAGGTCGCATTTTATTGATGTGGGCCAAGAGACAGCCCGTGTCTGGAATCAGATTATAGGGCGGGCTTCTCCTTTCTGGCTTTGTCAACTAAACCAAAAACTAGGAACTATCACTAGGGAGCGGACATAAAACCAGAGCTGTGCGCTATGCTGGGGTTTTTTGGTGAGGTAGTCATTATATTTAATGATGACCATCACGCTGTGTACCTCCAGCTTTGCCCGTCATTAAGAGTGCTGGGCTCTCAAGAAAATATCTGGTCTGTCAATTATTCAGTGCAAAGCATTAGAACAGCCCATAGCAAGATTTTGTAATACATCATAAAATACATTAATTATAGCAGAAGCAATAAATATCAATGCGAGTTCTAGCAGGTGTCGCTGATTTTATATAATAAAATACTCCCTGTGTTTCGGATTTGGATGTGTACATTTGGTATTCATGTTATGTTCATTGTGCAATGGTCCATTAAGAGAGAGAGCTGTAATAAAAAACAAATTCAATATGTCAAGTAAACAAAATGGCACGTGCCGTAACTTATAATACCTGCTTTTTTATTTGAAAAAAGTGTGTTGAGGGTCTGTGTCTCCACTGATAAAAATACAGCAAAAGAAGGATGTGATCCTACAGAAAAACGGTATCATAGATCTTTTTTTATGCATTTCATTCGTTTATATTGCCCAACAGTCCTCTGTTAAGGTGTGCGCTGTGGCATCTGAGTGGTGGGTGAATCTGAAATAAAGACGGAAATGCTACTGGCTGCTATACCGTATCCGTTACCTTGGCCAGAGTATTTCGATTTTGGCAGCGGAGGGAATTGATGATGTAAGCTTATTAAGCCCACAGGGGCTGTCTGCAACCGTGGCCCCTGGATAATTCTTATTGGTTCCTTTCCCTGCTTGACAGACACTGAGGTGGGAAGGGGGGGGTCCCACAGGCACCGAAAAGCGTTGTACGCTCAGATGTGCAGCTACAAAACCAAGCCTATCTCTTCTCCTACCAGATCTCAGGCAGTGGATTCAACAGCTTCCCTGATTTGCCAATCTGTCTGATGTACGATATACCAGTGGCATATTTTGGTAACTAAACCCTAGAGATGACAAAGGAGCTACCAGCCTTGACTGATATCTTTAATAGAAATTTATGCAAAAGCAGTGAAATGTTACACGACCTACTTGCTCAGATGTTTTAAATGACGCTACTTTCAATTTGCCTGCTTGAGCATTGCTGCATGTCATCACAAAAGAATTTATAAGTCTGAGAATGCCTTGCTTTAAATTGTAATGCTGAAAAGCATTTGCATTAATAATGACTTCTGATTAATTCTCTGCCCTTTTTCAAACCTGCATCTCTCATTAATCAGAAAACGGCCTCCCGTTGTCTCCAAGACCCTGGGGGGGGGGTCCCAAACTTTTGCATTGGAGAGTCCAACCGTGGAAAATTCCTCTTTGCTCGGCTGCCTGTTAAGGTTGTCTGCAAATCCCAAACCCCCTCCCCAAACCAAAGCCCATGCCATGCCCAGCCATGGCCCCCCACCTCGGTGTGAGGTCTTTGATATTCCAAAGCGCACCGCCTGGAGCTCAGATAGCATCTCGTATCAGCCCACTCTCCCGCACTCAGGCAAAGCCTTTCCAGAGAGATTCCTGCACAAATTAAATTCCTTGCAATCAGCTCTCCCACTCCCTCCCATTCCTTCATTGCCCAGCCCAGCCCTCACACCCCCCTCCCCCCAACATTCTGACATGAAAAGAGGACATAAAAAAACATCTCCCTCTCCCTGTCTATTCAGTGTTTTCCCGGCGACTGGAGAGCAGGCGCGTGAGAAGTAGCCGTCTCCGCTCCTGTTGCAAGTTCGCGCGCGGAGGAACAGCATCTCCTCCAGCTGCCGGGGAAGGGAGGAGTTAGGCTGTCTGAAGCGGCTCTCGGAAACAAAAGGCATTCCGCAGGAATCGCCACCTCTAGTCTCGTTCAGCAGAAGCAAACCCGCAAAGGCTAGTACATTTTCTGAGAGAGCAAGCCAGTGGGGGAGGGTTATCTGAATTAGCCTGAGGGGCGGACTGTCTCTGGACTCATGGTAGACGGTCCGTTCTTCAACCGTGTTGACTGCCAGGACAGAGCCACGAGCCAGCATTCTTTGTACCTTGGAAACAGAGGGACTGAATTTACACTTGAGGTTTTTACTTTTTTAAGTGAGGTAGGATTTTGCATCATTTGCTAAGCTTTATTGTGAATCTGTAACACAAATATATGAATGTCATTCTATCAGTAAGAAGCACAGTTTTAAGCAACACCTTCCAAGCCACATGGATTATTTGCAGCTGGCTTTCAGGAAAGGCTGGTTTGGTATTTTTTAGTTAAGTATCCTTGGATTTTTCCCTTGTTACCGCCATTCTAAGGAAATCATGTAGCCGCGCGTGGCTGTAGATAGGAATTGGATTATCTGTATAGCGCACTGGATGTATTAACTATGGCGACTGCACAGGAGTCTCCAGAAACCATAACCCCAGAGTCTCTTCCCAGCCTGCCTCATCGGGCTGTTCTCAAGAGGTCAGAGGGCGAGGTTCTCACGCGTTCCGCAAGGGAAATCACGGTGGCCTTCGTCAGGAACACAAAGTTTCATGGCCTGAAGTACATCTTTGCCCGGGACCGGTCCCGGATCCGGCGGATCTTCTGGTTCTTGGCTTTCTGCTCCTGTGTGGGACTGCTCTCCACGTGGTCCTGGAACCGGCTCCACTACCTGCTGTCCTACCCCGCCTTCACCAAGATCCACATGGTGTGGGCCCACAGCATGGCCTTCCCCGCCGTAACCTTCTGCAACCAGAACCTGCTCCGCGCCTCCCAGCTGACCAAGGTCGACCTCTACCACAGCGGCTACTGGCTGGACCTCCTGCACCAAAACCACTCGGTCAATGAGAGGAGCCTGGCCATCCTAAGGGACGGCCGCAGGCTGAGCCTGCTGAGCTTACTGGACTTCGGACATTACGCCCCGCCGCCTAACTTCCACATGAACACCACGGAGATGTACGACAGGCTGGGGCACCAGCTTGAGGACATGCTGCTCGAGTGCAAGTTCCAGGGGGAGAACTGCACCTACAAGAACTTCACCCCTGTATGTAGAGAGGGAGGGGGGGGAGGGTAGAACTTTACCCGTATGTAGAGAGGGGGGGGGGGGGGGGGGGGGGGTAGAACTTTACCTATATTTCTGTTTATACAGCGACACAGTCAGAGAGAGATAGAGCGCAGAGAGAGTAGAGAAAGAAGGAGAGAGAAAACAGCACTAACAAGAATCTTACTCTTACATTGGGGGGGGGGGGCAGGAGGTATATGGAGGAGGGAAAGGAGGGAGAGGGACAGAGTGTATAGTGTATGGCAAGTGATCAATGTGAGTGAGCGATGCGGCTGTCGGTCAGCTTTCGCTTTCGGTTTAACAGATGAAAAAGAGGGAATGATGCATATGTTGTGAAAGAAAAAAAGGGGTATGGACACTATCGCAAAGAAGATAAGCTATGGATATTGCAGAATGTAACTCGAGAACTGTGCAAATGCAAATACGGGGATTTGGCAGAGCAGAAATACAGTAGCAGATTAATTGGCTTCGCAGACAGTGGGAGAAGGTTTGATTGAAATATACTGTATATGCCTCCTGACTGATTGCCAGCAGTATAGAAAGCACAGATTGGATGCAGGAATCCTTTGCGTGAGGGGAGAGCCGCTCTCTCTCTCTCTCTCTCTCTCTCTGTTATTGTTCAATTAGCATTTTGCAGTATTCATCCTCACCATGGGATATATTCAATTGATGCTCATATTGGCAGGAATTTTCAGCGCAAGCATGCAGATAATTGAATCGGGGCGATTGCGTTGTACATAATTGAAAAGAGATGTCTGAGGGATTTTTAGGGTGAGAGGGTGCGTGAGTTCAAGTATGCGTTTATTCTATACTGTGCGATTAGAAATAAGAAGCAATTACATATCGTCCACCTGGGTAACTGAACGCCTGGCAGATTTATTTATTTATACATGTATGTTTTTGTGCATGTTTAGATGCATGGTACCGATGCATGTTTAGATGTAAGATGTTCTTTCTCAATAGGGCTATAAATAAACATAAGAAATTGCACTTTCCTTAATTGTCTGAATCAACCAAAAGAACTGAAAGCTGCTTCTGGCACGTTTTGCTGTCAAATTTTAAAATCTTGTGTACGTTTTTAGTAAATGTTAGTCTTGAAGCCTCAATTGTCTGTTGCTTGTTTAGCCACTATTCCATCTTCACTGCTGTTCTTGTCTAGCATTTCTGTAAAGAGCGCTGCATGCTTGTTAGAGCAGAAGGCAACACACAAAGCCAAGCAAAGAGAAAACGCGTTTCCCTGAATTCAATCAAAATCACCAGTCCGTCTTAAGAGAATGTGCTGTCACATAAAAACCTTCCCAGCACAATCCACCAAAATTCTGCAAAAAAAAAACAAAAAACTTTTTGTCCCCCTTGGATGACCTGGGTATTTTTTTGGAATCTACGGGGTCCGTTTACTGTACTAGGATGCAAGATAATCTGTGTGGGTTTGCGTTTTAATTGAATCACACTTTTCTTCAAGGGGACTCACGGTGTTAATTGAATCCAGGGCTATTCACGTATTTAAGAAAGAAAGATTCGGGATACAGTTGTTCCTTCGTGCACCAGTTTTCAGTGTGAAAGCAAAAAGGAAATTTCTCTAATTACGCCCGCAAAGAAAGTGTTTCTGCCTTTCTTCTCCATCGTTTTCTGCCGCTCGTCCTCGCTCTCATATACTGTACTCATCATGTCGGTTTGTACAGCATGGGCTTTGCACTGCTTGCCTTTCATATGGCTTTAATCTTAGAAGAAAGACTACTACGATGACTGCTGGCCAAAAAGGGAAGATAGCGACTTTGCTTTTAATTAGCTATATTGAGTTGAATATATTTTTACCACGCAGGAGGTGAGGTTTAAATAAGTATGAGCTGTCAAAGCCATCAAGGCCAGTTTTCTAAATCCTATAAATAAAATCCAAGCGCCAACAGATGACTTAATCTTCAATTATATGATAGGACGAGAGGCCAGTCTTAGTTTTTATAAGTATCAGCATTTAACATCTACGAGGCACTGTTTGAATGCAAATTAATTTTGTTACAATTTAAGAACTATGGAACTGACAATACATGTTATTGTCAAAAATGTTATTACATGGTGAATACAGGCTTGTATCACACCAAGCTCAAGGTCTAGTCCCCTTGTGTCTGTGCATACAGCAACCTTGTTTTGTGCCCAAATGTTATTACATGGTGAATACAGGCTTATACCACACCAAGTTCAAGGTCTGGTCCCCTTGTGTCTGTGCATACAGCAACCTTGTTTTTTTGCCCCCTAGTCCAGACCACATTCAACTTCATTGGTCACAAACCACTTTCTCTTCCTGTCCCTTGAAATAAAATTACAGTTCACAGAGGTAAAAACAACGATTGCTAAGGACCTCCGTGAATTAATTTAGGAAGTGCAAAAATGTATGTATGGCCACAGTTTCATTCATAATGCATGCTGACATTAATGGTATTGGAACATAACCTACTCACTGAATTGCAAAGAACCCCCTCAATCATGCAATACATGATTGCTGGCTCCAGCTCCGCCCCTCAATAATGTGGTTGCCAGTGTGGCATAGGTGAAGCTAGAATGACAGGGAAATTCTTAAAAAACATGCATTTGGAGAACCTGTGTCCCAGTACAGGGAAAGTACTGTGTATAATGTTCGTTCAAGAATTACGTGATAGCTTTTGGATATACAAGATACTCTGGCAGTAAATATGCTCCCAGGCCTGCAGCGCAGTGAATCGGTAAATCTGCATGAAATGATTTCAGTAACTAATTGCGGAATCCCAGCATGCGTCGTAAAAGATCTGAGCCGTTATCCCAGCACAGGTTTACAATGTTCAAAGTACCTATATGTTGGTGTCATTTGGAGAGTTGTAACAACTTGGTGAGGCAAGGTTACAAATCTGAATATTATTCAACAATTGTAGGATTGTAGCCTTCTGACAATATTCTTTAGTATATTTCAGTTATTTTTCCTAATGTAACTTCATTGTGCTGTGGGACCTAATTAAAACATAATTAAAGTCACAATGTGACTGAATTTGTTGTGTTTTATCTACATTGTGAAGGTACATTGTCAGCTTCGTAACCATAGCTTAGCATAATTATAAAATAAATTTCCAAGAACACAGATACTGTACGTAAACAGGGATAAGTGAATAGCTGCTTCCATTAAAAATACTAAATTGAAATCTAAACCCATAATTGTATGAAAATATAAACCCATAATTGTATTGAAATTCCCACATTCAATAAGAATGTTAATTTAAAAAATTGTCATACCTTGCCTATAAGGGCATTTGAAGTGCTTGCCTTGTATCATCTTCCGAAAAGTCTGCATATTTCCGGGATGTTGTAGTATATTTTACTATTTGTATATTTCTGTAAGGTAAAAAAATGTTGTGCTCTGCATTTTAGTCACTTAATGATTATATTGTTTGAATAAGCATTAAAGCTGATTCCCATAGCAGAAATTTAATCTACAATCAAGTTTTCTACATTATTCTAACTATTCTAAACATATTTTTATACAATTTTGATAATTGTAAGTTGTAACTATATTAATGTTTGCAAATTAAGTATATTTTACAAGTGAGGTTTGTATTGTTAGCTCTAGGTCACTTGTTTCATGTGTAATCTTGGAACTAATGAATAAACTATCGTTGGTTTTTTGTACTTAAAAAGAAATGGCAATGAAACGTGAACATTTGATCTTTTTTATCTGACACATACTACTGACTGCATTGCAGCTATTTAACACGCCAGAGCATGGACATGTCATGTTTAAGTCATGATGTCATTCTGTCATGTATCTGTAAAAGATCCAATGATATACTGATCCATGAAACATGTATAAGTAATGTCGCTATTTACTGTAGTGCAATGTTAATATTTAATCATGACAGTTCTCTTGCCAACGAAGGCACCTGATAACTGTTGGTCGGAAGATATTAGCCTTTTAAAGTAGCGAAGCAAATTCTGTCTGTCAAATTTCTGTAACCACTCCGATGGCCTGAATAGTCACCCTTAACTTTTGAATTGTCACCCGTCTCTTGTGATTTGTCAATTCTTCTGAATTGTCACCCTTCACATATGACACATATGAATTATCATCTGATCCTTTTGTTTTCAGTCTTCAAAGTCTGCTAAAAGTCACTTCACATGCTTCACCCCCTAGGAGTGATAGTACCTTCTAATATTGAAGTGCACCAACTGTAATCCGGGGGATGCACGGGATAACCAAGGATATCATTACATTTCACTTAGGATAATTCCAGTGATGGAGCTTTCTAAATGTCATAGGAGGAATGTAAATTACTTTCATCAATTTCCACATGCACTTGTGTTCAACGTCTATAAGAAAGGGCCATGAACTGTTTTAAGTTCACAGTTTGCTAGGTGATGATTCTAACATTTTGCCCATGGCAATGAAACTTTTATATAAATAAAAGATTTCCATTCATAAAATCGGCCTCATGGTGTAGTTTCAAAATGAATAATGAGCTAATTCGGATCTTGATGGCAGGGTATTACAACAGCTTAAACCCCTAAGCTTCAGATGGGCCAAGCTGCTGCAGACTCATATTAAAGTCTTGGGGCATAGTGAGTGTGAATTTCAATTTGACAGGGGTCAGCTTCTACATTCAGGGTTTCGGGCACGGCGGGTGGAGTCAGGCTGGTAGGCTAAGCGAGAGGTTCAGGTGGATCTTTTAGCGGCTGTCATGTGGAACTCGTCGAGAGATGCTGAAAATGTGATGGAGGGTCAAAGCTTCAGGCCTCAGGCATTCCGTCTGCCTTGACCTAGGTGTTCTGTCGGTGTGCGGGTAGCGGCCAATAGGCTTTGTCCCTGCTTTCTTGCCATCTCTCCTTGCAAGGCTGCTAATCGAAACTTGGCTCTGAGCTACATATCACTGCAGCGTCTTATTCATCCTGCAAGAGTCATTTTCACCGTCCTTAGCCCGGTGGCGGACTCGATAATCTAGAAGCGTGAGCGGCCCATTAAAGGGCCGTGTCAGATGACCGCCTGCCACTCCGGTGCCTTCTGGGCACAGGATGGCACCTCTCTAATGCTGTGAAAAGAAAGGCTGTACTTGGTTTGGCCAGGAGCGGATTCCACAACATTGGGAATAAGCATGGAAGATTTGTCTGGCTTTATTGCACCTGGGACCACAACTGACAGTGTGTTCTCAGTGATACTACTACTATAAATAGCACTGCCTGAGTTTCTGCGGGTTTGTCATGGCGCACTGGACTCCCGTTCATGTTGTATGCCGAGGCTGATCACATTTGCAAAGACAGGTTTACCACATCCGACTTCAATTCAGTTTCAGCGCGGGAGTGATCCACGGTTGCCCAAAGAAAATGTAATTTGTTAAATTTAAACATATAACATATACAGCAAATAACATTTAGTGACAATTGCCAGTAAAAACTGTTATCTGCTTTTGCTCTTTCCCAGAGAGACACAGCATGTTTTAGTTTTCTATGATTTCCTACTTTGGCTTTCTGCCGTGATGTTAATTTCCTTACCACCGTGTACTCACCAGCATGAACTGAATTCCTTAGCTGCCACATTCTGCAGGGCTTATATAACACACTCAGCTCATGCAAGTTCAATTGCAATTGAACAATAAAAAATTTGCCTTGGAAAAAAATCATATATCCATGGAAATATCACTTTTTCATTGATAGGTGTAACAGGTTTTTTCAGTGCTAATTCTTGCCACAGCCAATGCCATTCCTTGATGTAGAGTTACATGCAAAATAAAAATTGACTGGGCGGCTGGGTGGCTAATCCATTTAATGCACTATTGCAGTGGATTGATGGTTCAAACCCAGACCATGCCAGTGCTGTGGTCTGCCTGTCAAGTTGCACATTAAGGGGTCGATTTACTAAAGGTTTTTGAGTACAAAATCAAGTGTAAATCTTCTACCACCCACAAAACAATCATCTGAGGTGATCAACTAATGAGGTGCAAAGAAGGCTGCATGTATTAAAATTGAAAGATACATGGATTTTTCATTTTTGTGGGTTAGCCTGAATGAATATGCAAAATTGGGCATCCCTACGTTATACTGCAAAATCGTGGGAGGAGGTCATGCAAATAGATTACTTGCCCGAAAGCAACTTTGGGAAGGGTAATTTCATATGCATTTTAACCCCGCGCAGACCCCTGCCATGGTGCCAGTGACAAAAATTCTGCTCAACTCCGATATTGATTTCCTCTGCAACCAAACTATGAGTGGAAGCAACAGACTCCATGTTTTAGCATTATTAGTCCACGGTTTGTGACAACTCTGCTGAATATGAAGTTTCTAAGTGACACTATTGTCCCGTAGCAAGTCCATTTCACAAGCAACCCCCCACCCAGTCTCGCCTGCAACTATACCTACCCATGCATGAAACAGTGGACAATAGCGTCTATGTGTGAGTTCATAAATATATTTTTTCATCAATTTGTTTTCCGTCATAGCAACAAGATAAACCCAACAATAGCCCCATCATATGCCAAAGCTGTGAAAAGCCCTGCTCACTGAAATGCAAAATAAACGTGAAATTCTTGTGTAATTATACCACGTCATTCTACTATAAATATCTGCTACTAAATATGAAATAAATATCCAATCCTACCATTGGTTTTACGCATAGAGATGTCCCTTTCAAAATTCAGTGGTCATGTATTGTCTGGATCAATCCGTTATACAACACTTTATAATGCTACTACACTATCTGAAACGTTGACACGTAATACCCCCCATGCTCAGCAAACCTGTCTCATTCATTACAGTTCTGGTTTAATTGTTGGTTTTTTTATCCAATATAGTACATTATAACTTTAGCAATGCTGTTTGCAATGTCTTATTGGATGCTTTGAACAATAAATTACAGCCGGGCCTAACAGAATTTCTAGTTTCATTAGTTTAGTTTTACACAAACAACATAGAATATACATTCACGTTGTTTCCTGTTATTAAGTTTTTACTAATTTACTAACTCTTCAGCATGGCAAGAGAAAATCCTCACCTGCATACATTTTGGGAATGGGTCATAAGATACCATAATTACCAAGATACCGTAGCATTGATTCTGTCGTAGAATATACCTGAGGGACATTTTCCTCCTCGATATGTAAGCATTACTGCTTGTGATATTTCAAATATGTACAGTATGTTAGTTTCTCCACTCTGCCACAGTGTTGTGCCATATGTTCACATTACATTTAGTCATTTTTTAGTAATATTGGTTCAATATTATTAGTAGTGTAAGCATTCATAGGTGGCTCAGTCATGCTTTATGGTTGATTTGCCCTTAAGCTAGAACAGTTGCCTGCATTCTCCCGATGGTGGAATATTATTTTGTTGTAATCTTATCGTACATAAGACTATGCCACAATAGTATGTCCCTGGGCAATACTTGTCACTTAGGGCATGGTAAACAGTCATTCAAATTTACTGTGCATATATGCTAGATTAATGTAAAATTTTCCTTGGAGTGAGGATAAATGTATGCTTTATAATGGACAAAAATAGTTTATTCATTTTATGACAGGCTTTGGATAGGTTTTTGGATAGATATATATCCCCCTATACTGATGAAAAGATTAATTCCTACTTGAAAATGATGCAAAAGTTAGTTTTATGAGCCAAAACAGTTGATTTATAGTTAAATATATGATTATTTTATGATTATAGCAGTGCACAATTTATCTATTTTGGATACATTTGGAGACACTAAGTGACAACAGGGTACACTGCCTATATTTTGCATCATAGATCTGCATATCACCCTCAGATTTTGCACACTTGTGGACACGGAGTTTATGATCCAAGAAATGTATAGTTTTACCTATTTCACATATGTAGCTTTCAGTATTTCATTTTTTTTTGTATTTTTCCAAAGTTTCTTTGCAATTGTGGCACTTTATTTTGACCTAAATTATGAAAATAAACTAATATAAGTTAGTATTGTAAATGGTAAATTTTGTTTCATTAAGTCTTTCACCAAATTTCTGTGATGCTCACACCTGGAGTTATAAAGCCCTAAATAAATAATAAATAATAAAATATTTGCAGGTGGGAACAGATTTGCATGTGATTTTTCACATGCAAACCTGTAAATCGACCCCTAAGTGTCTTTCTCTGACTCATGTCTGTGTGAGCCTGACTTGTAGGTGAAGTGATGTTTGGAATCACATGCTTTGGAGGAGAGCACGTGCTTGTCTGCGTTCGCCTGAACTGACAGCAGAGGCTTGTTTCCAAATTGTGATAGAAGAGGCCATTCCAAATAAGAAGAAAAAGAGGAATAAATAACAATTGACTTATACCTGGGGCCCCAGGTGACTTCTCTTCTTATCCACATATTGACTTCATTTTACCAATTATCAGCCTAGGGAGATCAGTTGCCCAGGTAACATTACAGACCTTCAGGACCACTGTTTCCCTGGCCTGTGGAAATGGAGGGATAAAAAGAAGATATCTGTTGTCCAGAAATGCAAGAGCCAGGTTCGAGTTAAGGAACAAGCTAAAAAGTGATAAGAAGGTATTTGGAGGTTAGAGACACAGACAGAAAATGGCTGCACTTTTGTGAAAGGCTTTCAACAAAACACCTCAGAGGGAACATGCTCATCGACAGTGATGTCACAGACGTATCGCTGCACTCGTGTAATAGCATGGAGTGTAGCGTATTTGTGTGTGTGTGTGTGTGTGTGCGTGTGTGTGTGCGCGTGTGTGTGTGTGTGTGTGTGTGTGTGTGTGTGTGTGTGTGTGTGTGTGTGTGTGTGTGTGTGTGTGTGTGTGTGTGTGCGCGCGTGCGTACGGCTGTGTATGGCTGTGTGTATCTGTGAGTGTGCGTGTTAGCATGGTAGTGTTTGTGTGTGTGCATATGATTGTTCTGTGTTTGTATGCATGCATGATTCTGTGTGTGTGTGTGTGTGTGTGTGTGTGTGTGTGCATATGTGTCCAGGCTTTTTTTACGTGTGCCTTTGTGTGCACACAAGAGTGTTTGTAAATTTGCGTGTGTGTGGGTTCTATATGTGTTTGGTCATTTCCTCAGGTCAAAGCAGCTCCAAGTGCTCAAGTTTCCATTAGTGTATCACAGTGTCTGTTATCAAAAAATGGACATCTGAATATTATCAAGTGTTCGGGTATTCACCCTCTGAATAATTCTGCAGTCTCCATGACAAATCCATTCCACCCCGGGAAATTAAATAACTTTCCAGACACCTGGGACTTATATCTACTGTCACCCTTTTCATTTAATGTCTTGGCCATACAAACTGTCAGTGCTACTTATTTAAAAACAAATAGGATTAAATGATGGCTTGTTTACACCTATTTGTTCTGCCGGCCCTTGTGTTTTCCTCGAGTTTCTAACGAGGGAGGCAATTTTGATGAAGGCAAAGTTTATTTTCAGTTAAAGCTGTGCATTAACTGACAATGGAAATCTGAATTAACACGGAGTTGCTCCATACATTGATAAAACATTTACGAGATATACAAACAGAATAAATCATGCAGAGCGTTTATAAATAGGGACTCTCAGAGGATTTTGTGTACAAAACTTTAATAAACAGTGTCATCTGCCCACCATGGCCCGTACAGCACTCTAACACTTTTGGCAATAGACAGAGTAGCTTCTCTCAATGTTGGTAGGCAGCACAGAGAGAGATGTTAAATCATGATTCAGGGTAGCTGATTAAAAATTTTGTATTTCATTATCCTTTGTGTAAAGTTACATTTATTTAACTGCATATAAAATGTAACATGTACTTCAAAGGTGTTAATCATCTACTAATGCAAAACATCCCAGCTGTACAGGGGGAATTTATGTGTACAAATCCTATAATGGTTTTGGCTGAGAAGTCAGACACAAACAACACAATAAATGCTTCTGAAATTCATCACATTAAGTTATGGGAAAATCCCACTGTGGTTATAGACTGACCCATAATTGGTTTAATTAAGATGAGCGCTGTGCTCTGTTCTCAAAAAAATAATTACATTGTAAAGGCTTATGAATTGAAATGGGGATCTTTAATCATTACCGTGCACCATTAGAAAAAATCTTCTGATTTTAGATTTCATTCTCTGATTTTCTTCTGTTTTCAAACATGAGGGAATACAACAGAGCCTTTCTAGATTTATAGTATTCTAATATTCAGTGCAAACTCCTCGTCTAGCAGCTGGCCAACATATGGCTTGATCACGAGACTGATTCTAAGAGGAATAGCCAGGTCGATGTTTGGGGAAGACATATTTTGACCAATCAGGTGGAACTGGGGATGTACTTAATCGCACAGAGCATTTGAAGAACAAGTTCCGCTAAAATATGTTGCACCGCATAAAATGAAACTTAAATGACTCCATTAATAACAATTTATTCAGTGCATAGACATGGTCTCAGTGCCCATTAGGAGATAATTACGCAATACAGCTGCATTTCTCATTTTGAGGTCAGCTCTACCAGAAAGGCTAGGGCTTATGGAACCATCGGTGATGCTGGAACTTCAGCGGCAGCTGTGGTGTTGGTGGTGGCAACATCTTTCAAGGCAGGAGATACTGCCACCTAGTTTCAAGGCAGGAGATACTCATTAATTCACCTGAGCAAAATAAGCACGAGCCCTATCATGAATCTAAGTGCCGGTGGAGTTTCTATTTAGCTAGAAATGGCTATTTTATTAATACAGTCTTGGAAAGCCACGGATGACTGGTTTTAATTTGAACAGTCGATTGAAGCAGAAATATTGAAGATCTATTTTTGTTGCCTAGGACTGTTTGCCTAGTTTGTGCTAGCTATTCTGCCACATTAATTATTATGCCCTATCAATAAAGGCTACTACAGGCTAGCGCTCAGTTGAGATTTTGACCCCCAATGAAGTAAAAAAATATATATTAAAAAATCAAACTACCTTTTTGAGAGAAATATGCTGTTTCGCTGCCGTCTAAATTCAAAGCTCCATTTTGCCGTCCCTACTAACAGTTTGCTATGCAGTCGTTCTCACCCCTCAGTGAACACAAATCACCGTCGTTAGTTTGGTAGGTTTGAAGCCCATTTCACGGGTCTCAGACTGTAGGGAAACTCCACTTTGTGAGATTGGCCATATGGCACCTTCGCCACCACCGACTGATTGAGCGGGAACCTCTGCACCTTTCATTACGTCCCGCAGGGCCAGAGTGCCAGGTGCCATCTCTTCTCCCATCATCCTCCATAACAGGGAAGTCATTTCTGAGCATTTATTTCCTCCGTTTCTGTCTCTCTTTCACTGTGACCACAGGTATCTGGACCTAAAATATGACCTGAATGTCAGACTGTTTGGAGAAACACTTTGGTTGTGCTTCGATGCCTATTTCACATGAAGCACAACCAAATCTTTCAAATCTTTCATGCGCTATAGCGCATTACGATATTCATGTGCATTGAAAGATAAGGTCTCAGGTGATGTAAATCGTCATACACTTAGGATTGATTAAGCTCCACCTCCAGTTTATTACACTGGCAGTCATGGGAGGGAATGGCCATCTCTCAGCGGTTAGGCTTACCCGTCATGGAAAATGTACTTGCAACCGTTTCCTGTTTTTGCTCGTCTACAAGTGCATTTGAATCAGAAATCCGCTCTAGTTAATAGCTGCCCAGACCTCATTGGTTCATAGTTTTAATGGTCTATGTTTACAGTTGTTTGCTGGTGCCTCTAGGGCCACCCTCCATCCTGCTTCTGGGTTGAGCGATCGTCGCCCTCCTCGCGCTCGATTTTATGAATAACGAAACGAACCCGCGGCGCCCCCCGGATGAACGCCGCGTCCATCTTTGTCACACAGCTGAGCGCACTGCACACCCGGTCGCGTTCTGGATTATGGTCTAATCGCAGACGCAATTAGAAATGGGGACGTGTAGATGCAACGCGAATGCAAATGTTGGAACGGCAAAGCGTTTGACGAGAATTTTAATTTCAAAAACGCACTGGAGTGTTTGTAAACATGGCCTTTTGTTGGTTTTCTGTAGCCTGTGTGCCAGCTTCCTGGTAAGCTACGAATGTCATTTACGGGTCGGTTTCCATGGCCGCTCATCTGCACGCTGTATTTAATTACCCAGTTTGCAGCTGGTCCCATTTTAATCACGCTGACTTATGTATTCCTGTTATGTGCTCAATTATTTCACAGGAAGCACACAAGAGATGTGTTAAAAAACACACATAACGTGTAATTTTGTGTTACTTTTCAACAGTCCATGTTTAAAAAGTCTCCCTTTTTAACACATACATTGTGTAACTTGACACAACATGTGTTGAAAGTAACACAAAAGTAGCAACAAAAAAGTGTGTTGGATATCAACACATCCTTTTTGAGAGTGTGCACGACATCACCCCAGCACATACAGCATACAGCTAACAGTAGCGGCTAGTATGTGAATCTCTATGCCAGTCATTAACTCGTGATGTGTCCTGTGTGTCTCAAGCTTTGTTTGAGGAAAGCTAATGATCAGTAGGCCTAGAGAGCAGGGGCGGACAGGGAGAGGTTCCAGCACTGTGGTATTAAATTTTAAACTGCTGTGCATTCTTTTCTTGCTTTTCGACGTAAGCGAAAGTGAAATTAAAACATTTTTTGCCAACCCATTGCTGGTTCATGAGTGGCTCAGGCCAAGTCTTACAGCCTTGATATCACAGATTGAAGTCTGGTCTATATTGTTAGCATGAATCTGCGGCAGGGAGCCACAGATTGGTGGCTTCTTACCCCCAGGGGCAGAGAGGGCTTAAGCCAGCTGTGAGAGATGCACCTCTCTTCTTACTGGTGTTATTTTGTTATATCTTTCCTTTTATGCTTTCACTTCTGTAAGATCTGGGCAGTGATTGTTGGGCGGTGGCATACCAGAGCGCTTGCTTATTGCACTTATGTGAACAGAGGACAAGTTGACCGTGACTAAAAAAACAGCTGGAACTGGCCAGTGCACCCTGATCCTATTTTACAGTGCACTTCATGCGGTGCAAAAATCCAATACATTTCCCTCTTCACTAAAATGGTCATCCTGCTGACAATAGTCAATGAGCTGTATAGCTGTGTTTTTTAAGCAGACTAAAATTGTGTGTCAGGAAGTGTGTCCAAGGAGCTGAAACCAAGAATATTACATGATCCCAGATTTAGATTGAGAAGCAGGAACCTTCTCTATAATTCAATTAAACTTGCTCTTCCATTTTAGAATTTCCCAGCGACATAGCTACATCTCATAAAGTGTGATATAGCATGCTAGGAATCTGACAGAATCAACAATATGAACAAAATGAAGAAACCCTGATTAAGTCCTCCCACACTATTTGGTTTTCAATAACGCATTTAAAAAGTTTTGTTTTGTACTCAGCATGTTGAAATCATGTTTTGATAGCTAGCATTTTTAGACCTTGATTGCAACTGTGACTTATAATTGCACTTTTAATTCTAACTGGCCCTCGAGCTAAGCTCTTGCCCACTATGCTTCATATCCAGCTGTATAAATGGATGCTGTTCAAAAAACAATGAGCCGTGTTTCCCCCAAATCTATCCCCCCGGGCATCTATTGGGAAAACATTAAAGTAATGTTGGAACTCTCTAGGTTTACTAATTTTGATTTTGAATATGGGCAACGTGTAAAAATGATGCGTGCTTCCTGTTCGGTTCGCGTTTGACTTGCAGAGGGATGAGCATCGTATAAGCAAGTAGGTTAATACAGCTTTAAATCAAGTCTGTCAGCGTGTTTATCTCATTTAATCTCATACTCACTCACAATCTGTCAACCAGCTCAGCTGCCATACCTTATGTCTGCATTAAACCACGAGTCAGGGAGAAGTCACACACATTAAACCATGAGTCTGGGAGATGGCACAGACATTAAACATTAAAACATTAATCGCCACGGACCGCCAGTCTTCCACAGTCTCGAAGAGGAATGAGAAGAGCTGGGATTGAGATTCAGAAAGTATTGAAAATAAGCACAGACCTGTAGATAGAAGCTCCCTCCCCCAACCATCTCCATCCCGAACCCCCCCCCCCCCCCCTTTCCCTCAAACTCCCCAACTACACAGGCAGCTGTTGGAGCCAGCTGCCGGCACATCCTACCCGCGGCGCCATCAATGCTCGGAGTCTCTGATGGGGCTGGTAGGGCGGAGGGAGCAGATGGTGCAGACCTTACTGATATGCCACCAGGCTGCCGAGTGGGAGGAGGGGGCGTCCTCATTATGGAGAAAGCTTGCTGTGGGTTAAACAGGACTTTTACTGGGGAAAAGGGAACATTTAAGATCATTAAGACGAGTGATGTCATACAGCTAGTTGCCCTTATAATGAAAGGGTCATTAGGAGCAAACCCCCTACTTTCTCTTACGGATAAAGGCACGTATCACTTTTTGCATAATACAAGAACACATTTTGATGAATGCTTTTTTCATTTTTAGATGTGACATTATAATATTATCAATGGCAACCATACCATACAGTATGTTATGTTACTAAAACAATCGTCTAATAAGCTCTGCATTGTGTTGGATGCCCAAAGCTGACCGGCAACCATAAGATGAATAAATGTGGTTACTTTCTGAATAGGAAACTAACAACTTGGGGGTCGATTTACTAAGATCCCAAAAAAAGGGGTGTTATTTTGCGTGTGCAAACAAAGTATTTGCACGTATTATAATTTCACTCATTGCGGGTGATCAACTAAAAGGCATTGGGTGCGTTAAGTAACTGAGCGGCTCAGCTTCGCTCAGAGCGAAGAACGCACTTAACGGGTTGCTCAGTTTCTCTCACGCACTTTTGGATGTGGATCAGAGAGGAGCAATACGGAACTAGCTATGGACCCAAGTAACATTACTCTAGCTAATGCTAATGGTCGTTTCGAACACCTAACGTTAGTTATATCTAACTAAAATCTATCAAAACTGATTAACCTATCGTCTTCAGCCGCTGATTCCTCCCCCAAGACATTCAAGAAATCGCACAACACTGAATTTCTCGTCACCATTTTTCCAAACTCAGACGGTTGTTACAGTTGCTCAGCGCTCACCTAGAGCAGGATGTTAAGTGATTCAAAAATCCGCTCAGTGCTCACACTGAGCATTCTCACCATGAGCACTCAGTTACTTAATGCTCCCATAATGCATGTGACTCCAGCCACAAACAGCCATATTTAAATGGGAGACTGCGTGTTTGGAATGATTAGGTATAGGTTACAATAAACAAGCTGGTGGTTTCCTACTGTTTCACTGGATGTCAGGTAAAAGTTTGTATTTGCTTTGTTATTCACTGTTTATTATAATACACGTTATATTGCTTGTTTGATTCAAGTACTAGTTACTCTTGTATTCTGTAACACAATTTGCTTCACGATAAATGTTCATGATATTTTTATGTATTTTGAGCGGTAGGCCAGAAGTACGTAGAATTAGCCCTTATTGTTAACACAATCATTCAGAATGTTCGGTTATATTACAGACACTCCCGTGTGTCCATACCTTTTCTAGTACAATCTATGGTCCTACTCATCAACGGTAAGACTGGGATGGACACACTCATGTGTCCGTATGTGTAAAAGAGTTAAGAACCAGAGACAGTGCACCTGAACAGCTGGCTTCTTCTAGTGACTTGCTCTACTAACCCCTATTTCCCCCAAGAGCTGTAAAATGTCATCGCTAGATAGTTGATAGTCTATGTATCTATTTCTTTTTTTTGCCTCTGACATTCCAGAGAGATTTACAGGAGTGGAAAATACCATCTTGTGGGCTTTGATCGTTACGTCGTTTCGGTCTTGCTACAATGACAGCCGTCATCTGCTAGATTGTGTGTCTTTTGATACCTGCTTCGTACTACCCATTCATACTAAAATGCACATGCAATTACCATTCCAAAAAATACTTTTGGTCTTAGTAAATCACATTACACATGCTAAAGTAATCATTTTGCATGACCTCCTCCTACTATTTTGCGAAATAACGTATGTACACCCAATTTTGCATATTCATTCAGGCTAACCCGCAAAAATGAAAAATCCATGTAAAGCTTTCCATTTTAACAGCTTTTAGCACATGTAAAACCAATAAAATGACCAATGATGTGCCATGGTATTTGTTTTGCACCAATCATTGGTTGTGTTATTAGTTTTGCCTGTGATAAAAGGTTTTGCACATGCTAAAGGTCTTAGTAAATCAGGCCCTCTGTGTTTAGTCTTATATTAGAGCATCTGTGGCCATTTACATGTCACCTAACTGAAATGCTGCATTAAATTCTGTTGACGAGTCGGCCTCCACAGAATCTGAAATCCATGTAGTGAGCAATACCATGGACCAGACCGGCAAATCGATCCATCGCCTCAGATTCCCCTCCATCCCTCGCCTCGCCTTTTATGGTCCATTTTGTGGTATATGGGTTTGGATTAGCTTACATCTTTCATCTTAATGGAATTGCATGCAGAGATGAAATACTGGGGGGAATATAAAAGAAATGAGATAAGAAAAAGGTCTAAGCCATTACTCGCCATTATTGATAATTTATAGAGGTGAGATCTGAATTACACAATACCGCCTTTTTATTGACTGTTATATATACAGTAGGCTATGTAACACTTCATCCCTGCAGCCTAAATCCCTGCTGCCATTTTCAGTTTAATTTATGTAAGCAGTGCTGTTTCACAGTTCAACCAGGAAAAACAACTCATACCCTCCCCCTTTCAGTACTGGACAATGGCTTAACGCTGATTGTTGTTGACTTCTCCAAGATAAAACTTGAAATTGGTCCCGAGAGCACATGGTCTGGTTGTACCGTATTATAATCTATTTTCCTCCCAGAGTAAATCAAGACTCTTCCACATCAGCAAAACAGATATTCTTAACAAAGCGTAAACTGTGGTCAAAGCTGCCAATGGTGCCAAGTCTTTCATTAAAAAATCCATGCACTGGCTGCAGAATTGATTTATTTGCAGACCTTTTCAGAACAGGGCAGTGGGCTCAGTTCTGTCCTGTACTCTCGCCCTCCCTGCAGATCTACACTCGCTACGGAAAGTGCTACACCTTCAATTCTGGGAAGGACGGGAACCCACTGCTGACCACCCTCAAAGGTGGAACGGGCAACGGATTGGAGATCATGCTGGACATTCAACAGGACGAGTACCTGCCAGTTTGGGGCGAGACGGGTGAGTCTTGAGTTTCCCCACCGCATCCCCGAACCTTAAATCTTACACCTCCACAACCTCCACCTACCCCCAGCTGCCACACACTTGCACAGAAACCAACCCTTACAAAAATATTGGCCTTCAAGAAAATTTGCAGCAAACCTTTGGCCACATGTTTGCGGAAAGCTCATATTTTCACATGCAAATTAGCTTTGTGGGAACTGCCATTCACTTCTGGCAAAGTTTTTAGTTCACCACTACTGGTAAACACTGACAAACCTCTGGCAACAATTTAGTTTGCGTCAAATGCGCCTCATATTAGCTGCAAGTTTGCGGCAAACTATTGAGTTTTGTAAGGGAGGTCCTCACTTCTACACTTCTCAGGCAAAAAAACACACACCCACCTCTACCCAGAAACCATCTCTACGCCTCGCGCTTTCCCTCCAGCCAATTTGTCAAGGTTCAGTGCACTTGTGACAGCTGAGCCTACAGCCTGAGCGGAGAATAGGCCCGGGGAATCTGCCTTAAAATGAGCCCCCGAGAGCCGCAGATCTCCCTCAGAACTGGGGCTGGAGCAGAATAGTTTATTTAACGTCTCGAGGTTCAAAGGTACACACTTATTCTCTGAGGGCATCAGAGGAGAAACGAGGAGGTAGAGCTCCAATCCATTCAGTCCCGACATCCCCCCATGACAAAACAAATGAAACAAGGCTGAGGAGAAGGTACATTCATCTAAAGAACCCAGCTGAAGTGCATTGAGGTGCATTGAGGTGCCCCGCAGGGGAAACCCGCTGGGTTTCACATAATTAGCCAGTGTTCTCCATGCAAGGCAATGCGTTCACCACGGCATCGCATAAGAACCGTTCCTCTCGTTTACCTCAGCCTGGTGTACTGGTGAGCTGGTGACTCTGGCGTGATGCCCGCACAACTCAACCGGTGACTTGCAGTGTGAACAGAAGCCATGGCCGGTTACACATTTGGGAGCGCACACTTTCTGGTCTGCGCTCTTTCAAAACAACAGAGAATGTCTGAGTGATGGGACGTGCAAACAAATACAAATATGATTTGAAGAACAAAATATGTTCTTATATACAAAAAATATGTTCTTATATACAAAAACAAATATGATTTGAAGTATCAGAATGGGTGAAAAGAAAAAAATGGTTCAAATTTCGCTGTAAACTTAGTTACTAAGATACAAATAAATTCCTCACAATGCCACACTCAAGCGCTATTTGAGCACTGACATAAATCATAATAAGTTATGCTCTCTTTATAATGTACTTTTGAATTCTAGTGAATTACAGTGTGTCTGTGAGTCACAATAAATTGACATTCATGTACCAAAGAGAAACAACTAAAGGTAAATTCACATTTATGGGATTCTTCTCGTGTCTCCACATTATAACAGATTCAAATGTACGTATAATGTTATAAGAGACCCTGCAGAGTACAATATAGTATATCTGGCAAAGTACACTATATAGCCAAAAGTATTTCTACACCCCTTAGTCTGGGGCTGTTTTTCATGGTTCAGGCTAGGCTCCTTAGTTCCAGTTAAGGCAGATCTTAACATTACAGCATACAATGACATTCTAGACGATTTTGGGTTTCCAACTTTGTGGCAACAGTTTGGGGAAGGCCCTTTCCTGTTTCAGAATGACAATGTCCCAATGCAGAAATAGAGGTCCGTACAGAAATGGTTTGTTGAGATCGGTATGAAAGAACTTGACAGGCCTGCACAGCCCTGACCTCAACCCCATCAAACATCATTGGGATCAATTGGAAAGCTGACTGCGAGCCAGGCCTAATAGCCCCACATCAGTGCCCGACCTCACTAATGCTCTTCTGACTGAATGGAAACAAATCCACAAAGCAATGTTCCAGCATCTAGTGGAAAGCCTTCCCAGGAGAGTGGAGGCTGTTATAGCAGCAAATGGGGACCAACTCCATATTAATGCCCATGATTTTGGAAAGAGATGTTGGATGAGCAGGAGTCCATATACTTTTAGCCATGTAGTGTATCTGTTTGCCAGTGCCCTTCACTGGTGGGGATGATTCACATATTACTATACTGAGGTAAAACAGTGAGTCAATTTGCAGTCAAATTGACATCATCATGATGTCACTATGGTGGCATCACCAAGAGGACACCACAATGCCAAACTGAAATCACCCATGACTACCACCAAATCTCTCCGTCATGAAAATACTCCCATTCAACAAATGTCTTTTTAGGTGCATTGGAAGGAGTCCCCACATAATTGTTCTGTCAATATTTCTTGGTTCTTCTCTTCTTCTTTTTTTTGTCAGCTCCACAGATACCGCAATGAATTGACAAGCTAATGCACATAGCGCTGGAGCGCTTCCCCACAGACCCGACTGGGGCCTAGGGGCACAGGGTCATTTGAATTAAGTACATTAAGCTGCCTCCATGAGCATAATGAATGCCCCACTACAAAGAGGCTGCTGACACACTGCCGTGTTTATGCATTCACTTATGTCCTGTTCAAGCACGATAAAAGGTTTAAGGAAATTGGTCCCACTTCCACGCTTTCAGCAATCAGTTGACCCCTCTCTTCCTCAACCTCGTTTTTCCCCTGTTTGGTAAGATGGTGCACAGGGACGACGAGAAACGCAAATTGTGATAAAAGTGATCCTGGAGCGAAAGGCTCTCGCGGCGCATTATGAAATGTTCCTGCATATTAAAAACTGCTCAATCATAAGGCGTTTTAATGAGAAAATCTTTTCTTGGAGCCATTTGGGATGTTAATTTTCTCCTTCATTGAAATGGGGAAGGAAGAGGAGCCAAGGGTGCCGAATAAAAACAACCAAAAATGGAAAAGAGCCAGTGACAACATGTAGCCAATTTAGTTTGTTTTTATTTTTAAGATGGTCTCTCCTTGCTGTTAACTCCAGTCTGCTAATAGGTCTTGATTAACCAGTACTTAGCAAACCAATCAGCTTCAGGATAAAAACTGAAGATTGAATTAGTATTTATTAAATATACTGTTTCACTTAAGACTGAATTGGAGAGAATGCAGGCCTCAGGTCATAAACCCAGAAAATGTTCATACAGAAAAAAACATTTGGCTTATTTAATACACCAGTGAGAAGGCTTACATTAGCAATAGCAAAATCATTTATTAATTTCAAGATTAATTTCTTGTTGTCAGTGCCCATGCATAACTTTTATTAAAACGGTTAATCATTTTCAACACTGGCTCCTTATGAGGAGTTTCAGTGCGCAGTAGAACATCTTTATTAGCCTCAGGTGGTCATGTGAATACTCTTTACCTCATATCATGAAACTAAAAATAATTGCTGAAGCTAAGCAGGTGTGGGCTTGGTTAGTACTTGGATGGGAGACCTCCTGGGAAAAACTAAGTTGCTGCTGGAAGTGGTGTTGGTGGACCAGTAGGGGGCAATCTTCCCTCTGGTCAAATAAATCCCAATGCCCCAGTGCAGTGATGGGGACACCGTGCTGTGGGAGATGCCGTCTTTCGGATGAGACGTTAAACCGAGGTCCTGACTCACTGTGGTCATTAAAGATCCCATGACACTTATCGCAAAGAGTAGGGGTTTCCCCGGTGTCCTGTCCCAACCTGGCTCCAATCTGCCACCTAATCATCCCCCAGTTTAATTGGCTAATAATCATTATCTCCCCTCCACCTCAGCTGATGTGTGGTGAGCATTCTGGCGCAAAATGGCTGCCGCTGCATCACCCAAGTGGGTGCTACACATTGGTGATGGTAGAGGCGAGTTTCCCCCTCATCACTGTAAGCGCTTTGAGTATCGAGAAAGGCACTATATAAATGCAAGGTATTATTATTATTATTATTATTATATATTCACAGCAATAAATGTACAAATGTAGTAAATGTAGTTTCCATTTAGTTACAAATCTGGATAAAAAAGTAAACTATTTTTCTCTTTTATAGCTCATTAATGATGGATAACGTCAAGAAAGTCAGTTAAAAAATGTCTCTCCCGACTTCTAGCCCGAACAATCACCTAGTTTTGTAAATTCCAACCCAAGAAAATGAGTCGAGTCAGCACCTACAGAAAAAAAATACTTTAAAAAATGTATTTTAACCGTCCATGATTTTTCACTGTGCCACTCGAACCCACACCTCAACAGCACTGCAAATGAAGCACTTGCGCTCCTCCAATGCACTGACCTGTCTGTCAGCCAGTGACTATTTTAGACCCTGCGGACCACACAGTACTACTCATCGGAGGGGAGGTATACCTCTCACTCACAACCTATGGTGCCTGAGTGGACCTAATGTGGCACTAACCAGAGGAAACCTGGATGACTTGAACACAGCCTACTCCTGGTAGGACGAGGCCAATTGTGAATGTCTACCACTGTGAATGTCTTGCCATTGTTGACTACTGACATAGCCAAGGCTTGAACCAGTAACTATAGACTACAGCCTGCTCTCATGGTCAGCATCAACTCCAGGAGCCAGATGCATTAGTTATTCATGCTGAACAAGAACACATTATATACATGTTAGATGCCAAGAGACAACAAAATATTGCAGAACTGTCCATTTTTATCTGCTGTGTGGAGATAACTTTAAGTTGCTATTTATATTGTTTTCAAAAAAGAAAGCATTTTTTTCTGCTCTGAATCCCATTAATACCCTCATTTTATCAGACAGAAATATACCCTGATGTAGCAAATACATATTTTGTTCAAAATCTTATTTTCATAATTAAATTTGGTGCAAACTGCATATTGTGTATGATGGAAGTTCCTAAACTCTCAAGGGACTGAGTGATTTTGGTAAGGGTGTTAACTATATTTTTCAACAAAAGATTTACTAAATGTTGAAGTGTTTCAATGATAATGACAAAACAAACATCTGACAAACATTAAGCATGCACATAAATGTTCTCTGTTTCACCTTGTGTTTTTGGGGGATGGAAGTGAATTTTTTGTTGGACTATATCATTTCTTGCAAATCATGTTCAACAGAATTTTGGGATTACGTTGAACAATTAAATTAACCAGAGATTGGATCTGTTTTTAAGCAACCTATTTATCTTCAAATGTTTGAAAATAATATTGTTTGCATTTATAGTATTCTTAGCATTTGGAAGGCATTTTTACAAGTTGTAAAACGTTTTGCCCCCAAATTTGGAATAACAAATCGTGTTTGTGAGAATTTGAGAGACAGTGAGTTTTGGGGGGACAGTATGTTGATGAAGTATGGAAATCAGATCATAGCAACATGAACATGAACATGGTAATTTACCAGACTGGATCAGAGGGATAGCAATTCTCAAAGATTTTGCTCAAAAAGGTGTTGCTCAAAGATAATTAGTAGTAACGTTAACCCTGATTATGCTCCACAAATAAAAAGCCCAAAAGTGTTGCTCCATAGAATAAGTGCCCAAAATCCCATCTCACTGTTTGAAATTGTCACGGCTTGTAAAATGGCTGAACAGAAATCCTATTAGGCAATATATATTTATGAACACCCAGAGGCATATCAAGCTTATATGTGCAGTTCTCAGTGCAGTAATATATACGCTATAAGCCATACGCTATAATATAACCGCTATGCGGTTACAAGTCTTGTGAGGTTTCAGAAACGCTGCTCCGTTTCATCTAAAATGCTGACTTATAAGGCATTATTTTAAGGCAGGGAATAGAACTCTCATTTTTAAATGTCATTTTAAAGTTATTATTAATAATAGTAATAATAATAATAATAACCAGAAAGGAAAGTTTGAGGACAAACCTTAAGTTGGCTCAAAAACGTCAATGTTGAAATACACATGTTAGTTTGCGAGAATTATAACTAAAAGAAAGCTAAATAATATTAGTTTGGGTTGAACTGGCATTGATGTTGCTAGAGTTACTCACCTTCCCAGAGATTTTGTCCATTGAAGCGTCCATTGGCAAGAGAGACGGTCTGTATCAGCGGCAGCTGCAGAGGCCGATTGTGACGTCAGCTGCAAGTGTGTTCTTCAGATTCTGAACGTCCTACCAATGGTAATCAATGACAAATTCTTTTATATAAAATCATAAATATCTCAAATAATATTTGAGCTATTAAGACAAAGCACAAGCAACGCAATCCCATATGAGGTGAAGCTACTTTCCAAATTAGGTAGGTCTGGCTGAAAAGCTGTAGGAGGACTAGTGTACAGAAAATTGATGTGGAAAAGAAGAAATAGTAAGAACACAGTAAGTTGGCTTTCTCACGAAAACGTAATAACAATAAGAAGACCAAGAAGACTTCTCATGCAACATGGCATGTATTCTCAAGCCTATGAGGTCTCTGAAGAATTGCCAGATTGGCTGCCAAACATGCATTTAGGCCACTGAAAGAAGAGACACTGTTATTATTGGAGTTGGAGTTCATGATGCGGAATACATTGTCAAGGTATTGATTTGACACATCTGATCAGAGATTTAATTTCACCATCCATGGTAAGAAATTTGGCTCTCACTGAATGAATTGAAGTAATTTCAATTGCTTTTTCTGGTGAAAGTGGCAAAAGTTGCTTTTATCTGTCACTGCAGAATCTACCTGACCTACATGATCCAAAACATAGGTACAGTATGAAATCTAGTTAACCAACTAGCAAGGCCGCACCTGCATCTGGAACAATTACTAGCTAGTTATAAAACCTAAGCTCCATCACAAGCTGCATAGTAAATTAATTTGCTGCTAGCTAGCTAACCAACTTTACACTGTCTAGCTTTACTTGACCAGCTTACAGCTCGCTAGCGTAGGCTATGTTAGGGGAAGAAATGCATTGGTATTACCCATTTACTGACCAAATCAGATTAATTTAACACAATTTAATACACAAATTACGATAACCTGCGTACCCATGTTCCTAACATGATTACAATTTTTAGTTTGTCTTAATAGCTCTTAAAGGTGATTGGTAGGAGTAATTCCCAGGCGTTTCATACATACAGACCCTGGTATATCAGGCACCTGTGATCTCGCTGAGCTGCTTCAGTTGTGGAGAAGTGGTGGCTGGTTGAACATGTTCAAGAGCACCCTGCCAAACCAATGGAGAATTATCCAGACATGGCACAGACTTACAATTACTATTAGCAATTCCAAACTGGGGAATAAAGGAAAAACTGGTGTTAAATGAACATTCATGTAGAATAGCCTACATCCTCTAGCAGGGCTACACAACTCCTAGGTCCTGTGAGCAGCAGTGTCTGCAGGTATTTGCTCCAACAATGCACTACACCACCTGATTTCACTAATGCACTTACTTCCTGAACCAATGACATAAAGTAATTAGTAAAACCAGGTGGTATAATGCATGGTTGGAGCAAATACCTGCAGACACTGCTGCCGCCCGCTGTAGCCCTGTCCTGCAGGCTGCATAAATTCATTTTAAGAACTTCCACTGTTTTTGCATAATTTAAAACAGTTATGAATGTAATTATATAATATATATTATAATTATATGTGCAAAGATACGCTATGGAATGGTAAGGCAAGAAAAAAAGGAAATGAGGAAGTAGCAATCTCATGTTATTATAGGTAATATGATGATAGTGAGCTGTGAATAGCAATGAAACATTGATCACAAGTAAATTGTCAGTCTCCATTTTAGAACAACTATATTCTAATTTCTAGCTCTAAGGTATTCTTCATAGAAGGATATTAAGCTAAATTGAGCAAATTCCCAGTAAATTAGTACATTTTATTTTGTGTTTCAGTGCTTCAAATACTATGTGTTCACTGATGCAATGTAAGGCAAGCTCAGAGAAAGGGGGAAAAGATGTTTTTCAAATTCCTTGTATTCCTTGTTACATTACATTCATTTAGCAGACGCTTTTATCCAAAGCGACGTACAATAAATGCATACAGAGACGTCATCAAGATCACTACAGAACAGACAAGACAAAGCACATCCTTCCCATAATGTAGCAGCTATCCCTAGTAATGAACGTTGACTGTAGTTCACAGTAAGCTGTGGGTAAATCAGCTATACTACACTTCTATTCTAAATACTATTATAAACTATAACAAACAGACAGGAAAACACAGGGAACTAGTAAACACAGGGAACTGATATTCCTAGGTTAGAATATCAGTCAAGGTGGAGTCTGAAGGGGTGTGTCTTCAGGCCTTGACGGAATGCAGGCAGGGTTCGAGTAGAACGTAGGGGAATGGGAAGTTCATTCCACCACTGAGGAGCTAAGGTGGAAAAGCTCCGCAGTCGGGATGAGCGAGAGCCGTTGACAGGGAGGGGGGGAAGTGCGAGTCGCCCTGCTGTAGAAGAGCGAAGTGGTTGAGCAGGAACATAGTTCTGGATTAAGTCCTGCAGGTAGGCGGGGCCTGTCCTATTGGCTGCAGTGTAGGCCAGGGTCAGAACTTTGAACCTGATCCTGGCTGCAACTGGCAGCCAGTGGAGTGACCTCAGCAGGGGGGTATTTTATACTTGTTTTATTTCATATTTCAGTGTTACTATATATTGTTATTTTATACTTGTTTTATTTCATATTTCAGTGTTACTTATTTCTGTTTTGTTTTTCTTTTTTTACTGACAGTACGACATTTGAAGAACCGTGTAACAATAATGCATTTTGGCCACAGCAGCCATCAACAGGGCATGAGTAGTAGCTATACACAGAGTCCTCTTTTTAAAATTGTCAATGAGGCAATTATTTATGCAAATACTCAATTATGACATCAGCATGGACAAAAGGGAAGTAAGCAAGGATAATGAGAATATTTAAAGATAATGAACCAAAGACAAATACTGTAAATTGCAATAAAGCATGATGTTCATCATGCAATCCATTAGGGATGGTGTTATATTAAAACATCTCTCACAAAGAGACTTTCTGGATTTTCCCATTTCATAATATGAATTAGCAATGGGTAAATGGTTACATCATGCTGCATTGCAATATAATCATTTTTTGTTTCACTATGTCTGTATACAGTAGCCTACATTCTGGTAATCTTATTTTGTTACATTCCTGTTTTGGTATAATCAACTTAGCCTTGGTTTGTGTGCATGCTGATGTGACAGTTATCTGCATAATGAACTGCCTCATTGAAAATTTTATAAAGAAGACCACGTGTGCACAGCTAGTCAGTGATGAAGGTTGATATGGTATGTTGGTTTTTAAAATGTCCTCCATAATGGCAATTCCGATATAGCCATTTTAACATATTTCTTCCTCCAACTAGAGTGCATTGGAAATTTACTAGCTAGTTATAAAACCTAACCTCCATCATAGGCTGGAGAGTAAATTAATTTGTTGCTAGCTCGCTAACCAACTTTACACAGGCTAGCCTTACTTGACCAGCTTACAGGAGCTCGCAAGCTAACAAGCTAACAAGAAGTAAACCCAGTTTCATACCCTTTGCAGTATGGCATGGTTCTTCTGCTGCCCTTTTCTTCAAAGAGAATCTTGTATTTTCCATAACTGTCACTTCCAAAAGCCCTGATTGTATGCCCATCTGAACCGTGGTAATAACTGTTATGAAACTGCCATTCTTGAATTTACAATTCTTAAAACCTTTCTTGTGCACACTATAACTGTCTATTGGCAAATGGCATAGACCTTATAATGTGCCAGGTTCTCTCACACTCTGGTAATATCCCTTACGAGCACCTGCTAGCTGTGTGTGTCAGATTTTGTGAAGCCTCCAGTAAACAATGATGTGAGGGACTACTGCAACGGCATGCAAAATGACTAGAACTCTTAGCTTCATTTCATATTTACTTATGTTTTTCACTTTAGGGTGAGTGAATTAAATAATGTGTGCCAGATTGAAAAAATACCACTGTCAACGGATGCAAAAATGTGTGTTTCTTTGTTTCAGGTCTTGGTTTATAAAATAAATCGTCCAAAATAGTGTCAGTGGTTTATTCAGATCCCCCAATTGAAACATTAGTTTTACTTATCCTTTTTGTGTTAAACAGACAACATGTTGTTTTAAAGAAAAGTAGAAATCTATTGAAATGAAAAGTCCTCGGACTTATGGTGCTTCTTTTCTGCAAGAAAACAAACTAGCGAGAATACGGCAATCTGAGAAATTCACAGTACCCTACTACCCGCACATCAAAAGCTGGACAGTGCCATCTCATCTCACCGAAAAGTGTGTGTGCACGTGTGTGTGTTGTGTTGTGTTGTGTGTGTCTATTGCATTGTGTGTGTCTGTGTGTGTATGTATTGACAGCCCACATGCAGAATCATGACAGTAACAGGCTGCTGTCACCTGGCAACCTGTTCTTACATCCTCTGGCCTGCTGTATCCACAGACGAGACGTCCTACGAGGCAGGCATCAAGGTTCAAATCCACAGCCAGGATGAGCCGCCCTTCATAGACCAGCTGGGATTTGGTGTGGCTCCTGGCTTTCAGACTTTTGTGTCATGTCAGCAACAACTGGTACTAAATTCGCACCCTCTCGTGCACACCTTTGCCGCCCCTACCATGCTCAGCTCCGCCCGCAACCCCACCCTCAGCCTCTGATTGTGTGTGTCTGTGCCCTCAAGTCCCGCCTCCTATCATCACCTCTATCTCTCCTAGAGAAAAGAGTTCTTGTAACACTTTATGTTAGGGTTAATGCACCTGCTGTTTTGACCTCATTTACATCTGGGTGATTGAGATTAGTGGTTTATTAGCAAGGTTATTTGACATGAAATTGAATAATGGTTTATAATAGGATTCTTGCTATTGTTGCTTTTGTGTTTTCTATCATTTTTAACATGCTATATTGACTCATTATTAAGTATTTATCAAGTTTTTGTGTAATCCACCAGTGAACATCTTGCTAATCCTTGAAGTGCTTATTAGGCATATACAAGTGACAAGGGAGCAGGGAATGTACTTTTTCTGTCTGTTTATTTATAACAAATTTGTCTCACCACTTTGTTCCTTTATTTAGGGAGGGTTGGTGTCTTATAACTTTCCTTTGTCACTAATTAATTTTAGTAGGGCTCTGTGGCATAGTCAGAAAGGGTTTAGTACCACGTTATTCAGCACTCTGCAAGTTGCATATATCTTATTCTAAAGCAAAGGTTGCTTTCTCATTTACTGGCAACATAGAGCCTCAGATGTTAGGGGCAGTGCCTTAAATGTTCACCCTAAAATAAAGTGTTACTGATTTTTTAATTTATTTAGAATTTGTTTGCAGTCGCAGATGGGAATGTGCAGTGCAGTGCTGAAATTCTAAGTGAAAATCCATTGGATTCATGACTGGGCCATTTATTATCTGTACAGAGCTGAATAGGGAAAACAAGCCAAACCGTATTAGGGAAAAGATGTCACAAGTAATTATTTTGGCCCCCGCAGACACAACTGTTGCTTTTAGTAACATTGTGGCAGTGTTGTTGTAAGTGACACAACAAATAACCGACTAACTCACATACAACTGCCCCCTATTCAGCCAACGTTAGCCCTTGCTACTGCACAGGACCACTTACTGATTAGTATGTGTCTATAATCACAATCCATGCTCAAGCACACTCAGGATTTTACAACTAGAAAGAGACCCAGTTCACGGTTTCTGCTGAATTGCTATCTTTGCACTGCCAGAAAGCAAATTTAATCATTTTATATGAAGGCTAAATTTATTTACGTTCAGTCAGTGGCATCCAAGAAGAAAAGCCATATACAAACAATCTAGTTTCTTCTCGGATCACTCATAAATGGCCAGATAGAATTGTGGGTTCAGCACTCACGTATTATTCCGGATCTTGGTTCATATGCAAGCTGTACTCCAATATCAGGGCTAGCCGTATATGAAATATCTCCATCAATATTTATGGATTATTTGCAGTTCCTTTTGTGGAGTCTTTGCAGGGCCTACATTGAAAAGAGCAGCACCTTGCCTGTAAAGATAACAATTCAGCAGCAGCTCAGGTTAGGAAAAAAAGGAAAATCGGTTTTGGCTCCATGACCACAAAAGACTTTGAAGAGTTTTAAGTGTTGTACAGCAAATGAACATGGGGGTGTCCGATGATTCATTTCAGCCGGATATAAAAATGCTGACGATGCCGGAGAGGTATTGTGAACAGAAAATTGGTTTGTACATTAGCCACTGCCATTAGCCATTATAAATAATAATATATATTAATTTACGATAATTCATAATTACTTATAATAGCATAGGCCTTTCTTTGTGGTTCTATGTTTTAACCTGTTTTGATGCACATTTTTCACACCTATCTCACCCATATTTAATTGATATTGGTCTCAGGGTCTGTGAATGATCCTTGCTATATTTTACATGCTTTTCTGTACTTTAAATACATATTTTATATACATACATGGTATGTCACTACTCAGAAAATATAATCCATTTTGGATGTTATGGGGCATGGAATGATTGTTGGAAACACCAAGTAATAAATCAGGATTGTATTGAATGTAAGTCTGACAAACCTTTTCATGAAGTCAGTGGAATAATCCTTTCGATGACTTCAAGGCTTGTCTCTTTCCTCAATGTAGGTTGTTTTTCAATTTGAGTTAGACATTTTAAAAACATTTTTGGCAAGACAATTGTTACATTATTCATTTGGTGCACAATCCCATTCATCTTGAATGTATGATGGAAAAAAAAACTTTGCATAAACTGAATATTGGAAATTTAGTAATTTTTTATTGATCCCACTACTTTTAAAAATGTGTACATGTGCATGTCTACCTGTTACTTTAGCTACAATGTGCATTATTTTCTAAAGTAGTTTGAGCAGTTTGCCATTGGGATTTTAAGATTTAAGAGTGTGGAATCCTTTTTAAATAATTGTTTTTAAAATATGCTTCTACAGTATTATGACAATGTATTTGTCATATTTGACAGTATTATCATTTATTTTGTAGACCATGTACTAGCAGTGATATTTACTGTTGAATGAACGACATTCCCACCCTGAAAGTGGTATACGAATGGCCAGTTTGAACATATCATCATCTGTTTTTGTACGCCTTACAGTTATTTATTAACTTTCATATTGATAGAATATTTTTATTTAGTTTCACTCTTTGGCTGTTTATGGTTACCCGTTGCTTTCCTGAGGCCCTATAAACATAGTAGTCACGAACACCTTCCTTCTCACGCCCAAATTATGAAGAAATGTTCGATCCCAGATCCGCGGCTATTTGCTACATGTAGCAGCCAATACCATATATTACGATAGACATGTAATTTCATATCCTTGGTATATTGACATGGAGTGACCAGCTATTACTTACCTCAGATACTTCTGCCACTGAACCGCGTTTCTTCTGACATTGTTTTGAGGAGCTCTTAGATGCTAAAATCTGAGAGAAATCCCTGTGGTTTATCCGCATTTACATCTTGGTGATTGAGAACAAAGATCAATAACATTTTCAACATGTCAGCATTTCGTTATGGGCTCATTTGAGCAATGGACCCTGCGCCTCATAGTCTCCATGAAAAATATTGTATTTTCCTTGTAGTTCCAAGTATAAGGAGTGTCAGCTATGCATATTTTAGATGAAATAGCCGGAAAGTGTACCATTAGGTTTCCCCTTGTGTTTGTTCAGCTTGTCATTCATTCTATTGGTCGATATACAAACCCCAATTCCAAAAAAGTTGGGACCGTATGTAAAATGCACATAAAAGCAGAAAGCAGTGATTTGTAAATTCAAATTCCTTGTTTTTACATTTCATTGAAAAAACAGAACCAGAACATCAAAACAGTAAAAGAAAATATATTTAATGTTTACCTTGTGAACTTTATTGATTTTTGTAAATATACGCCAATTCCGAATTTGATGCCTGCAACACGTTCCAAAAAAGTATGGACGGGGGGGGGGGGGGGGGGGGGAAGAGTGGGAAGTTCAAAAAACACCTGTTTGGAACATTCCACAGGTAAACAGGTGATGCTATCATGACTGGGTATAAAAGGTTATCAAAAGACTCTTGATATCTTATTTTCATGTACCCTTACAAGCGATGGCTGTAAGTCATCAAGGGTCTGCGGTATCAAATGAGCCTCAAACCATCACTCTGCTGCCAGATATGCAGTAGATATGGATGGATAACTTGAAGGGTTGTTTCTCCTGACAAATATTTCAATAGGAAAATGAGTCAGGAGAAACAACCCTTAAAGTGATCCATCCATATCTACTGCATATCTGGCAGCAGAATGAATTGGGGTTTGTACATAAGGAACCAAGAGCCTCGGGAATAACATACAAAAACAGGTTTGCATTTTCTCACAATGTTCACCATTATCCATTTCTATCCAAGTCTTAAATTAATACCGATTACTCCAATACGCGAATGTTTTTGTTTAAAACAATATTGTTTTAAAGGCCAAAACGTAATTTTCTGAATATGCGTCACCATTTCAGTTATTAATATTCCACTAAACCCTAAAAAGAAGCTTTGATTTGTTTCTGTTTTATAAAAGGGCTTAATTGGTTTTCAAAATAAAACTGCTACAGACAATGGGCTCTATTTTCAAACCAGCGCAAGGGGACGGTATAGTCAAACGCAAGCTTGTTGACAGCATCAACGTCTTAAAACTGGCGCTATGGCGTTTCTCAGCAATACCGCTAGGATCAACAAATTCTCAACATAACATCCTTTCGCTTGCGCTGCAGTGGGATGGGTGGCGCTGTCTGGGGCGTGTTCTAAAATACTTTCGGCTCAGTGACAATTTGAACCAACGAAAACCCATTGCGTTATGATCAGCTGGAACCACCTCTTAGCGGGAACGCAATAGACTCTGGCAATTTGGCAACTTATTCGTCATGTAGTTCTATGTAGTGTCTATAGGTGATGCCAACATTACACTTCCATTTAATGAACAAATAGCCTATAATTATTATTAATTAATTAATTTTAATTTAAACTACTAGAATAAAACAGGACAGCTTACAAGAAACTTGCGATCATGTAGGCCAATAGCCTATAATATATAAATTACACATTGACACAGTTGAATCATAAGCCTACCATTTGAATCATAATTCTACATCACCTAATGTAGGCTAATTAATGCATTCGCCACCTCCTCCCGTGCCTTCCGAACTTCTGGGAGACGAGGTGGTGTGGATTGTGATCCATAAATTACTAGTCCTAGCCTGTAGGCTACTTCTGTTGCAAGTATGTCTGATTCCTGTGCGGAAAATCGCTCTTGTCGTTGACGGTCCAGTGCGTTTGGGTTGCTCATTATGAAATTGCATGGAGCGATTGCGTTCCAACTGGCTTTTTTTTAAAGCATGAGAACAACAATTTGATTGGCTACCATAGAGACACACCTTGGACATTTAAACCCAGCCTTTTAGCAATACCGCCATAAGGTGCGCCAAGATTGCCGTCATGAAATTACCAAATTTCTCGCCGACACGCCCTCAGAGCGATACCGCGAAGCGATTACTCTTGCGTTCACCATTGCGTTTGGTTTATTAAAATAGAGCCCAATATGTTGGTTTGTTGCTCTGGTGTGTTTGAATAGCACTAATGAGTCACAGCTTATCCCCTATTGAAAAGAGTGGACTCAGCTCATGAAAAAAAGCATGCTTCAAAATAAAAGCATGTATGTTGTCAGCAGGACACCTTTACGATGGAACAATTTTAATGTTTTCACTCTTTTTCTTCAGTAGGAAAAATAACCAATATTGGTTTGTGTTTTCAGGGGCTTACAGAGCACTTTCCAACTTTTAGCAATCTTTGTAACATGAAATTATCTCTCGGAAGAAAGAGGATTTTAAATTGCATTTTTATAATTCATCTGAAGCTGAGGGTCAGTCAGGAGGACCAAGCAATATGTTGGAAAAAAAGAATCTACTGATTATTATTGGACAATCTGTGAACGCCATTTATTCAAATATTGTTTAGGCAGTTTTATAACCATTATAACATAGACCAGTATCGGCTTAATGGAAGAAGGTTTACCAAGTCAGAAAAAACTAACTAGTCACACAAAGATGCTAAAATACACAAAACCTACAACAAACATTTTAGGATCAGGGGGGTATACTACTAAGCGAGATTATGGGGTTAGAAAGCTAATTTTAGCTTGTAACATGCGTATAAAACATATGGGCTATGGGTTTTAGCATTGCAGCTTTGATTAACCTTTAAACAAAGCTTTCTCTTAATAAAGTAGAGCAGCTGTTTCCACTGGAATATCACAGTGAATCTGCTCACACATTTGGCTATACATTTGGGGATCGGCATTCTAAAGTTGAATTAATTCTCATTAATCTCATTAATCCATAATCTTGGTTGGATCTGAGTGAGAAAAGAGACACAAAGAAAGATACAATTATAAGTTGTATAGTACTCTAAGTGAAAGCAAAGATGTGCATAAATTAATGGATGCTTAACTTATTAAACCTTAATAAGATTTTATTAAAGAGTTGTTCAAAGTTAAGCACATGCCATGGCAGTATAAAGCATGAGCCTTTTCGATGTCAGTATTATACCATCATAGCTCTTCACACTGGAGCTATACCTGTGTGATAGTATTATACCATCATAGCTCTTCGCACTGGAGCTATACCTGTGTGATACTATTATACCATCATAGCTCTTCACACTGGAGCTATACCTGTGTGATAGTATTATACCATCATAGCTCATCACACTGGAGCTATACCTGTGTGATAGTATTATACCATCATAGCTCTTCACACTGGAGCTATACCTGTGTGATAGTATTATACCATCATAGCTCTTCACACTGGAGCTATACCTGTGTGATAGTATTATACCATCATAGCTCTTCACACTGGCGCTATACCTGTGTGTTGAGAGCATTGGACTACCTCTCATAGTTGGTGTACTGCTGGCATGTTGCCAGTACTACCAGTCAATAAAAATGTTAGAGCATTAGTATACTGTTAGTACATTACCATACTGTATATATCATACTGCTCTAACCGCTGTGTGAAAGGGGCTACATAACACAGAAATGTTTTTTTTAAATGTATTTAATGGTAATTAAATTGTTGTATGTTTATGTAATGTCTCTTATTCAGTCAGATCACTGCACTTAAAAAAACACTAGCGTGGTCACAGGAAAGTCCACTATTGACAGCTGGAATGAAGACAAGTGTAGCGATCTCAATTCAGGCAGATTTAAACATTTGAGTGCTTTGACGATCTTAATTTGAGTAACCCTGCTGAAAAGATGTGCATTAACTTGCCTCAGTGGGCATTAACTTAAAGGGAAATGTTTTTTTGTTTTGCATAAATTACTGTATAAAATGTGCTATGCAAAATCATCTGGGTTCCAAGATGTTTCTCGTGTAAAATGTTGTTTTGAATTGTCTTTATATCTGAATTACCTCAAAATTAATCCAGCAAGACTAAAAGCTCACTTTTAACCAAACCACACTTAATTCCCCATCAAAAATCATTTAAAATGTAAAAATAAAATTTTTTTTTTTTCTTCTTATTTTTTGGTGAGATGCTATATTCTTGCTCTGTGGTGATGTAAAAAAAAAACAGCAGGTTTGTATATTGAGAATGGAACAGCATTCATACTGTCACACATTCACAAACCATTTTGATTCACCAGATCCAGTTGACCAAGGGATAGAATTCCAAATTAATTTGTCTGTCAGCAGCGTTGTCCTAATCCAGCCAAAAGCCAAAGCTCTCAACAATGTCCTACTACATAGCTTTGTGTGTTCCCTGTGTTAATGTCAACTGCCACATTCCCGTTCTCTATAGAACTCATCCCAGTCCTGGATGGCTGCAACTAATGTGACTAATTACCGTAATGACATCAGTAATGGCTAATCAACATATAAAAGGAAGTACAGCAGGGCCTCACCCTCAGGATTGATCACCCTACCCTTGCACGCGGTCCCCCAACCCACCCCCCACCCCCATTTACACGTGGAGCAACACGGATAAAGCTGACATGGACCTCACTGCGAGCATGGGGTCAGCAGAGACACTTAGGGCGGAGAAGGGTGTTTGTGACCTGCTAATGTGTCCAATGGTCTGGTTCCTGCTCTCTGTGCTGACGTGGCCCTGTGTTCGCTCATCTCCCCAGACGAGACGTCCTATGAGGCCGGCGTGAGGGTACAGATTCACTCCCAGGCCGAGCCGGCTTTCATTCAGGAGCTGGGTTTTGGGGTCGCCCCCGGCTTCCAGACATTTGTTTCCACACAAGAGCAGCGGGTAGCGTATGTCTCGTCACCGAGGGTCTGCTGCATGACGCACCCTGAGCCAGCGCTCGCTCTCTCTCTCTCTCCTCTCTCCCAATGCCGGAATGCTACCATGACGCCTGTTAGTCACTCCCATTCACATCTCACGGCGCTCACCCTCCATTTCCTCCATTTCTCATCCCGTCCTTGGGAGAACTAACCCCATCGAGTTGCCACGATGTTCCTGTAACGTCACAGCAACGTTGTGCTAGGTCTTTGTCTTCGCTGAAGGAGTTGGCTTCTCTCTGAATACAAGCATGCAACCTTATGGTGTCTTGCTATGCTGTTTGAGTTATATTTGTGTACTTCCTAAGTTGATGTTATGTTAGTGTGACTGCCACTTTGTCATGCTTGCTGAGAAGGAGCTTCCATGGTTTCATAGACACTTATGAGACAATGTTTGACATATTATTGGGAATTTGGAAGGTTCCACTGTCTGCTTTGATTTCAGCCTATCAATATGGCAATATGTTAAGGAAGTCTCATGTCTCCACAAGAGAAGAGTGTTATATCATTGTGAGATGTAAAATGATAATAACACTAACTTACAGTGGCTTGCTAAAAACTTGGAAATAGTGCACACAAATCTTTTCTGGCTTGTGTGTCTGGGAGTCCAGTATTTAAGATTAAGAAGGCTGTGCTTCTTGATTTTTCAGTACAGTCTATCCATAACTGCCAACCCTTATGGAAATGTAATATACTGCAGTATATTTTAAATATATTGTGAAGATAATTTTGATATATTTACAATATACTGCAGCATATTCTTTCATAGGGGGGAAAAACAGTTCATATTGATTGTAAACTTCAGGCTGTAGGAAAATCTCTCAAGGAAAGTTCATCCAATATGAAAACCATGGTGGTTCTGTGAATCCCACTGAGAAGTCCTTGCTGAAATACATTTCGTCTTTAATGAGATCTGCAATTATTACAAGGTCTGTCCTAAATTTTTTTTACACATTTTTAAACATTTATTTCATAAGGCCAACGTGTAAAGTCTGTATAGAGTGAAACAACATACAGTGCAGTCCGTAAGAATTTGGACAGTGACGCTTTTTTCGTTGGTGTTGTTTTGGCTCTGTACTCTAGCACACTGGATTTGAAATGAAACAATCAATATGAGGTTAAAGTGCAGACAGCTTTAATTTGAGGGTGGTTACATCCACATTGGGTGAACCATGTAGAAATGCAGCTCTTTTTATACATGGCCTAAAGTAATTGTACAATTGGCTGCTCAGCAGTTTCCTAGCCAGCTTTCCTAGTCGTTGCTTCATTAGTTCTTGCACAAGAAAGCTAACAAATGGTATGGAGTTGATTCTAGGTGTGGCATTTGCATTTGGAGTCTGTAACTGTCGTCTTTCACCATAAGGACCAAAAGGTGTCAATGTCAGTAAAGCAGGTCATCGTCAGACTGAAAAATCTGAATAAATCGATCCAAGAGCCAAAACGTTGTGTGTGTTAAAATCAACTGATCGATACATTGTTAAGAAGCAAGACTGCACTGGTGAGGTCAGAAATAGCAAATGACCTGGTAGACCACCGAAAACCATTGTAGTGGATGACCGAAAACCATTTTCAATTGTGAAGAAGAACCCCTTTTCAACTGTCGCATAGAACATGAACTCTCTCCCGGATGTAGGCATAGATAGGTGAAGACTACCATAAGGAGAAGACTACACCAGCATAACCTTAGAGGGTTCACCACGAGATGAAAATCACTGGTAAGCCTCAAGGACAGAACAACCAGGTTAGAATACATTGAAAAAACTGTAGGGTTGGAACAACTGACAAATTAGACGAGTATTAACCTGCACCACAGTGATGAAAAGAGGAAAGTGGAGAAAGAAAGAAGCTGCACATGATCCAAAGCATACCACCTCATCTGTGGAATATGGTGGAGGCCGTGTTATGGCTTGGGCATGTACTGCTGCCACTGGAACTGGCTCACTTGTCTTTATTAATGACGTGACTGCTGATGGCAGCAGGAGGATGAATTCTGAAGTGTACAGAAACAACTTATTTGCTCAGATCAATCCAAATGCTTCAAAACTCATTGGACGCCGATTCACCTTGCAGCGGTCAATGACCTCAGATACACTGCTAAAGCAACCAAGGAGTTTGTCAGGGCCAAAAAGTGGAATGTTCTTGACTGGCCAAGTCAATCACCTGATATGAATCCAATGCATTTTACGTGCTGAAGGTAAGACAGAAGGCAACAATCCCGTTAGACAAAAAGGAACTGAAGATGGCTGCAGTACAGGCCTGGCAGCGCATCACCAGGGAAAATGCCCATTGTCTCGTGATGTCTATGGGTCGCAGTCATCGAAGGCAAAGGATTTGCAACCAAGTACTAAATATGACAACTCGAGATTATGTTAATTTGTCCAATTACTTTTGGTCCAATTTCCTGGAGTACAGAGCCAAAACAACATAAATTGTGTCACTGTCCAAATACTTACAGACTGCACTACATTCTCTCGCAATCCAGCCTTAAGCTTATCATAATATTTCCTGATAGAAAGGAAACAAATATTGTTTGATGGGCACAACATGTGCGTAACAGTGTGCTGAAACTTATAACTGGTCATTTCAATCTTGTGTGATGTGATCATCATGGCAAATGTGAGTTTACAGTTCAGTATATCAGGGTGTTGTTTGACCATTTTCACTTTAGCATTATATGACGTAGTTATTTCGTTCCATCCTTGGCTAGGACAGTGTAACTGTGCAGATGACCCTAATATTTTTCTCAAATTTGAATTCTACATTTATAATCCTAAGTGAGATCTATCTGCATTCTCCACTGTTGGGGAATCCTATGCAATGTTTCACACCAGGGCTGACAGACACCGACTTCATACTAAGTAGCTCAGAGAAATTTTGAGAGGGGACCCTAATGTCTGTTGAACTGCCATTAAGATTGGATCCAGTTCTGGATAAGATCAAAAAGCTAGCTGTTTTTATCCTTCTGTCCCTCTACCCTTCTCTGCTTCAACCTTGAAGAGACGATCAGCCATCTACTCATATCATTAATCCTCAAAAGTCATTTTCACTTCTCTATAATTTAGAGAAACATCAAGAATAAAAAGAAATAAATTGAATTTTAGTCATACATGAAAATGACATGACATGGCATTCAAAATTTTAACTAAATCAATATTACTAGCCGTACAAATATTTTAGTATAGTATATTTCAGTATTTTTTCCCCCCATGGCAAATGTTGCACCACATTTGTTATCTACAGTTTATACAGTTTGGCAGCATATCTGCCCTGACCAAATTGTTTTTATGCCTTCCTTCCTACAAGAAATACAATTTTTATTGCCCTTAAAGGGAATTTGTCTTGCATATACAGGGAGAGCTGAGGGCAAACACGATTTACAAATAAAATCAGCAGATGGTACTAAACTTGTAAACTATTCTCAAATAATATATTATAGTACACATACGCAAACGCAGTAACAATTAGACACACAGGACTTACTGTAGCGAGTACACAAATGACATGGAGCCAGGATTCAGCCATTTGAAGGACAAAGGCAATTCAGCCATTCAAAATGTAACCATATGCTCATAAGGTTCTGCCTTGTGCTCTAAATGAATAAATAGGCAATAGCAAATGTTTAGCCCCAAAATTGTTGCCCTGGCCATCTCCGACTCTACAAACTGCACTGTTTTAGTAATGCCAGTTTGTCCTGCCAAGTTACATGTATCTTAAACTTGTTTGTATGCAGATTGAGCTTTATTTTCTAGATCAAGATAACTTGGCAGCAAAAACTGGCAGTAAGAGTATACATTTCTCCCAATGCACTACACTACGTGTGTATTTTGAAGTAACTGCAAGTGGCTACAACTAAGAAAAGCTGATTTATTCTATCAGGATAAAGGACTGGACCAAATTTGGGTGCGTAGGTTTTAGTGAATTGCTTTTGTCTTTTATGTGGCTTGCCAGTTTTGACTGAACCTAGGCCATAGTTGAAGGCAAATCAAATAAGAATTAGGTTAAAAGAATAGGATTTTAAAATCTGTTATGGTTGAAAATGATAATGATTTAATGGGGCTGCTGGGTGGCTCATCCTGTCGAAGCACTATTGTAGTGTATTAATTGGGACTGTGGTAGTGCCAACTGCCGCAAGCATATAACTCAAGCTTTTCTAAATTCTCTTGCCAATTATCACCTTCCAGAAAAAAGATAACAGGTAATATAGGGATGAGGCAATATACACTGTGTGTATGTATAAATGTTATTGACGCTGCTGTATGTATGCATGCATGCATGTGTGTGTGTATGTATCTATATGGTAAAAGTTATGAAGAATGTTTATAGCTAAATATCAAACTAAACAAAGGGCAAATGACCACTAATAAGAAAGGAGTGGTAAAAATATTAGGGTCTGTCCTGGTGCTGATAAAGCTTGATTAAGGATCTTTTATATTGTATTGTATATTGTATACTTTACTGTACCACAGTAAAAATGTGTTTTCACCTCAATTTGCCTCTTAATTAATTAAGATTAATACTATCTCTTATAACTGGTTTCTGTTTAGTGAAAAAAATCACAATTAACTTAACATATTACAAAGTAACCTTGGGAGTGTTTGGTGGTTTTGATTGGATTAAGGGGTATGGTGTACATGTTAGCACGTCCTCAGACCTCAGCATCAGTTTTCAGACATCAGTCAAAAAACAGGATCGTTCCTCAGACTAAATGTCTTCAAGTCTAAGGTGTCGCACAATTGGACATCAGGCGAAGTGGTCACAGACAAAATGGCCTCGGAGAAACGGCATCAGGTGAGGCGGCCATTGAAAAAAAGCATCAGGCGTCGGACTGCGCGGTAAAGTTAGTCTTATAGTTGATATTCGGTTTTCAAACTTCAGAGAACGCGGCACAACGCTGCGTTTTATCTTTCGTCGTTATTTATTATTATGGCAAATCTCATCAATATCTCGAAATAACAATGGTGACAAACTCCAGAACAACTGTGTTATGATGTGCGGCCTTCCAGCATCAAGGCACAACATTTCATGTATCCATTAGGCCAATGATACATTTTTAAAGAATATTTAGGGTATACGATTTCAACAATTGTTCTTCATTCTAAATATTAAAATTGTTATATTAATATTTCAATAGATTGCTGACAGTGTCACCCAGGCTGCCGAAACCAACTCAGGACCATGTGGGCACTACAGCACAAGCTTTATTTTCCTTTGAAATCAGGTATTTAATTGAATTGAATTTTCAATTTTTAAAATCTTGGTGATATTAAACCTATGAATACCAAAATGTCAAAAAGCTTGTATCTGGCTGTGCTCACACACGCAACCAATTACATCAGGAGACTCTGGAGACTGGCACAACTTCAGGCTGCCAAAACCAACTTGGTCATGTTCAGGACCATGTAGGTACTACAGCACAAGCTTTATTGTCCCTTCAATGTGGGTTCATTTCATTTTTATATTTTTATAAATAGTAAGTATTTTAATGAAAAAAGTATGGATTTCTATTATTTTAATCTTTTTCATTGTCAATATTTGTTTCTTAATGTTTTCATACATGTTTGTGGACTGAGTATTGCAGATATAACGTGGGATTTTGATATTATAGACATGGGGAGAACCGTTAGGTGGATAGGATCAATTTAGGATTAGATACAGGAAATGACACAAGCTGGGAGGAAGGTTGGTAAGTAATAAGAATGGGTCAAAGAGAATGACAAAAGCAAAAGCATTCTTTGTAGGATTGCCCTGGAGATCTCCAATAAATGGAGCAAAGGCAACACATCTCACTAATAAGAGTCAGTTGACAGATTACTCGCTTTGTACAACTTTTATTTTGAAGCACACACCATCAGGAAAAATGTGAATCATAAGATTCTGATGCATGTTGGCATAAGAGTTCATCAGATCATCAGGGGATTATCTCAAGGTTTCTCACTTCAACATGTTCCAGGTCCAGTCTGATGAGTGTGGGAGGTGGTTCCATACCCAGTGTCTGGGAATGAACAGAAAAGCATTTACAAAGGCAAGGAGAGGCAGATGGAGATGCTGTATATGCACTTGAGGATTGGATTGACATTCAAAAGAAGCCTGCTGCATGTGTTCTCATTTTTTTTATACTTTTGAGTGGGTCAGTAATATAGAAGCTATTTGAAAAACTAACCAAATAGTTTAGTTCCTTTATGTGAAATAATTCAAGCACTTACTGAAAGTTCAAAGACTGTTTTTGAGTCATTGGGTCATGTGACCTGTAACGTATTGAAAGAAAATCTGTTATATATAATATATGTATTCAAATAAATCTACTATTTTTATTACATTATTTATTAAAACATTAAGAAGCACAGATTGACGATAAAAAGAGGTGTGCCCTATGTGTGATTAATAGTAGAATTTTAATTGGTTCTGAGTCACTGGGTCAAAACTATTGAAAAAAAATTTTAATGAAGCACTGTGCAACTTTCTCTGAGCTCCTGTGATTTAGAAAGTCATTTTCAGCACCGTGGCTTGTTGTGTTGAAGAGCTATTGAAGTCCGTAAATGGAATATCGAATATAGAGCTAACTTTTCCACCATCTGATGCCTGATGCTTTTTTGTTCGAGGCTGCTTCACCTGATGCCATTTTGTCTGAGGCCGTTTTGTCTGCGGCTACTTCACCTGATGTCCAATTGAGCGACAGCTTACACTTGTCAATGTTTTTCCTGAGACCTGAAGCCTTTTAGTCTGAGGAATGATGTCGTTTTGGCTGATGTCTGAAAACCGATAACTGAAAACTGAGGTCCTAAAATGTACACCGTACTACAGCCACTTTGAGCCATAAATCTGGGAGGGTGTTTTTATTCACAAGCATTTAGTCTCAAATTAACTATGGTTCGGGCTGTATTTAGGGGCAGGATTTATTGCAATTGCAATGGTGAAGTTCCCTAGCATCGTATGGGTGAAGTGATCTGACTTTTTATTTAATATGCTTGCATACCCTGTGAAGAGAAAATAGTTTGAAAACATCTGATGTTGCTAACATATGAAACACTGAATGGAAGTGATTTTGAAACATCCTTTTCACCTCTTTGAAAAATATCAACATCAGGCATCAAAGGCTTAATGCCTTGTCAGAACAGAATATATGTTTAAAGGTATCTCTATCTTCCTTCTTACATCCATAAAATCTCTATATGGAAATATAAGTGCTTCACTTTGAAGTCAGAATGGTACTCGGTGAGCTTTGTAATCTGAACTTTGTTAAACTACTATTTGATTTTCTGTGTACGTCCTGGGGTATATTGTGAATGCGGTTTTATAAATTATAATGTAAATGTAATATCCATCCCACCCACATCTCAAGCAAATGTTATTTTACAGTCTAGCAAAAAAGGTTGACATACGCTCAGAGACAAATGTACATACGTCCCACTCTCTTTTACTCATAATGTTGGATGTGAAAAAATATAAAGAAATCTACAATGGTGTATGATAGATATTTAGCATATTATGCATATTCCAGATTCATGCAGATTTTTGGGGTGATAAAAGGGTGTTTCAAAACATTTTTTGTGTGTTTAATCTGAATTTTTTTATTTTCTACTGCATTATTTAGTCATGTTGGTTTATTGGTGTGTTGCGAATGCTGATTACAATGCAACAGAATGGTTAAAATGAGTGGTTTTTAAGATATATGAATTGTAAAGAATCCATGCACGTGCAGTATATAGTAATTAAATCAGAATACTAATACTAAAACTCACTCCTTTGGTATGCTGCTGTCAGATGTTTAGAATATATTAGAATAACTCTCCTGTGCTGCTGTGTAGTCCTTTTCCATCTCTTTTTGCTTGTGATTTGGCTGTTAGAACTGGTGTCTTCAGCTAAAAAGAAATAATTAATGGGGTGCATGTTCGATTTCCACACAGTCTTTACACCTGATTGACACGCTTGAAATTGAAGCTGCATTTGGACAGAAATTTTAATTGGTTGGATCGCTCAGACTCTGTGGACGGAGGCCATTGAAAATTTTGTCTAAATGTGCTGGCACCAGAAGAGAAAAAAAAAGTATAAATATTTTAAAGGGGACTGCAAACTTTGGGAGCAATAAGCAAATGGCATACAAAATAAACTTCATTTTGAGAGGTAAAAAGTGAGTGAGTGAGTTTGAACCATAAAATTGTTCTGCCACCTTTTAAGCATTGCCTCCATTTCCCTAATGGCTTGCTGTTTTTGACCTGACTCAAAATGTCGCCAGAATGTTAAGTAGTCTTTGGCTCTCTTATCTCTTAAAAGAATACTTCTATCTTTTGGGAGATTATTAAGTTGTATTTAAAAAATAATGTTACTTTTAGTTTACCCTGTGCACTAATCCAGAACGGGACCATTAACTGACAAATTCAGTAAAAGAGAGTGAGTAATCAGCATGAACATTTATATTGAAATGTACTGGCGAGCTTGTGTATAACTCAAATGATATAATAAATCAACCTCAATTACATTTAGATAATTGCATTATGTAAAACATATTGGTAAAGTTTCAACTAAATGCTGCTCATCAGCAGTAATCTCCAGTTGTAGAGTTATTTTATGTCCAAATCCAAATAATTGAAGGAAAGAAAATATGAGCTATAATATCATTAGTCTTATGGTGCTTCTTGTTCATCCAATTTAATATGAGTCATATTCACCTAGATTAAATTAAACACCGTTTTTTTAAAGGGCATATGCAATTTAATCAAACCGGACTTTAATCAAATAAACTTTATTGACAGTGATAAAGACTGGGCTGAAAAAGTGTGGGCTGAAAATGATGTGATGCCCTGGTTGCAGGTGGGAGCTTTTTTTAAAGCGCAAGTAAGCTTACCCATTGTACACAATCTCTTTTCCTGTCTCCAACTGTACTTTCCTCATAGTTTACACAGTTCATACAATGTAACGTAATCAAAGAAAGATTATTATTACAAATAATATATTGAATTGAGGAATGTAATCATACTTGGTTTATGCAATATTTTATAAATAAAACAATTACATAATGTTGTACTTTCCACTTTTGGCTTTAATATTTGTGGCATATGGCATGTTGAAAATGATATTATGTGGTAATGAAGAAAAAATATTGGTAAGTGGTTATGTAAAATATTAACGATATTTGTTTCCTTCTTAATTATTACATAAAATTATTTTGCTATTGGGTTACAGTATTCCACACAGTACATTCATAACTTATGTATTTGGTGGTACAAGACCTACTTGTATATAAATTTATATAAAGATTAAAAAATATTTTAAAAAGTTGGCGACTACTAAAATAAGAAAACTGTATGTAACCTAGTTATCTACAAGGCTACAGTGTTCTGGTATCTGTTCATACCTGTACAATATTGTGCATCTCCAAATTAACAAACTTTCTTGCACTGGTCCATGTATAGGTCTATAATTAACAAAACACCTTGGTGTACGTAAATGAGCTGCAGCATCCGTTCTTGTCTTCCTCTCGTCTTTATCTATTTCCGACAGACAAAAACAGAGATTTTATTTTAAAGAGTGGTCTGACCAATCAATCACAACCATGGGTATCACTCCATGAAAAATTATTTTCATTGGCATGAACATCTTACTTCCTGTGGTTGTATTGAGATAGTGTGAGCAAATTAGCCCTTTTTGAGATATTGCACCAGATCAATTGGAGAGTTTGATTGAATTGCATATAGCCCGAAACAGCCGAAGTGCATTTGATTGAATTCATCTGATTCATCGAGGATTAGTCATCTTGAAGTCATTAACAGATTATGAAATCCTACAAGTGTATATAACATTATGAAACCATAGGTAGATCCGAAAACATCATTGTGCACAGGTAGAATCATGTTGGAGTTAAATATTCCTTTCTATTCTAGCTTGCTGTCTGAATATTTGCAGGCATATTTATCTATTTTTCTCCAGTTATGGACAATCAGTTTTAAAAATTATGTAGCCATTTTATTTTCATTGAAAAAATGTCTGCTATTTTTTCCATTTAGAATAGTTTGATTCGTTGTTTTATTTTAATACATTAAAAAATGATATATCTTTCATTTTGTCAAACATAAGGAGACCCCTGGTGTGTATGATCAAGAAACAAGTTAATATCAATCATCTTTTATTGTATGAATGTGAAATCGCAATAAGTGGTTTTTGCTGGTTTTAAAAAATTAATCTAGTTTATAAAAATGAAGTTCCATTACTCTGTAGTCAGTGGATAACCCACCTGTACCACGTTACTTTTCTGTGAGAACAGCCAACATGCTTTGAAAGATCTTTCTTTGCTTTGTAACCTGTGTAGTTTGTCTAAATCAGAGTTATAAGAATGGTATAAACCTCTCATGGCAGTACCACTGTGAAGCAAATCAGTTTGTCTGACTTATCTTCTCATTCCTCTTCCTATCACTTCTGTACTGAACTGAGAGTAATTTACTGAAAGGTAGACTAGCCACATTTCAATTACTCTAGTACAACAAACATTCTTGTTAAACCATGTTTATCTACAAACCTTATCAATATTTGTCGGTAAGGTTTTGTTTTTAATTTTTAAACAGTTGAGTGTGAAACACTTTATTCCTACACTGGCTCTTGTACAAAACAATTTGTAGAAGGTCTATGAAAAAAATATCCAGACTCCTTTTCTGGTGTCTTGTCTGAGTTATGTGCTTCTTCTAAATGTCTCCATTACCCATGATTCTCTGCTTCTTCCTCAGGAATTGTCTGGCATCTGTGACTTCCTGCATGGTGTCTGCTTGTCGCTTTCCGTGAGCTGTGATCGTAAATAATATCACCGGTTTAATTTTTATTATTATTTATGAGTCTTACATTGCTATGCACTCCAGTTGCACGGTTCTGTGTGGATTCATAATTATCTTAAGTCAATATATTCTTTCTAGTGCCATAGTTAAATATTAAATAAAGATATTATTAGGTCTAGCACTGCAAAAACTGTTCATACTTTATATTCAACTGTACAGGGAAGGATCAGAAAATATAAAATTTTAGAATGTTATTTTATTTATGATAACTGTCTGAGGTAATTATTTTTTACTTTTTAACATAGTTTCTAAAAGCTATTGTAGATGTTATGTCATTGTTATGCCATGCCATAGGAATGTGTTATATAATGTAATACCAGAGGCATGTGCGCTCTTTGCTAGACACCAATAAGTCTATAGAGTTGGCTTCCTGCAGAGCTGAACTTAAAAAACACTTACCGATTTATTATATTTTGTAGTGGTGCTAAATGAAATGTTGTGGTCTGTCTCAGCTTCAGTACCTTCCTCCACCATGGGGGGACTGCAAGTCCACTCCTATCGACTCGGAGTTCTTCTCCACATACAGCATTACGGCCTGCCGTATCGACTGCGAGACACGCTACCTGGTGGAGAACTGCAACTGTAGGATGGTGCACATGCCAGGTACTGTACTGCCACGGGCCCCATCTAAAACCTGGGTATTAATATATTGCGATGAATAAAATTGTATTTGAAGGGCGGAACCCTTAATGTGCAAACTTATTTTCAGCGGGATAGGGGAATATAAGGACTGTTGCATTAACATGGACACTTACTTTTCGCTTTTACCAAATGTGATCAGCGTGAACCTTTGCCTTTTGCAGTGTGTTGCATGGAATGTTAAACTTGAGTTGGAATAGTATTTCCATATCTACCTCAGGGAAAAAGCTACAGAAAAAGTTCAATGAACTTCCAGAGGCAGCACATCATGTTAATCTCATAAGGAGGTGACTTCCTTCTTTTTATTTGCTTTTACCTACTTGAAAGACAGCGACAAGGCTGTTTTAAAATCTTCAAATTAATTGAGCATTTTACAGTTTTAACTTTGAAAGGACATTTATTTTCAAACAGTAAATTAATATAAGACAGGACCCGTATTATGTATTCTCTCCCAGCATGATATTCACATGCCTGTACAGACATGATTTTGTAGCGCCGTCTCCAAATTGCTAATGAAGTTGCTTTCATAATGTGGATAATCCCATGCAAAGAATGTTATGCCTTCCCCCACACAATCCCTCTGATGCTTAACACTGAAGCGGATAGGATAATTTCCATTGTGGTTATTGCCTTTTCTGCTTAAGCCTTAACATTGTTGTGCTGAGTTCAGGACATGTACATTCCACCAGATGGAAATCTGTCCCAGGAGATCTGTTTTCTCATGGAACAAACGTGGTGACTGTTAGCCCTGTCATTTTGTACTTCACAGGGACCTCCACAGTGTGCACTCCTGAGCAGTATAAGGACTGCGCTGACCCGGCTTTAGGTAATGCTAAATGTTCTCAGGAAGTGATGTAACATCCTGTTATACAGTGATGTAATTATTCACAACTTTTCCAAAAGAGACTGTTGGCAAATGAAGGTGCCAATGAGTTGAGGTCATGAAAGCACATTTGAACTCCTGCAGCTCAAGGTTTTCACCTCCCATCCATTCATCTGGGAAGCATTGTGCTGCCTATTTACGATGTAGTCTCCTTCAAAATGGCGGGGCAAGAGTTTTAAAACCAGTGTGAATCTAGATGCATGTAATGGCTAATCGGGAGAGAGCACCAGTCTGTGTGAATGAGAAGCAAATGGGAGCCTAATGCAAAACTAATCAGACTGGCGGTTTAGATACACTTGCAAAATCAGTGCAGCAGACTACTTGATTGAGTCGCTAAGATCTTCCTCCCTCTAATTAGTCCTTATTTGCATTATATGGAAAGTGAACAATGCCAGCAGATGTGTTGCACCTTCACGGTTTTTTGGTGAACATAATTAATCATGTTTGGTTGCTGCCTCTTAGCATCAGGACAAATAAACACCCAAAATGTTGTATTTGTGAATGCAATTTTGGCTAATTGCTGACATTTGTCACACAGCTGCCAGGTGGTATGTGCTCTTTGTTAGTGTACAGACCTATCAAACTGTGCTGAAGACTTTCAAATGCTTCACTTTATATGCCGTCCGTCAGGCATGCTTAGCTTAGTCAGTTTTTACAGCAAAGCAGCAAGTCAAAAGAGCAGTGTGCTAACAGTTGCTAAAATGCTAAAGTGTAAATTTATAAGGCATGTGATATGTGTTCAATCAATTGAAGGTCATTGATTTTCACTGACATTAAAATACATTACTACCTGAATTTCCCTGTTACTTTTTGTCATGCATTCTGAAAGTAATGAGAAATATCAGACTTTCGGAAGCAATAAGCCATTTGAGGAAATTGCTTTGATGAAAGCTTCAGTGGTTCAGATCATCTAAACCACCACAGTCTGCATTGACACACTTTTACAAGAGTCTCCTCAAGAGATTCAGCATTGTAGCCTTGCAAGCTTAGTCTACAATAACCTCGCTGTCCTCTGCATATTCTTACCTGAGCTCTGTTACGTGATAAAGTGACTCTGTATGATGCGGAATGGAGCTATGATTTGTGACATATTTATTGAGCTCTTTGCTTCATAACTGTCCTGATTAAAATACTTCCAGATACCAGTCATGATCCCCCATTCTCCTCAGCACAGTATGAATATCCTGGGACCCACACTGTGAAATATTTCTCAGGCTGATCAAAGATTACAAAATGGAAGCTCTGTCACAGGCACAATAAGAAAAAGAAATTGTCAAAATCCTTTTACTAGCAGTATAACATCAGTGCTTACTCTCATGAATATGGTTCATAATGATACTTACACTACAGGAAATAAGTAGTTAGTTCATTACAATATGAAAATTTAATTACAAATGTAGGGGAATATGTTTATTAAAACTATGAATTAAACACAATGCTATGCATTTCTCACATGTTTTTTTGTTTAAAAAAATGCATATCACAGTACCAGTTTCTCTAAAGTAAAATGACGTTATTTTTAAAATACTTTAAAGTACTGTGATATGCATTTTTTTTAAAACTGAAAACGCATGAGAATGCTTAGCATTGTGTTTAATTCAAGGTTTTAATAACAGATGCCTCTACAAGGTGTTTCTGTTTAAAGCCATGTTTACATTTCTGCAGATTTCCTAGTTGAGAAGGACAATGATTACTGTGTGTGTGAGACCCCGTGCAACATGACTCGCTATGGCAAGGAGCTCTCCATGGTGAAAATCCCCAGCAAAGCGTCTGCTAAGTATCTGGCCAAGAAATTCAACAAGACAGAGCAATATATTGGGTGAGTAACACTGACCCAAGGCCACAACACCATGCAGTGTTGCAGTCCACTGGCCAGTGAAAAAGGGATGTCTGTGCTGCTATGCACAACATAGCCTAAAATCACCCAGTGTTTCTAATGAGGAGACCAGATGGCCTTCTCTTCTGGTTATTCTGTCTTCCTTACATGTTTATTCCAGACAAGGCTATGAAGATAGTGTTCAGACAGACGGTGACATACCTTCATATTGGTGCCAGACCAGGACTAAGCAGCTCCATTTCTTTACATGACGGGTTTGCTTCTGGTTTGGCACTAATAATTGGATGCGTCGCAGTTCGTTCTAAGCTGCCAATAACCCCGGCGCTTTCTGTGATGCTATGCTAGCAATGAATGTTCTGTCTTCAGTTGTGCCCCTTCATGAATATGTATAATGGGCCAGAAACTGAGAACACTGAGCTCCAGTGATGACAGAGACAGAGCTTTCAGCATTAAGAATACAGACTTGATCATCTGCTCAGTATAAGAGAACATTAATACTAATACTGTATGATCTACAGTACAACTTATTTTTGTCTCTTCATATTACTGTGTAAATGCCTTGCTTATGTTTGGTATCTTACATGGTGCCATAGATATAGACTTGTACAATTAGAGTATACAATTAGACTTAGAATATGTATAGTTAAGAAGTTAGGATGGATAAAATGTATTAAATGCATTCATATATATATATACACTGTATATATGTGACAAAATCATCATCTGTTGTCTGACCATGACTTGATCAATAGTTTACAGGCTAGTAAAACTGTTGTGTAAAAGCAATATCGCACATCTACAGTATAACGGCATTCCCTCTTGTGTGCTTATTGCTTAATGAATGAACATTATGAATTAATTATGTTATTAAAGTACCATTTCTGGTGAATGGTATGGCATATCCGGCTACGGCATCTGTGCGGCGTACAGTTCTGCTGTGTGCAGACAGGACATTGAATCGGGAATGTGCCAGCGCAGGCTGTGGCCGGGGCTTATCGCTCATCCACAGTCTCCCTGTGACGGGTAGGCTGCACAGACCTCTAACTCAGCGGCTTTGGCATGCGAGCCGGCAGACGTGACTGAAAAGAAGCATTGGGCTGCCATGCGAACATTACGGGCCGTTTGCCAATCCGTGGCACTCCAAATGTATGGAGGATGCTGCAGCGGAGGTATGAGCCAGGACTACAATAGCCAATGGAACTTATTTCATAGTCGGGGTGAAAAATGGGGTATCTCTTTTTTTTTTTATGGCTTTTTGTAAATTTGTGGAAGACAGTTCCCCATTTGGTGTTCCCCTGTTACTTTGTATAATACGGTATCGGTTTATATAATACTGTATCAGGTCCATTCTGGCATCACATCCTTTCACCTGTCTTTTGGGGAATGTGATTGATCAAATGAAGATTTTGTCCCAGAGACTTGACCATGTGAAAACCACTTATTGTGTCACACTCTTTTATTTCAGAGAGAACATTTTAGTGCTGGATATCTTCTTTGAGGCGCTGAACTACGAGAAGATTGAGCAGAAGAAGGCTTATGAAGTAGCAGGCCTTCTGGGTGAGGACCTTGCCATTTAATTGAGGTTGAGTGAGCCCTGAGGCAGGGGATTGCAAGTGCATTGACTGCGTCTTGAGTCGCAAGTTGTTTTCAAGGACAATGCTGCCTGCAGAAGTTGCGATCTTCACGGCACGCGTATTGCCAGCAAAGGACACAGCAAACGGTGCCATTCGAGTGGGCATATTGGCGCCCCCTACAGGCTGAATAGGCAACTGCCTAGGCCCTAAATTTAACATCCATAAAGTGTAACTACACCCACTGTTTCAGCCTGTCTCCACCTACTACACAATTTTGAAAATTACTTTGTCAGGAGAGTGAGAGAGAGGGGTGGGGGCGGCGGAGCTGTGTCCGTCGTCATTTGCATAAATTAACGTACATTGTACAAATGTTTTTGTATAACTCGGATCAAACTGTCAAACTAGACATTGCACATCAAATATGAATCAAGATTCAGCAACTGCATGGCCTATTTCCTATATTTTCAGAAACATATTTTAGTGGACTATTTAGATGGAATGAACACGTATACAGTTGATCTAGAGTGTAATTACCCTTTAAATATTTTTTTCTAAATTTTAAGAAAAAAAATCATGTTAATTCAAGTGCTTGACAGTTGTTAACAGTTAAAGACATTTTTCACACCACATTTGAAATCAGTGTTCATTACTTGATGGTGTGTAGGATATCACTCTAAAGGTGGCCTTCAAAGGCCCTGCGTGTGCATGATTTTACCATCTATGAAACTGCCCAGGATTTTGGGCAGCATGACATTCTTCAAACATGCTCTTAGCCTAGCTCATGTTTGTAATCCAAGTATTTAGTCAAGGGCTTATATTTTCCAAGACTTAAGTGGAAGAAGGGAATTATGCTATTTCCTCCTGTGTGCTCAGTGACATGCAGAGAAAGGGATCCATCTCATGCAGAAATATCTGATACAGTACAAATGCATCATCTCAAGAGTGAAATAGCCCTAGAGCTTATAATGAATGAAAAGAAAATAGAGAAAGTTTGTTATTTACAGATCATTGTGCACTGTGGCATTTACACGTCACTAAGCAGAACCAAAAGTATCATAAAATATTGATTACATTTTTTTATCACACACAAACACACGCGCGCACACGCACACACACACACACACACAAACACACGTAGACTGAACAACAATAGGATAGCATATCCAAACATATAAAATCATTATGTATTCTATAATGCCTTTAAATATTATTTTCTTCAGTTATTTTTCAGTGGTGGCAACAAAAAAACGAAAAACAGTGAAATGACTAGGCTGAGACAATTTTGACACCACACATAATGCCATTGTTTCCAAAATCTCTGCTCAAATGATATTTCCAACTGTTATTTCGTTGTTATTTTTGTCCTCAGGTGATATTGGGGGACAGATGGGTTTGTTTATTGGTGCCAGCGTTTTGACAATATTGGAAATATTTGATTACTTATATGAGGTAAGCATCCATTTTCATTGATTTCCTTCCTTCAAAAGTCTCTCTTTGTGAAGTAAATGAAAGCATTATCTTTTGGTTATCAAGGTTCCTGTTTTCGGGGCATTCTAATCAAAGGAATACGTTAGTAAACGACTTATGTACAAGGTCTGCAGAAAATTTATGGGTACTTTACTAGTGAGATACAATTATCCTATTCCTAGTCGATTGCCCTTTTACCAAGTTATTGGAGCAATTTTGCAGATAATCAAGAATGTGCTCAGATTGTATGTCAGAAAATGTTTTCAGCTAAATGAGGTCATCAACGGTAATGTCAGTGCTTGGTAAATAGCAGGCACTATTCAGTGGCAGTGTCTTTTTGTGCCACCTGTCATGCAACCTGTATGAATCCTAGATATGCAAATGATTTTTTGGTTTATTTGAATTGACACTTTGTTGCATTGGCTTTCTTAACCCATTTTTTCCATCTGTTGTTGCGAATAAAAAGATGCATTATTCATTTTAAATTTGAATGCAAATCAAATCATCTTCGAGCAGCACTACTGATTTGTTATTACATGCTAGATGTCATATATTAATATATTAATGCAACTATTTCAGTTTTCCCCCGATGAGGCTAATTGAAGACACTAGAGACAATGATTTTCAGCTTTCTAGCGCTAGAAATGTCCCTGATGAAGCATTTATAATATAGGGGAGTAGACTATTAGTTTAATGGTCTGTTCAGATTCAGAAATCACATAGCTTAAAAACATTCTCTGTGGAAGGGGTTGCCATCAATAATGTCTACTAAATGATATTCAGTCTGACTAAATATTCAAAGTTCTCAACTTTGAGTTGTGGTTTGTGCAAGCATTACATATATTTTTTTTTTTTCACAACACAAGATAAATACAAATACAAAAAATACATAAATAGAAAAAAAAAGCATTACATATTTTCAATTACGTTAAACGATTAAACATTTTGTACATTTGGGAACAGCCAATTTGGTTCTTCAGCACTCATTGCTACAAACGGCACGATCAATTCTGGAGAAGCTGCTGTTTCTTATCACATCACAGTTTGCAAAACGGGGCCTGTGTGTCCTTTGCAGTGGGTTTGCTCCATGAACGTGGTTCGAGGGACAATCGGAGATTCCAAATTAGGGTAGGAATTGGACAAACACAGCCCCATGTTGGGCATCAAATTATAAAGTTTTTAAAAAGTTTTTTTTAAAGTTTGCAAGTCGGGTTCACACAGACATGATTTGGAAGAAGACACTGGACTTGATTTACTAAGACCTTTAGCATGTGCAAAACATTTTAGCACACGCAAAACCAATAACATGACCATGGATTAGCCATGGTATTTTTCTGCATCAAGCATTGATGTGTTATTGGTTTTCCGTGTGCTTAAAGGATTTGCACGAGGTAAATGTCTTATAAATCAACCCTGCTGAACAGGCAGTCTTCCAGGCACCTGCACACCTAGCAGGGTTCACTAGTTCTCAATGAGACAATCCATGCTGATCCGACTGAGACACTTCCTTCCCTGGGCTATACTAGCACTAATTTTGCATCGTTTTACGGTGCTGCCAACCACAGTCTGAACAGGCATGGCCCGGATTCGATACCAGACTGTGAGGACCAGCCACACAAAACAACAGCGATTTTACAGATTAAGCCACCCAGCAACACCTCTGTACAAGTATTTGAAACTAATCAAATGCTTTATTATATTCGTGACTGATATTGATTTTAATTATACTTGTAAAATGAATTTGAAATACACTACATGGCCAAAAGTATATGGACACCTGCTCATCCAACATCTCTTTCCAAAATCATGGACATTAATATGGAGTTGGTCCCCATTTGCTGCTATAACAGCCTCCAGTCTCCTGGGAAGGCTTTCCACTAGATGCTGGAACATTGCTTTGTGGATTTGTTTCCATTCAGTCAGAAGAGCATTAGTAAGGTTGGGCACTGATGTGGGGCTATTAGGCCTGGCTCGCAGTCTGCTTTCCAATTGATCCCAATGGTGTTTGATGGGGTTGAGGTCAGGGCTCTGTGCAGGCCAGTCAAATTCTTCCATACCAATCTCGACAAACCATTTCTGTATGGATCTCTATTTGTGCATGGGGCATTGTCATTCTGAAACAGGAAAGGGCCTTCCCCAAACTGTTGCCACAAAGTTGGAAACCCAGAATCGTCTAGAATGTCATTGTATGCTGTAGTGTTAAGATTTGCCTTGACTGGAACTAAGAAGCCTAGCCTGAACCATGAAAAACAGCCCCAGACCGAGGGGTGTCCACATACTTTTGGCTATATAGTGTTCAGCTGAATAGTTTTTCTTTCAAAATTCTGATAAATTGAGTAACATGGAAGCCACAAATTTCTACAAGAAATTGAATATAATTATACGAGGTAGTTTCAACTCGAACCAAATCCCAATTTCTTAATTTAAGAAAATAAGTACTAAAATTTGCCTTCTTGAGTTTAATTCAACATAATTCAGTATATGTAGAGTTAATTAATGAATTCATGTTTAATGGTAGTTTTAACAATGGAACAAGCTGGGGAAGAATTTTTTGGGGGGGCACCCTGGATAAGATGTGTCCACTGAGGCTGTGCTGTCTGAATGAGTGCCATTCCATAATATCACACTGTGCAACACAATTTCAGTCTATTCACCAGTGAATTTAGCTTCAGTACTTCATAGAAGCCAGGGACAGGCAGAGAAGTTCAATCACGGCAATCATGTCTCCCTACACATCTGACCAATGGAGGAAAGGGATGGAACCAACAGGGGGGTGTAACACCCTTTTCTATTGGCCACAACTGAAGGAGAAGTTAAAACATTAACTTCTGTATGTTCTGACCTCATGTAACCACACAGCATTCAGATACAACTTCACACATCCACACAATAAAGCCCCAAACTTGGGTTATTTTGCCATTTTTCTCCTTCCTCTTCCCCTTCTTCTTCTTCCCATTTTCCTGTCAAACTGCCTGCCTCCGTCGCAATGTTATCCAATGGGGAGAATTATTATTTGAGGGTATGGTCCGTATACCTGCTCATCAAGCTTATCGTCCAATAAAAAGGCTTCATACTAATGTTTTTTAATGTTAATGTAGCTAATGGCTTCATGCTTTCCAAGAGCTACTGTGGCTTAGTGGTTAGAACTGCAGTCTCTCACGCAGTGGATTGTGGGTTCGAGCCCAGCAGGGCACACGTGTATTTTCCACAAAAACAATGTGCAACTGTTAAGTACTTTTCATTTCTTAGACTGTTATTATTTTCACATTGACACATTAACGTATTTTTATTGCAAAGGCAAAAGAGGCTTCCAATATTAACTGTTCAATGTTTCACTTGTATTTCACTTGTACTATATCACACCCTCCCCAAACCGGACACTCGCTCTTGTCTGATTTGGGGAGGGTGTTACGCTCTGCTCTTGCGGTCATGACTGATTGACTGTGGAAACCCCTTGCCTCTGCCAACATTTCTTTATTCATTCATTTCTTCACTTCAGCTCTGTTCACTTTATCCTTTTCACACATAACACAAGGTCACCATAAAATTAACTACTAGGAAAATTAAGAATTTACAATAATAGCCTACATTAAGAATTGATGATAGCCTCTTTTAAGCTGCAAGCCTTTATGAGATCGGATTTATAAACCACCAATTCCCCAAACATATCTGATTCATGGTTAGTCACTTTAAAGAAATTTTAAAAAGCCTCCGAATATGGCTCTACTCTACGCTACTCTGCTGATAATGTAGCTTACTGCAAACACTTTTAATTATAATAATAATAATAATAATAATAAGAAGAATAATCTCTGGTATGTACTTTCTTAGTAGTATCTACTGTTTTCTTTCTGGCTAAGATTCCTGGGAAATATGCTTTGTCCAATTAAGCTTGTTCGCCAACGTTACTTCCTGCTTCTCGTCAGGAAGCAGAAACAAGCTAGGCTACTATGAAGCGAATCAACATGCATTATAGCCTACATTCATTGCACTACAGAAAACTAAACTAAACCTAGCTGTCCGGTACCAAAACATTTCCCGCAGGTAACGTTCTACACTACCGGAAAAAAAACTCTGCTGTGCTTATGAACTCACTAGCTCGCTCGCTAGCTCGTAGCTCACACATGGAAGGTTGGAGTTACGCACCCGGCAATCCAGTGTTGAATAGCCTAACGTTAAATGTATTTCATAGAATACTAATAGCCCTATTTTAAAACTGTATTTCCATATTTTACTGATGCAAACTATTTAGGCTGTACTAGCTATTTAGGCTGTATGTCTTTCAGCTAGAATGTGTTTGCGTCTAGCCCATTGTGCATGCATGTCTCCATGTAGACTTGGTTCATTAATTTACATGCTTCTTCATGATCCATAGCTCAGGTGGTGCTGTTCATTGTATTTCATTGCACATTAAATACTGCTCATCTACAAACTCTTTTAATGTAATTGTGTGCTGTCTGTAATAGGATACCTATTCTCATTCTTGTCAATAGAGGGTGTTATGGTTAAGCGAATGTCTGCATACATTTCTTTGGAATGCATGTCTCTCTCCATGTTTATCTTCATGCATTATTCATCATTAGTTAGCTATAAAAAATAAGTGATATCAGATCAAAAACGTCTACGACGTAAAAAAGCCAAGTTACTCATGCATAGCCTACATAGCGCTGTCCATAAGTTCTTAATTCCAACTTGCAAAAACTAGGCCTGCCTTTAAAAGTCTTGATATCAAAATGTGGCCAAGTTACAACTAACAATATTGCCTATCGTAGCTCACACTAAATAAACTAGCTCTATTCCAAAGCAATGCTATCCAAACTTTCCTAAATTATTTAATGCAACTTGGCCCTGTGTTTCTTCATCTTACCATCTCAAGAGAATGTGGTCAATGAAACTGTATGTGCCACATCAAACTGCAAAATGAAAATAATTTATAGTGGAAATACTCTGATTCAGATGTGTTGCACTTAGAAATTAAACAAAAAAATTACTATACTATAGGGCATGTTTGAACAATTGTCTGCATCCACTGCTTTGGGTCTATGAAAAGCACAGAATGAATAAAATGTATTATTATTATAATTATTATTATTATTATGATTATTATTATGTATTTATTGATGTATTTATTAGGATTTTTGTCAAAACCTGTGTTGTCCTGCAGAGCATAGATATCCTTGTGTTCACAAAATTCTGTTTGCAAATATCATAAATACTATTATGTTAAGAAAATTGGTACTATTACTTATTTGCCACCATCTGACCCACAAACATGTCTGGATACGTTTGTAAAAATGCTTTATGTACGCTATTTTCTAGGTAAAAATATTACTCATTTTTATCTGCATTTATTTATTCATCACCCCTTTCTCTATTGTACATGATGTTTCTTCATATAAATGTCTGTTATTGTAAATTGTCAAGAATGCTGTAGCAGCAGTGAACATTTTAAAACCTGTCCATTTTCTAAAGTAAACTTGCCAATAAAGTACAACCATATCCTTTCTGGAGTGTAATTATTCATCAACTGTTAAACACATTCATTGAAATCATATGTTGTTCCATGAGGCACAATCTCTTCACATGCAAAGATGAAGAAACACAGGGCCAAGTTGCATTAAATAATTTAGGAAGGTTTGGATAGCATTGCTTTTGAATAGAGCTAGTTTATTTAGTGTGAGCTACGATAGGCAATATTGTTAGTTGGAACTTGGCCACATTTTGATATCAAGACTTTTCAAGGCAGGCCTAGTTTTTGCAAGTTGGAATTCAGAACTTATGGACAGCGCTATGTAGGCTATGCGTGAGTAACTTGGCTTTTTTTACATCGTAGACGTTTTTGATCTGATTAAATATACTACGTACATGCTGATGTTACATTGATCACAATGCTGATTAATTTAACATATTTTATGTCTCAATATCCCCTCATTGTCTTTCCCTTCATTCTTTTCAGGTGTTCAAAGACAAGGTCCTGGGCTACTTCATTCGCAAGAAACGACCCCGGCGATGTCAGAGCGACAATCTGGTAACTAACCCCCTGTTCTTCGCCCGAAAAAGCCTTGCTTTATAAATGCATGGTCATTGGTGTGAGGTTGGTACGTGAGAAGCTGGCTTCTTTTTCAGGAGCATATGCTAGGGGTGTTCAGCTACTCAGTCCCCCCACTTACCAGGGAGACAAAATTCCCCAATTGCATCCAATTATGATAAGTTATTTGCGCAATGTTCAATGCAGGCGTTTTGGCTGCTGTGGCAACGGAGCTCTGTTCTCAGCCAAGAAAAGTATGTAAACACCCACTGGATACCATTAAGCGTTCATATGGAAGAACTACTTTGCTAATCTGGAAGGCATCTGGCTCATTTCGTATGAGAGCACAATTAGCAAATGCCACAACTGGCTGCAACAGCTTTCTTTAAACATGCTGTCTTTAAAAAAAACACCCCCTCCAAACTTGTTGGTGGACAAAGTCGTATAGTCCTTTGGAGAAACCCCTAGCATATGATGTTCTGAAAAAAGACACATCTTGGTCTTTGCCTGAATGAACTGCATGGTTGGTTCAGTTGCGGAGATTAGCTCAGATGCTGAAGTGGCAGAAGAGTTCTGAAGTTGACACCCTGACTGAAGACTATGTGATCAGTGTGGTGTATGCATACAGTATATACCGTTATGCAATTCAGAGTGGTCCTGTCACAATGCTCGCTTCTCTGCTTGACAGCTGCTTGATAATCTAAGAAATCATCCTATAAATATCTCATAGAGGGCTACTGTACAGGTAAGCGTAGTCTGTTTTAAAGATCTGAGCTACACATCGAAGCATCTGAGCAATCAAAGCCACAGTTTTGAATTCTAATCGTAGAGTTTCTCATTTTTTGTGGTTACTTGTGGTGGTTGTTCTCTGAATATGATTTAAATTAGAGACCATCAATTTGGATAACAAAGAGGATAGCAAAGGATTACAAGTGATATAACATCCTCTTGAAGGTGGTAGGTAGAAGAAGTATGCAGTAAAACTGTCATTCATTTATAATATTTGTATTGCAAGATGCGTTCAAGAAATATCTTCTACTGAGATCTACTGCACCTAATCATAAGAATTGTACATTCATAATACGTAGTAACCTGTTGTCCATTTGAAATAATGTAACAGTTATGTTGTTACTTTCTTATTTTGTATTTATTTACGTTACATTATTTAGTGACAAAAATAAATCGCCATTAAATTACTTAATTAAATCAGTTCAAACAAATAACTAACTATATACTGTATAACCATTTGATAGTATCTGGTTTAAAGTTTGGTGAATAATACAATACATTTTCTTTTCATTGCCAAACTCCTCGGATATTGAAGCAAAAATTTAAGTTTCCGCACACCATATGGTATTGCTCCGCACGTAATGTCAAAGTTATGCTGACATAGCAAGAACCAAGGAAGGGTGAACTGTTCTACACCATAATTTAACCATTTGCCTTTTTTACCCTTATTTCTCAGTTTCCTTTATTAATTCTGACCAGTCATAAGGCATTTTTGGGTTTGTTTTATTTCTGCCTGAATTTTTTTTTCTTTTTCTAGTAGTTTTATTGGTAGCTTTATTGTGGTTGTGTCATTCACAAGCCAGTGTTTCTTAACGTGTTTCACCCTGGTATGCTTCAAATGGTGCAATGGTAAACTGTAGAACGCGGTTTCTTGTTTGTTAAATTCGCTTGATATTTTTCCATTTCAACAATTGTTTTATTTTTACCAATTCGACTGATCGAAGAAATGGAAAATACTTTACAAGCCTTTATCTTTTCCCAGCGGCAGTTTTGTGGAGTGTGGGTTTTTTATTTGATGAAAGAAAATAGCTACTAATACTGTCAGCCCTGTTGTTGCATGGTACTTGAGATATTCAGCAATTTGTATTGGTGGCGTATAAATACTAAATGTTTTCTTTATTTATTTATTTTTTTTTAATGAACCATTAATCAAGTCCTTGCATGTTACAATAAATGTGAATGTATTTTTTTGTTTTTTTGTAGTCTACTTAATAAAGCTTTGGGATCATGATATTACTCATGATTCCATTATTTGCTCAGTTATTATTATGGCAGACATCACTTATTGTAACATGCAGTCCAGTGTTTGTTTGTTTTTTAGCTCTTTCTTATTTGTTTGACTTTATAAACGATGGGCCCTGGCTCATTGTTGCATTCAAAACAGCTTTTAAAAAACCAACACCAGGACAAACCCAGGAATCATTTTGTCGCTAACAATCACACAATTACATCAACGACTGCACTCCAGGACAAGAACGGACTTACAAAATTAGCTTTTAATGTAAATACACGTAGCATCATGCGACTCTGAGAGAAATTCTGTCCAAAGGAGACGCTGGAATGTTATTTAAATTGATTCTTCAATGACATATATGTTTCTTAGTGAACCACGTGTTCTTAGTGAACCGCAAGCACTCCTCTGATTTGAGGGGACATCCCATGTGACACATCCAATGTTGATTTTTTAATGAAAAGAGAAAATCATTAATTTTTTTTGGTCCAATGAATTCTTGTGTCGCCTAATGCTAAGATCATAATGCCAAGACGACCAATTATAATCAAATAACGAGAATACCTACCACCTGGGGTCAGTAAGTAATAATGTCATGTATTGCAGAAGTACAGAAAAGTGTTTTTTACGAAGTCTACGGTTGTAAATTGTCTACTTTTTTTAGGTTTTGTGCATTTAATACACATATTTGGCATATATTTGATAGTTATAACACAACATAATAACATTAATGCTAGTGTTTTTTCTGGGCCATTTCCAAAGTAATGTGTAAAATATTTAATCTCATAATATTGGATATTGTTTGATCAGGGTGAACAGTGAGTCAGTACATATGAGTACACAACTTCCCACAGAAATCATGTTGTACGAAGTTTTGAACAACAGTACTCGCACAGTAGGTCTCTCATGAACTGTGGAAACCATTCTTAATCTATATGGATATGTAAAGCTTTTCCTGTCCTGGAGTGCCTTATTCCATTGTACCCACAGACCACAACAATTTGTTTTTGAAGCACTTGTTATTTACTTAATCTCTGCATTGTTATTATTATTTATTTCTTTATTTTTAATTTCAGTCACCTTCTTCATCTTTCTTTTCATCATGTCTATTCCAGGAATTTCCAGAGAACCCAACCAGCCCTGGTGTCACGCCTAATCATGCCCCCAGGTAGCGATCCCCATTGATAATAGATCCTGCTTCCCACTCTCTCTCTCTGTTCAGACACACTGGGACCCATCTCATACCTCGTACCACTAACTTAACCCTTTCAGTTTCAGCTGGTTTGGTGGGATTTTTTTCTGTTTCAAACCAAATCTGTGATTGACAGAATGGCTGTGTAGATGGCAGACCTTAACTTTTCCTTGGATTCAATCGAAATTTACCCCTAACTTTGACCTTCAAAGACATGCAAGTGTCAAATTCCTGTCATATTGAGCAACTCTGAAGATGGTAAAAAGGGTGAATATTTTATTGAATACTCATGTCCTACTCTTGTATGGAAACATATGTGCAGAGGCTCTATACAGCTAATACCATTCACTTCTGACTTTTAGGAGTAGACTTAGGGCCTGATTTACTAAGATCTTTAGCATGTGAAAAACCTTTTAGCACACGCAAAACCAATAACATGACCAATGATTGGTCATGGTATTTCTTTTGCACCAATCAATGGTTGTGTTATTAGTTGTGCGTGTGCTAAAATGTTTTAAAATGCTAAAGATCTTAGTAAATCGGGCCCTTAATGTACAAACCATTGAGATTGTTAATTTATTTGCAATATCAGTTTGCTAACATTGCGATACTTAGTAAATAGTAGTAGGAAGAGAGCAAATGATATCAAGTATGTGAGTTACAACAGAAACTGAGGTGTATTTTTTCTGTAAAAGAAATATATTTTATATTCATATTTTTATATATATTTTCCAGCATAATTCCGGTTTCGGTTTTTTATCATTGCTTGATTTTTCAAGCATTAATGGCAAAGGAGCAGGGATCATTTTGAACGTAAACAACAAAGGTAGAGAGCACAGATTCTGAGGTGAATTGGATTAGATTTGTCGGAGGGTAATGATTGTTATATGATCAAGAGTTTTTGCAGCGCAGTCTTTTCGAGAGTGAGATGATTGGTGGTGTAAAAATGATTCAGTCAGAAATTTGGCAAACAAGCTTACCACTGACTGTCCATTTGCTGGTTTGCATTGGATATTTTTATAAGACTTAAGATTAACAATAAATGAGTTAGCCCTCTGCTTGCACTCAAAAGTGCTGTAGAACTAGTTAATGCTAGGCCAGTATGTCAAGTTTCATCACTCTGAAGGTGCCCAGAGCTCCTTATCAAAGGCTGCGTAAGACCAGTAGAAGTGAATCCACACAAAGGCTCAGTTCTATAAATGCAGTGAAGGTACTTAGCAATTTTAGCGGTGATGTCCTTTCAAAATATATAAATATGGCTTGATGGATGTAGCACAAGTTAAATAATACTTGAAACGACTGAAAGAACCAGTGTCCATGGTTAACCCTATGATGTCAATGCGTAATTAATCATCCGCATTTAACTGCGATTTAACACAGTGGAAATGCAATTAAATGATGCAGATGTGGGATAAAATATGAGTGAAATTAAATGCCATTGGAGCCCAGGTAGTATACAAAGGTTATTACAAGTATACTTTTCTTTTTTGTACTTTTTGAAGTATGTTTAAAATGTACTTTTAAAAACTGTACTTCAAGTATAGTCTCAAACACACCGTAATACTTTTAGTTTGTTTCAAACGCACTGGTGACATCATGAAATTGTACTGCAAGTGTATTTAAGATACCAACAAATCATACTTTTTGTTAGTGCACTTAAATATACTTAAGTACAGTAAAATAGTCCCATTTTAACAGACATAGTGCACTTAAGTATACTAAAAAATAGTCCCATTTTAACATAGACGGTGCACTTGAAGTACACTTAAGTATGACTTAAGTTCTACTTTTGAACAACTTTAGTGCACTTAGTATACTTAAAGCACTGCCAACTTAGCACAAAGTACATAATTAGTACAAAGACTACTAAAAGTATACTTTAAAAAAGTATATCCATCCATCATCTAACCTGCTTTTTCCTGGTCAGGGTCGTGGGGGGGGGCTGGAGCCTATCCCAGCATGCATTGGGCGAGAGGCAGGAATACACCCAGGACAGGTCGCCAATCTATCACAGGGCACACACACCATTCATTCATACACTCATACCTATGGCCAATTTTAGAGTCTCCAATTAGCCTAACCTGCATGTCTTTGGACTGTGGGAGGAAACCGGAGTACCCAGAGGAAACCCACGTGGACACGGGGAGAACATGCAAACTCCGCACAGAAAGGCCCTCGGCTGGGATTTGAACCCTGAAAAAGTATATTTCAAGTATAATCTTTTTTCATCTGGGAGCAGGATGAAATATTGCTAGTGAAGGATGAAATGTTGCAGCAGTGGAATAAAATGTTGCAGGAGTAGGAAGAAATGTTTTTGGAATGATGCTCAAAAAATTGCCTCTCACAGGACGTTTGAAGTATTTTAAGCTGCAATTGTTGAAAATTCCGGCAACTTTTTATCATGTCGATCAGCTGCCATTATCAGCATATGAATAAGATGAGCCAGTCATACAATATAGAAATAATAGTATATTATTATATCATTTTGCCTTACAATACCACCACTGTCTTAAAAATCATTGTTTATAATACCTAGCTGACTTTCACTAGTGTACAGATATTAATGTATGTATTTTTTATCGATCTTCCACTTTGTCTGGAAGATGGAGTCAGCACTTTTATTTTAGTTCCCTGAAACAGCAAAAGCAGTTTGTGTAGCCGAGATCAACAACCAATAGTACATCATCTGACCTATTCTGCATTGTATTTCCAGTCCAGAGAGAAGTGATTTCTAGGCTACCAGTCTGGTTTATGGCTGAGGTTGTATTCAATAATTCGACCCAAGGAAATGAGTCGTCTTCCTGTATTTTATCTTCAGGGAACAACAACTAATACTCTGGTTTGGGTGAAGTTACAGTTGTATGAAAACTCAATTATTAATATTGCAAGCAGGTACACACGCCCTTAACGTTTTAGATAAATAGTTAGCATTCACATAAGAATCGAATTTACATTGTATTTTACTGAAAATTATATTATTGACGTTCATCTGCAGTTGAGTAAATGTAAAACACAAAAATAGAAAATTGTATGAACAGTAATTTTGCAAGACCGCCATTTCACTTTAAATTCCAGTAAGACTTGCAATCACCTTTTACATTTAATTTATCAGATATAGTTTATCCAATACGCTTAATAAGTTTAAGCCAGTTTAGACATTCTCTTCAACTGACAAATTTGGTCCACACGGGTAGCCTTGTATAATCCATTTTGAAATTATTTACTGCAAAATCTCTTTAAGACCCATACGCCCAACAGCCCCTAAGAGAAAACTGCCAACGATAGCAATACCAAGCAAATTTTTGTCACACCTTTTACGGTACAGTACATTTGCCCTGTATTGGTAAATGTACTATACCATATGAAAATGCTTATGACAACTGACTTTTAGCGGTACTATGTATATGGCCTTTTAAGATTGCCTCCAGAAAGTGCAAATTAACTAACACAATCTGTATGTACATTTTGTATTCCAATTTACACTGCCTGGCCAAAAAAAAAGTCACACACACTAATATTTAGTTGGACCACCTTTAGCTTTTATTACGGCGCACATTCGTCGTGGCATTGTTTCGACAACCTTATGCAACGTCACAACATTTATTTCCGTCCAGAGTTGCATTAATTTTTGGCCGAGATCTTGTATTGACAACTGGAGAGTTGAACCACTCTGTAAAGTGTCTTCTCCAGCACATCCCAAAGACTTTCAATGGTGTTAAAGTCAGGACTCTGGTGGCCAATTCATGTGTGAAAATGATTCCTCATGCTCCCTGAACCACTCTTTCACAATTTGAGCCCGATGAATCTTGGCATTGTCGTCCTGGAATATGCCCATTGATGGGATAACCTGGTCATTCAGTACATTCAGGTACTCAGCTGACTTCATTTTATTGCTGCATAACGTTGCTGAGCCTAGACCTGACCAATTGAAGTAACCCCAGATCATAGCACTGCCTCCAGAGGCTTGTACAGTGGGCACTATGCATGACGGGTGCAACGGCGACTTTTTTTTTGGCCAGGCAGTGTATATGCCACATAGGAAACTTTGAGGCTCAACACCAATACGTGATCTTGGCTGAATGGGTGACATTTACAGGACTGCAGAATAAGACCTTAAATAGCTGATGCTTATATTAATGTGATACCTAATAATTAACTAGTGGCATTTGATTTTTAACTTCTCATTTCTACTTATTATATAAGTTCAACAAAGATCACTGCAGTGCCTTAAAACAACATTTCATAAGTATCTTTCTCTTTGAGGAGGGTTTGGTGGTTTTTTTTTATTGTGTCTAATGACAGCTAGGTAACTAGACAGAAAGAGAACCAATGCAGGGATAATAGAATACTGTATGCCCTGTAAGAATATATCACATTCATTGTATATATGGCCGTGCTGATCAACTTTTGAAATTCAAAAATCCTCAGCGGTCCACTTTTGACAGATTTTTTTTTTGTCATATTCAATGCTGGTGCAGGTGTTTAGAAACTCATACAATGCATGGCTTTTACTGAAGTCAGCCAAGCGGTAAGTTAAACATTGGCTCAAGTAGAAACACTCCCCCCGGTGGTACCATTAACTGTTTTAATTGGAGATGTCCTGGATATGAAAAAGTAGCCCTAAACCATGAAAATCAGTATTCAGTCAAGTCACTCGTTAGCTTGCCAAGAAATGCCAGGATGTTCGTTTTATTTCCTCCTGGATTGAAACGGTGAATGATGTGAACACAGAAAACTTGTAGCTTCACAGATGGAAATCAAAAGTTTGACATGTTTTCACTTGGCAGTGCATTTTCTCTGCAGTTTGTATTGACAGGATCTATCTCTGCTTTAGCCATTTGGAAACTAGTGCCCTTACGCGCTGCCAAAACTATCTTTCAGTTGAGACAGTGTAAAAAGCAAAAAAAAAGAACATACTGCTTGTATCACACTGCTAGATGTAGATGTCAGTACAGAACTACTCTCATTACCTCAGAGAAACTTAGAGAGCTGACCAAGACTGATAGGTGTCTCTAAGAGCAGCTCTGTGTTTGATTTTGCAGCTTACTGAACTGCCAGCACTTAGAAGCACATCTCAGAACAAACACCTCACTCTAAGAAGGAGTTTGTGGGAGAAGACGATGCATATTTCCATTTTATTTTTTAAAAAAAAAGAGGTGGCTTGTTTTCACTTACAAAACATTATAGACACTTTACAAATAGAGAACCCGGTAGATAAATTATACATATCAAATTTTTTTTGAGGTGCCATGTCACCCAGCTTTAGGATTTCAGCTCCATCCAGTTAAAAGGCATGACTGCTAGTTTGCAGTGCTGATAATTGACTATTTGGCTCATGACTAAATACATACTCAACTCAACAGTCAAGTCAACTGAAAGCAGAAAAGCAGAGAGGGGCCAATTAATTTGGCTAACATAAATTAGTATTTGTTCAGAAAAGTCTGAAGTGCGGCGTTACGTGGTAGACAGTTAATAGCAGAGGGGTTTTCATCTTACCGCATTCATTGTTTTTCATTTCTGTCTAAATTAAGATCTCTTCTTTTTTTATTTAATGTAATGGTATCTGTGTTCAGCTCTCAAGACTATAGTTTGGGAACTTGCCAAAATCAGGATGTTATAGAATGTTATATACTTGCAGAGGGTGTTTAATGAAACAGATAATAGAAAAGAATGAAACAATAACAGAAGTAAAATAGCATATACCCTGTATGCCCCATGTCCATGAACCCATAATATTGCAAGTATTATAATAGAATAGAATAGAATAACTTATTTTTAATGGTTGAAGAAACACAAAAGCATAGATTTTCTTAGTTTATGGTTGAATAAAATGTTGGGACTTGCATCTGTATATATTCAGTAATATGATTACACAATGAAAAAGCTGTCCCTGCAGCATTAAAGTCCATTTTAGGGGGGCCATTGTCATGGAACCCGTGAACTATGACATCACTAGATGCATTACTTTGTGATGTCATCACAGGTCTGCATGCAATGAGCTTGTGCTGTAAAATGGATTTCAGTCTGCAGGTTCTGCTGGCCACTGCAAGTATACCAGCGGTCAATTCTGGCTGATATCGGCGTCGATTCACTGCAACAGCCGCAGTTGCTCCTGATGTGTGCAGCCCCGCCACAGTCCAAAATCGACCCTGTGGTTACATCATGCTCAAGCACAAGGCGCATAACTAAAAAAAACAAACAATTTCTTTCTCTCCTCCCTTCCTACCTTAACACCATTCACATTCACATCCACCCCCCCCCCCCCCCCCCCCCCTCTCCCCGTCCTTCCTTCCAACACCCAATGAAATATCAACCCCGCAACTGTCCCGAATGTCACCCTTCCTGCTGACAAACTCATATCTCTGCCCCTCCGTCTCCTGGTTGTTACTGCTCACATTGGTCTGTCCGTGCATCGCTCAATTCTTCTTACATTCACTTGGTCTCTGTGTTTTCCGCTGCTTTATCGCTGTGCCCTTCCCTCGTGTATTGACTGCGAATTCCCCGATTCGCCACATGTAACGTAATGTAATTTTCCATTCCATTTCTTTCCCTCTTTTCCACCCCCTGTCTCTCCTGTCTTTTTTGATTATCACCTTGTTCCAACAAAACCCCGCCCCCCCCCCCCCCACTGCTCATTCGCTGCATACTGTGTGCCACCTCCATGCTGTCACTACCTCTCCTTCATTATCCCCTCCCCTAACACTGAACTTTTGACCCCGTCCCCCTCCCCCCCCTTCCCGCCTCCCCGCTTTTCTTTTGCAGAGTACCTGTGACACACTCCGGAGTCACTCGGACAGTCTCGGATTCACGCCGAACATGTTACCTCGTCACCCGACTCTAGGCAACTTCGAGGAGTTTGCCTGTTGACGACATAAAGCCGGGGCGGGGAGGGGGGGAGTCGGGTTGGGTGGCGGGGAGGGGTGGTCCGGGGGGATCTGGGGGTTGACATCAAACTGTGACAATAATTATACATATTATGAAAAAAAAGAAATTACGAGGAAATATTTAAACAGCGAAAAACCTATCAACGCCTGAATAGAATTAGAAGAAAAAAAATACCATTCAAGTAAACAAAAACTTCCAAAACAGAACTCAGGTTGAACTGAAATCTTCAGCCATCATTTTTCTGTCGTTAATCCTGTGAAATCAGAAATCACGCTCATGCTCACTCTTTCAAAGTAATTCCATGTACTATTAAAAAAGTACAACGTTCCTGGGACAACGGAACAGGCCGCCACGGACGACCCTGCCACAGCTGTTCTATATTTGCCTGTTTTTTTGCGTTTTGTTTTTTTTTCTTTGGGAGGGCACAAAGATAAAGATTCAACTGAGGATCACTCACAAGGCACTGGTTCCCTTGCTGGATATGTTGCAGGAGGGGAGGAGAACACACAAAGACTCCCATCCATGGCTTCCACAGGGGGAACAGCACTCCAAGGAGAGCACTTGACCAGGCTTTTGCTCCTCAGCAGTTATCGCGGTCTATTACTGCGCCTCAACCTTTGTGAGTCCAGTCTTTGTGTCGGTGATCTCAACCTGACTGTTTGAAAGGTCAGACAGCACCTATACCTGAAGCTTATCTCTTATTATGGGTTGGACACGCAGAAACCATGCCAGTTTTGGAATGGTTCTCCATGGTTCAGAAGTGTAGTCCATCTGCACTGTATTGAAGAGGTGGATTTAACATAAGCTTCGGTCAAAGAAGCTGGGCATGTTTGGCTTAGTCATGGTTCCCCGGTTTGTAAGGGGAGAGAGTAAATAGCCACAGGTTTTCATTTGTACTTGACCAATGGGGCATGTGTAAGCAACGGGTGCATTCTGGGAAGGTTTGTCTCTGGCTGCTTAGCACCTTAGAGACCTCACTGGAAATACAGTTTGCTCCTTTTGTACACACCAATTGCATCACTTTACCCTCACAAAATTGGTAAAATCACCTTGCCATCATTGTTGGAGATGTATAATTTCCAGTCATTTTTAGAATTTACAGGTATGTAACCCTGCTGAAAGCTCAACTGACCATAATTTCGTCTTTCGCTTGCTGTTGGAGATTGATGTGTTTGAGGGGATAGGCTACACAGACCACTTTGCCGGAGTATTTGGCTGTGGTCCTAGAGCTGAAAGGATGCCAGGCTTATATAAAGTCATATGTAAAATAAGCAACAGAAGGAAGTGTTGCGCTGTTTTCCTGCATACAGATTATGAAAAATTACGTTTTTCTTTTCCAATTACTTCATGTGAACATTTCATGGCAGTACTGGTGTACTGATCAGCAAGTGCCCACATGTGGTTGCTGTGGATGATGAGAAGACTAGACCAGTGGCAGAAGTGTATAGAAAGTGGGTTTGCTTGTTTAGTGTAAAACTCAATATTGGACTCCCAAGTTGAAATGTTCAGGTAGGCATTCTTGTGTTCTCATGTTGCCATTTTGTTTGTGTTATCTGATTGTTGTCATCAGCAGGCAGTTGAAGATTTTTTTGGATCTTGGATCATTATGAAACCGATACTCTCCAAAAACACCTTTACAAAACAAAATTGCTGCCATGCTGCCACTTCCATTGAAAACACATCTCTGAGCATGTTACCGTCTGAAACATCGGAAAACACTTCAGACGTGTTCGCTGAAAACATTTTTGCCTCAATTATATACGTAGATATCTGTATTATAAAATTTCATGAATTCATGTGTCTCGTACGTATGTATGTACGCAAGTATTTATGTGTGCGCGTGTGTGTGTGTGTGTATATATATATATATATATACATATACATATATATGTGTGTGTGTGTGTGTTGATGGACTGTGTAGGTTTTAAGTAAGATTCCTCTCATGCTCACATGCAAGGCAAAGGCCTCTGAGTACTCACCATTGCAACATCTTGTCTCCCATTGGACTTCTACACACAAGTCCTTTGTGGTGCCTTTCTCACTCACTGGACAGCTGCTGTTGAAAGCACAGTGGCATTCTTCACAGGAAAACATTTTCTGTAAGCTGATTGGTCAATCCAGAAGTCTGACAACTGCAGCCACCTATCACTGTGAATGTGAGAATGACCAAAAGGCGCTACCCACCAGCTCTATTACTGTGAAGGTTGTGAGATACAGTTGACAATATCTCATTTTTTTCACAATTATTAACTTAAAGGTTGATGGCAGATTATATTGATATAACTGGCGGATCTGTGGTGTTCATGTGCCCAGGACTAGATATTACTCTACAGTACGTAAAATGTGTAAATAACAAACCATTTTTTCCACTTTCAATGTTTTTATACATGTAATGGTCCCAAGTCCATAATATAGACTCCAGAGAAGTGCTGAGACACAAAGGAAGTTTCCATGCCTGCCAACGATCAGACCAAGTCCATTATATGTCTATTAAAGCAATGTAATACTGCCTTTCACTGGAACATGCTTTGCAAAAACAGTTTTGAATGTTACATTTGGTTTAATTGGCATTGAGGGTGGTGGTATCTCAAAATTAAAACCAGGGGGTAGTGTTCTGTGGCCCACTGCAAGCTTTCATAAATCAGCATTAGTGTGTGAACAGTATGTCTATACAAACACTGAACCCAGATTATTTTCTAGTATGTATCATCTTCTTAACAGAAAACGTGATTTAATACTCCAGTTAAATCCACATGATATATGTATATGTGTGTGTGTGTGTGTGTGTGTATGCACACACATGCTATAAAAAACCAACCATGGATAGTGTTTTAAAACCCCATGACGATATGATATTAATTTCAGTATTATAAGAATTTTAAGGGAAATATAATTTGAAGAAGAGATTATAAACATATTTCAGATAAATGTACATGTGTACATTCTATCAAGAGTATTCTTTAAAATCATGGAAATATGTCACATTGCAGCTACTTTGAAAAAATATATAATTATGATCTAATGTTTTAGTATGTTGCTTACTCATTAAGAAAATGGAGAAATAAATGTGATATAATTTTGTGAGACATTTGCAATATAAACCAAGTCTGAAAAAGTATGAAGTGTTTCTAAAAAAAAAAAATGCTACTTTGTGAACTTTTGAACAGAACAGACAGAAAAATAGTCAAAGGCTTAAGGTTGCCTGTCACTATCTTTGCTGAGGAAAACAAACCTGTGTATGCTAAAATATTAATACTACTCGGTACCTGGGCTGCTTTAAATTCAGACTTGATAAGGCATACTACACACACTTACTGCTCACCATTTATGCTTTACAAAATACATTTTCCCAAATGCAAAACAACTGTATCTTGAATTCTCTGATATTGAATTCTCTGCATGTCAAAAACATAATTTCTGTCAAAACAAAAATGTTTTTTTAATGATTAATGGGCTTTCCGTATAGTACAAACCACCATATCATAGAAAACGGACAAATTCAAACTATGGGCTTGATTATATAACAAGTTTAATCCAGGACTGAATAAGAATAAAATGGTGAAAAAAAGATGTTTTGAACCAGAGAGATACCAGATTAAGAATATCTCAAATTTCTCTGAGAATATTCCTAAAAAATCAACTGAAAGCATTGTATGTCCTCCCCATGCTCTAATCTCAGAAACAGGTTTTTTAGAAAGCTCTAAACTTTAGATTCCCAGTCCAGTATTGTGTTGTGTTATATTTCTGTTAAGCTACATTTAAGTGACTTCCCAGTCTCTCGCACATCTTTGAATTGGACGAAGTTAACAATCCACATCAATTCCCTAAAATGCGGACCAAAAAATTGTGATTGGACACATATGTTGGCAGGACTGGAAATGCAGAAAACAGACCGCTCAGCTTAGGAATGACTGCCATTCATTTCCCACTGTTGCTGAAATGCAATGATATACAGTATGTTGACATTGTGTTACAATCTCAGTAGTAGACTTGCCAGTTTATAAATAATCCAAATGTGGACTTAAGTGTCTTCCAGTCTATGTGGGACATTTACTTCCTTGAAAGTTTGACATAAAGATGCAAATAATTGATCGTCTGATATCACAACAGACAAACAATGAAGGATTAATGGATGGGATATGGTATTGTATAAAGATTATTTGAGTTAAAATGTATTTATGACAATTGTTTTGTTCTGCTGCATTGTTATATAAATATTAACAGCTATTGGACTCATCAGAATTCTAGTGTATGTAACAAGAGCACAGTGCGCTGTGTGACATGTAACTGACCCCATGTATTAAATAAGTAGTCATTTAACAATTTGATTATGTACACACCCTTGTATCAATCAAATCATTCTTTTGCAGTTCATTTATCCATTAATCACATAATGCTTACTACCCTCCAGTCAACTCCGACTGAACGTCAAACCATGAACTGTTAATACCACCATCTCTGTAAATAATAATAGTTAGGATGTTGACAATGATCGCGAAAACGACCATCAAACTCACGCTGGCAGATTTGACATCACGTGATGGTACTTATCTTCATGACTGTTTACCTATGTATAGTACTCTGCTGTTGTGACAACAGACAAAGCCTCTAATGTGTAGACCTTCTCTTTAGAGGGTGCCGTGCTGTATTTTCCACCATTTCTCCGTTCCGCATTTGCGCTTAAGCTCAGCCTCAAGCCCCGAACCCAAAAACCCATGCAGCTCTATCGATCAGAATGTGTGCGCGTGAAATAAAGTGAAGTGCGACATCCCTTCGTTTCAGGGTTGTAATTTGATAACGGAGAGCAATACCATGTACTCACTGTGCAAGATGTCCCTTTGGAAATCTAATTCTGAGAGGAATTCTGGAACATTTTGGGATGCATTTAGCACTGCTTGACAATTTCTGAGGTTTATTTTATCGTTTAAGTAATAAATGTGCTGCTCTGTGGGTAACTTATCAGTTTTATCTGAAAATATATTCTAGAATTTACTTGAGCATTTTCTTTTGTCAGAAGGCTGACCATATTTTCACCACTGATCTGAATTTCATTCAGAATGCTGTTCCTATAAGCACACAGTATGATACTACTTGTAGTAATGAAAATGTACTAGAAGTGTTAGCAGGAAATAATATGGATGTTGCTATATTCCTAACAACATTGTTTTCTAGAGGATTGTGTGGCCACGGTCAATCTATATTTATACTGCCAAGGAAAGTTTACAGTGAGGAGGCTAGAAGAGATGAAGAGGGGTGGGTTTAAAGAAAGAGGAGAAAAATCTGTACGAAAATAAAAGAAAAAATCTCAGGAGTACATACCTGAGGGTATGGTGCATACCAGACCTGAAGTCTACACATTTGTCCTAACTTCATTTTAAGTGTCTTGTGTCATCATGGGCCCTTTTTCAGTCTACCCACAATGTGACTTGTTCTGAACTTTGAGTAAGGACTGTAAGCAATTATTTATTTTTTCTTCCTTTACTTAAGTTCGGTGTTCGGCCTAATTGAACAAAGCAAAATAGTGCAAGAAAAGACGATACGGAAAGACTGTTCAAAAGTTAAAGCGGTTAATAGGCTAATAGTTACCACAAAGCACATTGCGGTTAGACTGAATCTTGTCCATGGTCTCCTGTTTCACTTTATGCCCCTTACTTGATCTCCCACCCCCCTTTCCTCTGGCCAATCACAGAACGGCAACAGAACACTGAGTGAGGATAAACGGAGGATTTAAAAGCCAAATCTATCAAAACAGGGCAAAAGATAATCATTTTAAAATCCACCAACCAACGAAACAGCAAAATCCTGGTTGTATATTGACGCAAATGTTTTTTGATGGATTTTTAAAACTTAATTTCAGCCTACTAGTAGACTGTAGTGTAGCTCAGTCAGAAGTACTCTTCTAATCTTACAGCTCAAAGTTCAGTGCGTATTGTTGTGGTCCCCAACTCCGCTCCTCCTTGCATGCTCACTGCGTGCCCCTGGTGTCTCATGTACCCCTGTGTATACCCTGCTATGTTTGAGTACATATTCAAGTATATACCTACTAGTATCATTATAGTACCTGGAAGCCAGACGAAGCAAGCCACGAGTTCCTCTTGACCCTAATCAGGTACTGCTCTATTGCGGAGCTCTTTCAAAGAGTCACCATAAATTCTAACACTGTCATAACCTAGTCATACCACACACACTTCAGAGATATAGTTACCACCCTGAGAAAAAAAGCTATGAAAGTTATGCAGGCAGTTGTGTTTGTTGGAGCACAATCCAGTAAAGCATGGATTTTTATTTCCAATAAAGTAAAGACCCCCCCCCCCCCTCCAACTTACAAATTCCCCATCTAATTTTTGACTTTGTGAAGTGAAACTTCAAACCATATTTTCCTCTCTTATGCTGGGACATATGCCAACAGCTATAATTAATGAGAAAACGTAGTTATACCACTTTTGATATACAAATGAAGTGTGAGTGTCAATCATGTTTTCAATCAGTTAGCCATGATATATTTTACACGATATATTTGAATCTCTAAGCCTGGGTTCTTTTTTTAATTATGTATAATATGTATTTTTTCTGGGTCGGAATTAAAGGGTTGTGCAATCCACCATGCACCAGGCAATAGGGCCTGTAGCCATCTCACTCAACATTTGAGATTGGTAACTTAAAAGCAGGTATTCGTGAAGGCATTTTACAGACTGAGAGCAGCCTTGCAAACATACTACAAAAACACAGTTGGACAAGTCATTCTTTCTTTAGATTTGCTTGCTTGCATCAGTTGATAAAAGAATATGTACATTTAATTTTGTACATTTGCATATTCTATATGTAAATAGAATATGTAAATGTACTAAACTCGATTTTACAGAGAAGTTCCAGTTAAAAGTTTCAGTTTAAAACCTGCAATTTTCATTTAGGCCAACAAGCTACAAACTGCAAAGGGGTATTTTATACAAAACTAAAATAACTGTTAAACACCCACTTATGTTTGTAAGCAGTTGGTTCAGAAATACATTAACGAATCCTCTTCGCTGCATATATATGTGGTCTTCAAATTTTTTGTTTCAAGTCTTAATTTCTATCCACGTAAAACTTAATGTCCATGAACAGACACCTGGGGTACTGCGACTTGGTTCATCTGGCTCCATTTACTGTATAAATATATTCCGTAAATAACTACCTGCATATTTTGTGAATGAATTAAGACCTGACATATACATCAAATAAAGAACCCTTCTCTTAGCCACGTGTCTTGTATTTTTTCATACAAGATTAGCATACCGCAACGAGGTAAGCAGGAGGACAACTTCATTCTGTTGCTTCCAAGGACCTCATGGTGATCGTCAGGTTACTGGCTCAGCAAAAAATACAATCAAGGGGGCTCGATTTTATGAAACAAACTGTTCAAATTGCAATGGCTTGGAGTTTGTCTCAAATTTATTACATATTTAACCAAGTACAATGTTCATGTATCCCCCACACAAATGTCATTGTTAACAGTGAGAGAGACAAACAGGATTAAATGGAAAGAAAAAAATTCACCTTCATTCCAAAGTTTCGTTGATGTGTCGTCATGATGTAGAAAAGGTTTCCAGTCTTACATGTCAGAACTGGATTTTCTACTTTTTTTTTTTTCACAGCCAGGAATGATATACCTTCATGGACCAATAGTCCACTTGTCAAATAATCAATCAATGCTTGAAACACAAGACTGAAAACATACATGTACCATGAATTATAGTGTCATAACCCCAAACGTTCCTTCCTACCCAATCATCTTATGGTTTACTATAAGCAGTCAGATCCCGATTATTCTTATGTGATGCAGGGTTTGTTAAAATCCAAGACCACCTTCCACAGCACAAAAAACAAACCAAATGCACAAGAATGTCCATGGTTTGGCTTAGTTCAGCAACTACCACAGAAGGTACCAGGTCTGTTAGTGACTTGTCAACTGAGGACATAATACAGTAGTCCAATTCAACCTTCATATACTTCCCCTAAAGTGAAACAGCATTATGACCCATTTGCTATTTCTAATTACAAAATGCTTACAATAAAAAAATCTAATTTAAATAAACTTTTTTTTTTTTTTTTTTTTTAAAGTCTGACCTTGTTGTGCTGGCCACTGTAGTGCTTACCCGATTTATAATTTGTTCATTATGGCTTTCCAATAGATTTCATGTGTGGTTTCAAAAAATAAATAAATGAAAAAAATTTAAAAAAACAGATCGGAGACCACCGTTAATTGCCAGGTGCAGTTAGGAAATGGAAATTTTGGATCCATTATCAAACCATTTTGGTTGAGCACCAACGCAGTCAAACACATACCTACATTCTAAACGACTGGAATCATTGTAAGTAGAGACTATTTTTGAAACAATATTACGAATGCAGATGAACCATACTGGCGAATATCTGATGCAAATATCCATTTCAATACCAGCATGAGTGACTAATTCTGTATTAAATAACAGGTTGTTATTTATTTTTTTAATGACTTTATAGCATGGATAAAACAGTAACACTGGTTCATTCACACGAGTTACGCACCAAAAATAAAATACCCGTTAGTGAACTTTTGCTGCCACAGGATGTTTGGTACTCTCTGTATAACATTCACTGAATTTTTAGGACAGATTGCTTTTCAAATATGCTTAAATGCATCATAAAACATGAAAGCAGTTCCAACATGCCAATAAAGACCAATTCAATAATACAAGATAACAGTAAACAACAACAAAAATAATAATTATGGTCCACTCTTCAAAGAAATATTCAATACCAACAGTGGCTGAGTGGGACACCTCCACTTTCAGTGTTCAACTTGTGAATATGAGCAAGTCATTTAAAAATAAGAAATAAAAAGCTACAACTGCTGCCCTTACGATACTGAAAGTGCATTACAACAACAGAATGGGTTACAATAAGGAGGACTAGAAGCCTGTATAATTACAATACGTCAAGATAAATAACATCTTTTTCCTTTAAATTACACAAATCTCAAATGCATTTTAGTAAGTGGTAAAAGTATTTTGTATGGCACCAAACTGAAAGCTATAATGATTCAAAATTTCCATTTTGGTGTTACGGTTGCAGTTTTGCCTGAAATTGGCTTTAGAGAACAGGAGGCTCTGTTTAAACAGCGTGCAGCGTTGTGCTTCTAAACTACCATTTTATTTTCATTATCATGTGAGAAATCTAGCCCATTACCATCTCCTGCGATCTAACCTAAAAATGTATATAATAAAAAGTATTTAAAAAAAAAAAAAAAAAAGTACAGCATGTAAATTACCAGACATTTCTGCGGCGGTGGTTTTCATCAATGATTCAAAATGTCTGATTTAATCAAAGATCACCCTCGTGGAGACAGAAATGGCTCAGAGTGTTGGTACTGGGTTGTCGTCATTAAGGCGATTTAGAGCCCCTGCTAGGCAGCGCTTTACTTATTGCTATCAAGCCGTGTTGTGTTGAAGACGGGAGGGGGGGGCTGACTTCTGTTACCTTCACCGTAAAGCAAAATCCCCCTGATGCAAGTAGTAGACAGGAAGAGGGATGACTGGCAGAAAAGCTAAAGTCCCACAACGACTGCGTTCCTGGTGTAAAGGGAGGGGGTTAGCAGTACCCGGTTCGGGGTTGTGACCGTTTTGTTGGATGTGATAGAAGGACTGGGCCAGCTGAGAAGAGTCCGGCTGGAGGAGGTTGCCAAACGTCTACGGGGGGCAGAAGTCGGCGAAGTAGGGGTGCTGCAAGGCTTCTTCTGCTGAGATGCGCTGGACTGGATTGCACTTCAACAGATTCTGACAAAACACAAGTTTGAAAAGAGGGTGCCGGTCAACACAACATGAAAACCCACGCGTGAATGGACGAGTAAAATCAGGGGTAACCGAAAGGTTGCAGGTTCCATTCCCAGATAGGACACTGCCGTTGTACCCTTGAGCAAGGTACCTGAATCGCATCAGTATATATCCAGCTGTATAAATGGATAATATGTAAAAAAAACGAAATGCTAAAAAGTTGTGTAAGTCGCTCTGGATAAGAGCATCTGCTAAATGCCTGTGATGTAATGTAATGGTAGGCAACACTTGTCCTGGAGTGCCAGAGATAGTCCTGCTTCTTGCTCCATCCAAACCTATAACTACATAACTGGATTCTATTTTTTAGAAAGATATCCAGGAATGGTGTTGGTAGCAATCATAGAAAGAGTTGCTGAGAGAGAAATACAGCATCACACACTGTGTTTATACCCTCTTGTTCTGCATTCTAAAATGAAGGATTTGGCAGAAATTCTTGGTTTCATAACAAAGTGGCTCATGACGTGAACCAAACAAAGAGATAGGCCGGTTCTCGTCATCACTCTCAATTGTAGTGTTGGAGTAAAACTGGATTGCTGAAGGACAAGCTCCTTTATTTTTGTCTCCTTTATCAGTTATAAAAACCATATGTGACCAATGAGACCGTATTCAACGTTTTTATTGAATACAGGTGATCATGTGCTGGAGGCACTCAGCGTTTCACCATTCAGAATATTCAGGCTCAGGCTTTTCAAACTCCAGAAATGTAACTGGCACTCTAGGACCAGGGTTGCCTACCCCTGACTTAGATGATCAAAGACAAACAGACAAAGAACCAAGCAGTAACACACCTGATTCTACTAATCAAGGTCCTTAACAAAGACTCTAGTGATTGATTAGTAGAATCAGCTGTGTAACTGCTTGGTTGGAACAAAAGCCCCCACCCACACCGGCCCTTGTGAGATAAGGTTGAAGACCCCTGCTCTAGTGGTTGATTAGTAGAATGAGGTGTGTAACTGCTTGGCTGGAACAGAAGCCTGCACCTACACCGACCCTTTCTGGATAAGATAGCTATTGAGAAGGATGATGCAAATCTAATTGGTGCAGCTAATCCTACCCATGATTGTAATGTTGTCAGCCAAATTGAAATCAGGTGTGTGTGCAATGCAGGGAGCCACTCAACTGTTAGCCATTGTATTATTAATGCTTTCATTTGCTTAGCTAGCCATCACCCAAAAAAAATCAGGACATTTTTAGTCAGGCAGCTATCAATACACATTTCCAGCTTTTTCAACAGTAGGGGCATAAATGAATAAGGGCTCATATCGTACACTGCACTGCAAGTTGATGACAATACTGATGAACAGACTGGGGCTACAGGTTGGCTTGGATAAAATATTGTGACTTGGATAAAAAGCTTAGAAGATTGCATGTGAATCAACACCCACCTGCAGTAAGTCCCGCCCCGTGGCACTAAGCTTAGGAACAACATTCACCAGCGAAGTTGTGGCTGGATACATGGGGTACGGCTATGAGCAGAGAGAGAAAATCAGCACTTACATAAGGAAAGGTTTGCCATAATAATGAAAGTACACAGCAATTAAAGGGAAACTGGTGTCATTCCTATAACACAATTCAATCCACTGAATGTGTACAGATTCAAATAATAAATACTGTATACATGGTCTCACTTTGATCATAATGTAATGTACCTTTTCTCTTAAATCCGAGTTTGAATTTAAACAAGGGCCGTTTGTATATTATAACTAACACACTTACATAATCGAGCAAGTTTGTCTGTTGCTGAAATAAACTGCAGAGGACTGCAGAATTTTAACACTTGTTTAAATTCTTGCCTCAGATTTGAGAAGATAGTGAACTGTGATATGGCTGAATGGACGACTGAAACCCTATATTTGGAAGGTTGGAACGTACCGATATCACCATATAGTATGTTAAATCGGGGGAAAAGATATGGTAACCTCATTAAAGATGTACTCCATAATAAAAATGAAAAATATAGCCTATGGCAGCCCAAGTGCTAATTTCAGAGATATTAACTCATATTTTCAGCACCAGAATGCATTAGCACTTTTATGACCTTTACTACTGCTGCTATCTTCCTAGAATGATTCACCCGAAAGCAAGATGGGGGGAATGAATCTTTTAAAGTTCATATGTACCTTTACCTCCTATTTAAATTATTTAAATGTTAGCTGACCTATATATAATCACCAATGACTATACCATATCAAAAAAAAAATCTGATATTTCAAGTGATATTTCACTTTATAATTTCTTCAGTTTCAGTCTGTTTTCGATTGGCCCAGATAGTTTTCATGTGCAATGAAGAATATTTCTGATGAATATTTTCACAGATGTTTCCGACAACCAGCCTGTATTACAGTGGCAGGTTTGGGGGCATTCAGGCACTGCAGTTAAAAACCAGAAAATACGCTTCAAGTAACTCAAAAAAGTAGTTTGCACGGTGTCATTATGTTTCCAGAGTTTGTATAAGGGCTTGACATTAACACAGGCAACCAAATTGCAACAATGAAGAGGTCTTGGGTTGTCTGGCTGCCTGTCTAGGCAACCAGTCTTCTGTAAAAACAAATTAAACATATTTTTAATACTGTCAAGTGTCAACAAAGAGTATGTATTTGCCACAAAACTGTTTCCCTCTAATGAACAGTGTTAATAGTCCATTTCACCATAAAGTTCGACTTATTTTCTCATGCCTCTTACTCCTAACCCTACCCTCCCTCCAGTTCCAGAAGGGAGGCAGTTTGCAGTCATTTAACTGTGATAAACAATCCCTACAAGCATGGTATGAAGCCAGTTATTAAGATAGCTAGATATTTAGACAGTAAGAAAAATGAGTCCGACAACTGGACGGTTAGCTAGACACTTTGGCTAGCTTTCTAACAACATAGTTAACTGGCTATTTGTTGAACTCAAGATAACATAAGCTAGCTAGGTAACTCAGCTTGAATATATACATTTATGAGTTAATGTATCCCATGGCCCCGTTTTACATTTAAAACATGTTTCATTAGCCAACTACTTGAGGTAGTAGCCTCTTCGCCTCTTAAATTTGTATGCGTGTGTCTGAATGAGAGAGATGCACCAAATATACTGTATTTTGATATTCACAAATGTAGTTTTCATACATGTATTTTGTAACTATTATATTCACAGTCATTCTAAATATTCAACGCATCTGTTACTTGGCTAAACTTTGCTAACGGATACTGTACATTTTCCAGCTGGGCAACCAGATATCTAAATAAATGTTGTGCCCTGTTGTACATGATCAGATTAACTTCACAGAATTTATTCATCTTTCTCAGTTCACTTGTGGCACAAGCTCTTCTCTCCCAAGGATCAGTATAGTTATATTGATATAGGAAGCCATGCCACAATTTCCTTTCTGGTCTAATGTTGCACATGGCATTTCCCTACAGAAAATAAGATAAAATCTTTTTTTGAAGGATAATCAGGTAATATACATGAGCACAACCTCATGAGGCATAATGTTGCTGTGCAGGCTGCTTTGGAGTTACTTGAAATGTATTTTCTTTCTTAAGACCGCAAATCCCGAATGCCCCATACCAGCTATTGTAAAGCTGCCAGGTCATCAGAAACTGTAAATGTCTAAAATATCCGTCATTGGAAACTGGGCCAAACACAAAAAAGCATACATTGAAACTGAAATTAACATTTTAAGAAATGATCACTTTACAATGCAATTTAAAATGTATGCTTAATGTGTGCTTCAATGGTGCACGTGAAAAATAATTAATAGTTTCAATTTCAAAAGCAGCCCAGGGTGGACTTCAAAATGAGCTAATCCATTTTGAAACACAAAGAAATTCCTTATACAGCTATACATGATTAGAGTGTCAATGATGGCATCCTTATAAATCTCAGCATACAGCCGGCAACATCTTTGGCCCTAACACTCCAATCCTTTCTGTTATTACTGGAAAGCCCTGAAATACAATCATGAATCGACTAATTGGACATCAAGAGGCCAATAACAATAACAGCCACCATCATAATCATAATGCCGATACCTTATAATCAGGGAGTTTGGTCATAGTTTGCCACTGCTCCTCTGTTGGGGTTCCCAACAACGTAGCATAACATTAAGGAAACATCTGTTAGGGTTAAACTGTGTATATTTATATATATATATATATATATATAAACACACACACACACACACACACACACATAGGGGGTGAACAAAATATTGGAAACACCAGAAAGGGGAAAAAATGGTTTTTCACAAAACATAAAACAGCTGCTATATGTTTGCTCCCATTTCTCTTACCTATATTTTCTACACTCTTTTATGACTGGCATGCCATGTGTACATTTTAGTTTCTGTCTTGTTTTTTTATTACTATTTGCTTGATAATTAATCATAATTAGCCATTAATCATATTATTATCAAATAATACCAATTTGTCAATTAAATGCTGATTTTGTGTCAGTAATAAGTGAGAACACTTTAGAGCTAATGTAGGACAAAAACTGAAGGCATTTTGGTCCATGACAACCGGAGATGTGCACCTCTGCACAGCTGTGGAGCGTGAACACCTCATTTCAAAGTGAAGTGAACAGCTGAATAAAATAGAAGATCATTGAAACTGGTCTAGAATCCAACCTTGCACATAACATGAGTCACAAATATGGCCCAATTGTTAATTATTCCTTTTCAGTTAAGTTTTTCACTAATCACATTCCACTGTACTACATAGAGATCAACTCCAGTTGTTGGGGACCAAAATGTTTTCTGATTTCTTCTTGTACATTTGTTGAAGTGTTCTCACTTATTACTGATATATATCAGCAACATGTAATTTATGATTTATAAATGTTGTGATTTTGTATATCGGCATAACCCGCATTGTTTACATTCGTTTATATACTAAAACTGTGCTTTTGAGACCTGTTTCGCCATGCAATCGGAGTGAATGGAGAGAGAAAAAACATCATTCTTCGTTGGCCAGTTGCTGACCACTGGAACAAGTCATGAAGGTGAGCTTGAATATTACGATTCATATCGGGGCCAGGTAGCTATACAACATTATGTTCTAACAAAGTTCACTATGCCTTTAAGGTAATTCAAAGGATATCGGAAGATCCTCTTCAACTGGTCATCAACATCATTTCCTGGAAAGAGGGGTCTTCCAGCATTTGCCAACTCTATGCATAAAAAGTAAATAAAACCAAAAAAATGCAGTGCATTCTGGTTAGCTATAAATCCAAAATGTTGCATGTCCCATGACCAAACCTATGGAATGTCAAAGATGGTAGCCCTCTCTGCAAGATGTTCAGCATCAGCGAATTGTGCTGGCATAATGTGGCAGCCACTAAAGAACAACCACTTCACCATGCTGCAATAAGGAACAGCAAGGCAGCGTAATGGCAGCCAGGGCTCAAACACGATACCAAATGAAAGGGTTTGGATGGTCATAGCAAGCATTTATACTTGATATATTTCATTGCTTCACCATTATTTAAAGAACCAACTTAAGTTTATTTTTCTGAGATGACCCAGCGAGAAGAGAAGGGTGGAGAATAACTGCTCAGCCAATTAGCTGTAGGAAAATTGATTATTTCACCAGGTGTCCAGAGCCAGCTTGATCATCTGACCAGAACACTTAGGATAACACCCTTCTCTTTGTGAAAGACCTTTAATGAACGTGGTAAGTCTGGCCTCAGGATAATGTCTCATCCAAATAAAAACAGCCTCCAACAAAACAGTGTTTCCAACACTGCACTGGACTACTGGGTTTACCTGGTTGAGGTGGGAGACTGACCTCTACTGGCCTATCTTCCAGCAGCAACCTGGCTTTCCCAGGAGGTCTCCCATACCAGCAATATCCAAACACTGCCCCATATGAATGCAGCAGTTGAACATGAAGCCAATTATGAGCTTTTAGCTGTTTTTGGTTGTAAAATTTAATTTTAACCCAGGGATCATGTCCATTTACTCACTGACCGTTAGAAAGCAAAAATAAACTGCAAGCTGCAATCAAATACAACCAACTAATTATAACCAAGTTAAATGACTTACATTTTGTTCAGAGTGGAGCTGAGAGCTCTTTAAAGGGTAATATATACAATTATATGTACTATAAAACAAATGGAAAACTTGGCATTTAAAATAAACAAGAAGATTAGGATCTGTACTATGTACAGATGTTGAGAAAGTACCTGCGAATATGCAGCCTGCAGACCACATGTCAATAGAGGTAGAGTACAGCTTGGCGCCAAACAGCACGTCCGGCGGCCTGTACCATAACGTCACCACCTGTGGGGGAGAACCAAAGCATTATTCCTTCATTAGTCTTGTCACTATCAGCATTCGACACACTCATCTCACCCGCCTGCAGGCAGGTCCATTTCTACTGGTCACAGAATATTAGTTTATAAAGAACATCCTCCTGTGAAAAAGAAGTAACCACGAGAGTTGCATAAGCACAGCATTGGGAGTTTGTTACCGACAGCAAATTGCTGCCGTTTGCCAGGGAGATTCTGCAGGACTTACCTCAGCGGAGTAACACCTCACCGGAATGCCAAAGGCCCGCGCCAACCCAAAATCAGCCAGCTTCAGTTCGCCGTTCTGAGGGAAAAAAAACAACCGTACAACCACAGAGGAAGGATTGCATTAAAGACGCCGGAGAACATCGAGTGGTGATTGCCAGCGGGAATGATCCGAGCGGGAATGATCCGAGCGGGAATGATCCGAGCGGGAATGATCCGAGCGGGAATGATCCGAGCGGGAATGAGCCGAGCGGGAATGAGCCGAGCGGGAATGATCCGAGCGGGAATGAGCCGAGCGGGAATGATCCGAGCGGGAATGATCCGAGCGGGAATGAGCTGGAAACTGGCACAGGCTTTAACTGAGTTTCACAACTCCAATATGTTAGCTGTATTGTGCGCTGACTATTTTCAACTCTTACATCCTGCTCATTCATACTTAGGTAAATATATAACCATTTCCTTTTCATTCATAATATAGGCAGCGTAGCATAATGATTAGGGAACTGGTCTTGTACCCAGATGTAATGGTCTCTCTGTAGTACCAGTGAAATGAACAAATCCTCCTTCATAGTTCTTTGATGCCAATTAAATCTTGTTAAATGTTAAATTAATTAAACAGATAATAAGCGGAACTCATAACAAGGGCTGTGACGGCACGTTTAATGCCAGGAAATTATTGGCTTTAAAGCACAATTGAACTTTGGTAGAACGTTGGGTTGTGTAGTACTAGTTACCTGGCCATGATATCCAAATGGTGGCGAAATATGTGCGTTAGTTCCTCTGTCCTCCCCTGGGGTGATAATCCAGAATAGGGTATTTGTCGCTCTCCAATCACTTCTATAGGGAAGCTAACAATCTCAGAATGACACTTCTAGCACATATACAAATGCGAATGAAGCGGATTCTGTCAAAACAAACAATAACCAGTCCACTTACGTAGTTTAAAAAAAAAAATTGAATGGCCCTTTCCTGGCTTTTTTATATTTTATTTGGAACGTAGATCCGGTACGTAATTCTTGCGCCAGAAACAGCGTTAATCCACCGATGCGTCAGAAACCACTCATTGGTCCAAGGTTCCAAGGAAGTAAGCGTTCCTTGTAGTATGGTAAACAAACTGACCTGCTGACTTTTTTTTTTGCAAGTCTTTTCTGGTAGCTTGCTAACAACATTGAAGAAAATAGTACTTTTATAAATAATTTTAATTACACGAAAGAATTGTTACAGAATTAATTAATACAAATATTGTTTGTATTGACAGAATCCACTTCGTTCGCGTTTGTATACGTGCTAGAAGTGTCATTTTCAGACCGTTTTAGCTGCGCTATAGAAGTGAATGGAGAAATACTCTAATCTGGATTATCACCCCAGGGGAGCACAGAGCAACTAATAAACATATTTTGCCACCATTTGGACTCATATCATGGCCAGGTAACTACACAACCCAAAGTTATACCAAAGTTCAATTTTGCTTTAATGCAGCACACTCACTCCATAATTTGCCTAGATCCAAACTGTAAACAACTGTCGTGAAAAGACAGCGGTCTTAATTCACTCATTTCTCACTCACGTCATAAACTTCACCCCCAACGCATTGCACAACCTACTGAAATCACCGCAATGAATGCACAGGAAAGGCTTTAAATTGTAAGCAATTGTACTTGTCCAACTGTACAGGTTTCTTTTTGCAGAACCGGAGTCGGAGTCGGCACATCGACCCAGCTATTAAATTTGGGAGTTATCACCACCTCAGGTTAAAGCTACGGTCGGGTTAGTGTTGCATTACCACACTTGCCATTTTCTTGCTAGTGTGCTCAGATGTTTTAAACTAAGGAACGCAACTCTGGGACACAGAAAACGATGCAGCACTTATTGCTCTTCTGTAGACTGCGGTGGTGACCGGGTCTCTGCGGACTGATCAAACGCATTTTGTTCCAAACGACTTAAAAAGGTCACTGTGCTCATCTATCCAACTCGGCACTCACTGGGAATATCTTTATCATTTTCTTTCTTCATGGTTTTGTTTTTCATGTAAAGAAAACGCCAACAACGGCAGCTATAATCACTGAAAAACTGCCACACGCGACGACTATTGTTATGGATTCAAGGCCTCAGCGACCGCTTCAGCACTCCAAAAAAGAAATGTGAATTAAATTTAAAAATGAATACACGAAAAGGTCTCCCGTCCACTCACTCGATTGATGAGGAGATTCTGCGGTTTAAGATCCCTGTGCAGCACATTGCGACTGTGACAGAACCCCAGGCCTTTCAAGAGCTGGTACATGAATGACTGCAGGGAGAGGGAGAGGGAGAGGGAGAGAGAGAGAGAGAGAGAGAGAGAGAGAGAGAGAGAGAGGGAGGAGAGGAATATAGGCAATGGAAAGCAATATTAAAATATTGTACTGAACTCAATACGGTCTCCTCATCACATTGACTGCATGGAAAATGCTATTTACTGATAAAGGCAATGTGCTCGCTGTCCCATTCATCATAGTCATATCGCTGCTGTTGAGCTGGTTCATTTTACAGTTGCCTTGCTTTATTTGTTTCTATTGTTTTCTTTTGTGGACTGCGCTTGGTGTCAACGAAACAACGCATTTAATTAGCTTTATCATTGAACACTGGCACAAAAAAGGCCTCTTCACAGATCCAAGACAAAATAGTTTGGAAATGCAATTGAATTGCAGAGATGAGACGCCCATAATCTGACATCCACCCGTTACAGTTGTCATGTTTTAAATATTAAAAATAAATCGAACTGAAAACGAACAAAGGCAATTGGAATCTCTGACTCACCTTCACTGTCTCGGGATCCAAGTCACCATTGCAGCTGTCAAAATATTTCTTCAAATCCTGTCGAAATAATGAGGAGCACAGTTTTTTCCCCCCCTTCATTCAGATAATTTCTGTTTTTCTGGAATACATTTATTCAAAATAAATATCAATGTGTCAACAATGAAATGGCTTTGACCATAACCACTGTTCTACAATATGTGACATGCAATATAACGCTTGCATAGCTGACATACTGTACAAGATAATGTGTATTTTCTATTTTTAATCCACTCAGAAAATGCACTAATCCACTGTGATTTATGTGGTTTCCATGCATTATATTGTGCATTCCACTTACACACTGGGACAGTTACTAAAGCAATCAAAGTTAAATGCATTGCTTAAGGGCACAACAACACTGCCCCATTAGGAATTTTTAACCTAGAGCATTCTCTTAACAATTATGCAGTGTTCTATCCACTAAACCACAGTACATTACCCATTTGGCTACATGAAGCAACACCAATTAAACACAAAGGTTTTTAAAAACTCAACGGTACTGTAAAAGAACACTGCCTTCGCTGGATGTTTGAACCTGTGCCACTCATTACAAGTCCAGTGCCCTAGCCACTAAACCACACAGCGGCCCTCATCTGCATTACTGTAATTGTCTTCTAATTTATTTGCTCAGATTAAATAGTGGGCAAATGCCAAATCATATCGATGCAGCACTGCAATAGCCTTTGCTTGTCAAAATTAATCTGATTAACATGGCCATCACCAGAGAAGTGTGTGCAGGCTGGAGTCTTCAGTTCAGATCAAAACTGCAATGGTTGTGTAACCACGAAGCTATACACCAGTGGTCTGCAGCCCTATTCCAGGAGATCTACCGTCATGTAGTTTTTCACTCCAACTCTAACAAAGCACACCTCATTCAACAGCTAGATCTCGTTAAGCTGCTAATTAGTGGAATCAGGTGTGCCAAAATAGGGCTGAAATTAAAACCTACAGGATGGTAGATCTCTGGGAACAAGGATGGGGACCACTGCTTTACTGGGGCCGTGTCCGAATCAGCACTCTTCCACACTGTTCAGTAGCCTTGGTGAGTGGATAGGGCGAAAAAGTCGTAGAGTACATGAAAATATTTCAAATTGCAGTATACACTCGGGAGCACACTTTTCAACAAGTACACAAACATTTTGGACACATGAATATGACGTGAAGCTTCGTTTTTTAAAAATTAGGCACAGCTTCACTGACGTTATCCTGCAAATACAACAAAAACAACACGTGACATGGCAACGCAAGAGTGGGGCGTAGGGTTGCCAGATCTTGTAAGACTTTCCAGCCAAATGGCGACTCAAATCTAGCCCAAATTATATGCTATTTTTAACCGAAACCAACATATTTTAAATAGAAATCATCATGTTTTTACTTTTTAAAATAAGTATGTGCTTTGCGACTGTTAATTTTTACCCGTGACTGCACTTTGAAAATATCCCAATTTAGCTGTAAAACCGCGGACATGGCAACACTGGTGGGACGTCTTATGACCTGCTTACGACACTTCCACAATGCGGTTGGAAAATAGTATGGCGGATATTTTTCACGGACTGCTAAACAGCGCACATTAAGCAGCACACTTCTGCCAGTGCACTGTATGTAGGAGACAGGGCGCAGTAGATAGGGCTCTGATTCTGACACAACCCTGGGCTGTGTCCGAATACGACCCCTACACCCTTTTGAGGGCGCATATTTGAGTTCATTTCGTCAAAAAGCTTTTGAGTGGGCTACTTTTTCTCACAAATGGGGGCGCTTAAAGTACCAGGATGAACCCCTTATTTCCGGGGTTTTGTTGAGGGAATTCAGAAGCACACTCATGTATATGCATATCTATGGTCCAAGATAGGTTCATATTACAAACTACTCTTTTTATTTTTGTTAATTCTATCCTCACACATAATCTACATTTTGTAACAATCGTCATATGTTAACTGATTGATATTCTCAATAAAAAAATCTAAATAAATATTACCAACTACTTCCACTAGTTTGGAAAGAGTTTTGCGGAATTTCTTTCGCACACTGCTTGCAAAGTGAGGGGACAGGGCACATAGTAGACAGGGGTCTGAGTGGACAGGGAACAGAGGTCGTATTCGAACCCAGCCACAGTATCCATGCTGTGTGTTTTGTCAATATTTCCTGGAGGTACTGATTTGACACTGTGGGAAGGGGAGATGGTAACGCACCACATGCGATCAAGCAGATGACCAGCACTCCATTTCACCCACACTCCTTACCTGATCACAGTACTCAAACACTAATGTTAACTTCTTATCACTGTGTAGTACATCGTGCAATCTGAGAAAAAAAGACAAGAAATGATCAAGCAAACTCTCCATCGGTATAAAGTATATATAAGTATAAAGGATGCAAACCCTTTCCTGCTCAGACCTGGAAAAATAATCATTATACTAGAGTAGTTTTGTCCCGTTGGATTCCTTATGTCACATTTTAGCTTCAGTCCCCCTCTACATGCTTGCTACATAGCTGATGCACCATCAAGTTGAACTGTTCAACAGTTTATAACAAATTAATAAAATGCCAAACACAGTCACCCAGGGAAAAAAAGTGCAAAATATAACAGGTCTGCCAAAGCCTCATATTTATCTGCACAATGCTACATTTGTATTAAGCCCCCTTCTGATCTCCAGATGACATGACAAACGTACCTGACTATATTTTTATGCTTAAGTTCTTTCAATAAGCAGATTTCCCGCAATGCTGAACTTGGAACTCCCTGAAAAAGAGAAGCCATGTGACAATGTGAATACAATTATTTGATTGTTTATATGCTTTTCTTGAAAACCCGCATGACCACACGTTACCTCGTCGTCGTCATCTAATCTCACTCTCTTGAGAGCGACAATTTCATGGGTTTCTCTGTTTTTAGCCTTGAAGACTGTTCCGTAGGTACCTGTATGAAGACAAAATATGAGGATCATGACCAAAATGAATGAGTAATGTATGCTGCGATCATGTCGCTCTCTAGTGAGTTAACCTTTCGTGCCTCATTTGAGGTCACTCGGTGCATTATTAACAGAAACTTGATTGAAACAGTGGAAATGCACGCCCTGGCTAGTCACCAACAACAACCTAACGGTGGCTACTATTCAACACAAGTAAGTTAGCGGTGGCTAGGCAAGGCAGTAAAAGATCAGGACGTTTTATCTACAAAATTCTTCTAACTTACTAATGGCGTGTTATTCTACCTACTAGTTATATGAATAAAGTCTGTGAACCTTTGTCAAATCTGCTTTCCAAGTGACCCGTGACATAATTGTGATACGTTGCCCATCTAATCGGCAAATTGTAGCTAAGCTAGCGTGAGCAAAGTCAGATTTATTTCCCTGGGCAGCTATCCAGTTAGACTAGCTATCAAACTATATTTCCCATTACAGAACAATATCGATCAATACACTTAACCTATAATTACTTGCCTAACGTTATTTAACCCGTAGCTCGATCAACGTTATAGCTAGCTGACGTTAGCTAACACTTTACAAGCTAACTTTAACGGTAATTAACGTTAGCCTACAACATTACGTAGGTATTGCTAGCTAATTTAGCTACATTCAGTTATTCTGTTCATTGTACGTTACAACTCCGCGAACTGAGACTCGTTTTACGTTAGGCCTGCTGGGTAATTCCTGAAGTGACTAAAGTTCCTTTAGCTACAGGAAAATAAAAGTTATTCTATTCTATTTTAATAGATACATCCAAGACGGGCTCTTTCTAAATAATAGGCTGAAAAGCCATTGCGGAGTCGGTAGCTCATCGGTATGTTGGCTCCCGTTATCTGGCAGGCTAATCAACTCCCTTTGCTAATACCTACATTAGTTGTCTAGCTAACGTTGCCATATACCTAGCGAGATAACGTAAGCAAAGTAGTATTATGGTTTCCTGCACCTAGCTTGTTCGCTAAAATACATTGCATCTGCGATTTTCAGAAAGCTACAAATGTAGGGAATTCGTATTTTCGGTACCCAGCCAGGTTGGCTAACTAGCTATGCAGCAAAGACAACTGAATGAGGCGGCGTCAAGAAACCACACAGCGCATAGCTTTGTACTCGACACCCGAGGCTCGCGGAGTTAAATAGGCCTGAGATCCAGCCCCCGTCACAACTGCGACGAAATGCATCCCCTCCTCCCATACAAATACTTAAATATACCAAAAGAAACGACTTAGCCAGCTGTACACTTACCCTCTCCGATCTTCTCAAGCTTCTCATATTTCTGCATGTTTTATTACCGCAGCTAGCGAGCTAGCTACTGTTTTTTAATCCTAGGATATTAGGATAAGTTATATATTCTAAACGTGTAATGCCATACATACGTAGGCCACCTATCGGCCGAATATAGAACTGCAGCTACATTCGTTCAATGACGTAGTCAGCAGCCCGGCGCTAAATGACAGCAGGTCCACAAAATGCCATGTTTCCAAAGCATAATTTGCCCAAAAAGGGAAAAATAATATATCTTAAAAAAGGGTCTTTCCTTACTACGACACAAAGCTCTTTGTTTGCTTAAAGCATAGGCTTAATGCAATGGAATGTAATTGCTGGAATAAGCATCTGGAACAAACTAATAAACCACAGAGCATACATCAGAGAGGTCTGCCACCCTTACGCTGAAGAGCTTCAGGATCAATAGATGAGGCTCGTGCATTCATGGGGCAAAAATAGATATAGTCTAGCTAATGTATACTGCATAATTAATCTAAATTTAATCTCACCTAATTACTTCAGTCTGAGTTGGTGTCTGATTTTAGTTGGACACCAAGTCAGACTGAAGTAATTAGGTGAGATTACATTTAGATTAATTATGCAGTATACATTAGCTAGGCTATATCTATTTTTGCCCCATGAATGCTTTGAGGAGCTTAACAGAACAATCAGAAATAATGAAACTGTCCATATCAAATATGTAATATTGCATTTTTTAGTCACCTACTAAAAACATTTGTACAAATTGATATCAAACACTTCTGCAACAGACACACTGATAAAAACCATCTAAAATCAAACACGAAGTATACAAATGTTTATTTAATATTTATGTCACTCTGCAATGCATCAAAACTGAATTTGTAAGAGCCACTCCAGTAAAGTAATAAACAATACAATGAAAGGATTGTGTTTTTTTAAAAAGATTGGTACCAATGACAGTATTTACAGCAGATAAAATATTAGTCAAATAATTAGTTTAGATAGCTAGTAATTCCAGGCAGATACATTCATTCATCCAAACAGTGCAATCCCAACAAGCTCATTAGTTTATACTTTGACTTTATTTTACACGATTTAGCACATTGAACTGTACTGCACATTTACCATAAATTAAAATTACCTATGTAATTCCTGTTATTTTTCTATTTCTATGGAATCCTTTTCTAGCAAAAATACAATCTTTATTCATTCGCATCACTGCTAGATTATTTACTGTCAAATAATTACTTTACTTTCCAACCTGTCAATTAAAAAGACCCACTGTGTAAACTAATGACAACTTCCAAGTGTACCGAAAGTAAAAATTATAGACACCTAGTGGCATTACTCGAAGTAGGTAAAACATACAGCGACATTTAGATATTTGATCGTTCTTCAGTCATTGACCAATTCATTCAAATAATGTCTATATTCACAAATGAACAGAACAGAAATTAAAATCCAATATATATTCTGAGACTCTCAACTAAAATATATCATTGTAATGCACTGCCCTGTTGGCTAAGCTAAACCATTATTTTGGTAATGTTTAAGTCTGGGAGTGATTGTGCTCTTGGGCTGATCGCAGAACAGTCCAGAGCATTTGCAGTAAGGTAGTGTGTTTATTTTTCCTCCTCTGTTCTCTGTCTCTGGATCAGATCTGCATACATGCCTCCTTTATTCAGAAGATCCAAGTGTGTTCCAGCCTGTTTGGAGACAAAAGGACAAGCAATAATATAACCTCTCTGCATTTGAATGGATCTCTATGGGAATTGGGGGGTGGGACTAGATTAAGCTGTAAATTACACGGGAATAGAATGGAACATGGTTGGCTAAATGGCTGTAAGTCATCAAGGGTATCCGGTATCAAACGAGCCTCAAACCATCACTCTGCTGCCAGATATGCAGTAGATATGGATGGATCACTTTAAGGGTAGTTTCTCCTGACTCATTTTCCTATTGAACTATGGAAAAATAAGTAGTGAGAAACAACCCTTCAAGTGATCCATCCATATCTACTGCATATCTGACAACAGAGTGATGGTTTGAGGCTCGTTTGATACCGCAGACCCTTGATGACTTACATCTTAAAGGAAATTTCCCCTTAATTGTCCCTTAAAACACCTTCATTTTAAGTGAGTTGCGTAGTACTAATTAAGTATTTATTTAAGGATTTATTTAAGTATCTCCCTTAAATATTAGTTTCCCTTAAGCATTCCCTTAAATAATTTAGCAATTGCAAAAAACACCTTAAGGGAAAATTTGAATTCCTTTTGAATCCTTCCAATGGGAGACGGCTCTGTGGGGGAGCAGCAGCCCTCCCCTTACGAATAAGCATCAAATAACAATAACTTAATGTAGGCTACAAAGCTCCATGAAGCTAGCCATAATAAGACGATATTATTGTGGCAATGTTATACAGTAACCCAATAAGAGTAACGTTAGCTTTACTTAGCTACCTACATAACAGCACTATAATAAGTCACAGTACCTCCAACTTTCGCTGCTGTATTAAGTTACAATTACAATGTATTGAGCAGGTGCCGTTCCAGAGCGACTTGCATACAATGCATACAAAAAGTTTAACGTTAAGCAATGCCAACGAGATGAAAAAAAGTAGCCCAGGATTGGATTTCATCTTTTACTGTACATTTCGAAATGTTGTTTGCGCTAGGGACCTGCGGTCAGGGTAGGGAAGATAGGCGGTGCCTACCCTGTGATAATCCAATCCAAATGACTATTAAACTAAACAAAATAAAACAAAATGTACATGTAAATGTAAACAGTTTTTTCTAATATTCATTCATGGTCCTGGTGTTCTTTTTGCTCAAAATTCCCAAAATTTCTAAAACAACATTAAAATATGGCGTGAGGCGCTAGGCTAGTCTGTACAGGATTTGCTGTCACTCAGGGTAGGCGCATAGCTCTTCTGCCTACCCTCCTGGGGATGCCTTCATTCAGGAGATTTCACAACCTGCGCATGTACAGATCCTTTCCAAAAAATTAGAATATCATGGAAAAGTTTTTTTTTTCCATAATTCCATTCAAAAAGTGAAACTTTCATAGATTATAGATTCATTACACACAAAGTGAAATATTTCTAGCCTTTATTTGTTTCATTTTTCATAATTTTGGCTTACAGCTCCAGAAAACCCCCAAAACAGTATTTCAAGAAATTAGAATAGTGTGTCGAAAATCAGTATTTACTTCAGTTATTTCAGAGAATGAGTGGAGTGGCTTGACTCGAGGAATCCGACAGTTGTAGCCCATGTCCCGGATACGTCTGTACGTGGTGGTTTTTGAAGCACTGACTCCAGCCTCAGTCCACTCCCTCTGCATCTCCGCCAAATTTTGGAATCGTCTTTGCTTAACAATCCGCTGAAGCCTACGGTCATCTCTTTTGCTTGTGCACCTTCTCCTGCCACATTTTTCCCTTCCACTAAACTTTCTATTGATATGCTTGGACACTGAACCAACAGCCAGCCTCCTTAGCGATGACCTTTTGTGGCTTACCCATCTTCTGGAGGGTGTCAATGATGGTCTTCTGGCCAATTGTCAAGTCTGCAGTCTTCCCCATACTGAACCAAACTGAGATAAACTTTGCAGGTGTTTTGAGTAAATTAGATGATAGTGTGACACTTAGAGGGAGTGGACTGAGGCTGGAGTCAGTGCTTCAAAAACCACCACGTACAGACGTATCCGGGACATGGGCTACAACTGTCGGATTCCTCGAGTCAAGCAACTCCACTCATTCTCTGAAATAACTGAAGTAAATGCTGATTTTCGACACAGTATTCTAATTTCTTGAAATACTGTTTAGGGGGTTTTCTGGAGCTGTAAGCCAAAATTATGAAAAATGAAACAAATAAAGGCTAGAAATATTTCACTTTGTGTGTAATGAATCTATAATCTATGAAAGTTTCACTTTTTGAATGGAATAATGGAAAAAAAAAAAACTTTTCCATGATATTCAAATTTTTTGGAAAGGATCTGTATATTGCCTGTTTTGTGTGTTTTTCAGTTTAAGAGGGTAGGCAGAGGAGCTATGTGCCTACCTTGGCTACGGCATTGGTTTATTTCTGTGTGTGGGCGTGTCAAGCTAGCGAACACTGAGTCACTGGTGCCTACCTAGCCACTGACCTCACCGCACGTCACTGGTTTTCGCTAAAGCTGATGTTAGTGAATCCGTTTATCTAGCAGCGTCTCATCAATAAGGGAAATCCAAACTATCTCCATGGTAATGTGGGAATTCCTCTGTTTTTACCGCAAAGTGATGCGTCGATGTACAGTAAAATACACTGCCTGGCCAAAAAAAAGTTGCACACTAATATTTAGTTGGACCGCCTTTAGCTTTGATTACGGCGCGCATTCGTCGTGGCATTGTTTCGACAACCTCACAACGTCACAACATTTATTTCCGTCCAGAGTTGCATTCATTTTTGGCCAAAATCTTGTATTGACAACGGGAGAGTCGAACCACTTCGTAAAGTCTTCTCCAGCACATCCTAAAGACTTTCAATGGGGTTAATGTCAGGACTCTGGTGGCCAATTCATGTGTGAAAATGATTCCTCATGCTCCCTGAACCACTCTTTCACAATTTGAGACCGATGAATCTTGGCATTGTCGTCCTGGAATATGCCCATTGATGGGATAACCTGGTCATTCTGTACATCCAGGTTCTCAGCTGACTTCATTTTATTGCTGCATAAAGTTGCTGAGCCTTGACCTGACCAACGAAGCAACCCCAGATCATAGCACTGCCTCCAGAGGCTTGTATAGTGGGCACTATGCATGACGGGTGTAACGGCAACTTTTTTTTGGCCAGGCAGTGTACTTAAGAAATACCCTTACCTTAGGAAAACATTTGAGGGGTTTTATGGAAGGCACTTACACGATTCCCTTAGGTAAGGGGAAATAATCCCTGGAGTAAAACATCTAAGGGGAAAACTTGAAACCGGGCCCAGGTCTTTAAGCTTTTTATGTCAACCAATGTCTTTGTGAGAGCTAATGCAGTGGAAGCCAGGTCCCGCCCACTCACCTCTGTGATACGCCCATTGCTGATCACGCATATGAGATCGGCCCCCTTGATGGTGCTGAGGCGGTGGGCGATGATGAGCACGGTGCGGCCCGTGGTCGCCCGGTCCAGGGCCTCCTGCACCACCCGCTCCGACTCGGCATCCAGGGCGCTGGTGGCCTCATCCAGGACCAGGATGCTGGGGTTCTTGATCAGGGCCCGGGCAATAGCAATGCGCTGTTTCTGGCCTCCTGAAAGAGTTGCCCCACGCTCACCTGGGAAAAGATGGGGAACAGGTCTGAGTTAAAGGCAGGTGGAAAAACAGGCGGGAAAATTCTGGGCATTATCAATTAAAACTACAGATTCATTAATACATTCATTAATTATAGTCATTTATGCCTGACTTTGCCATCTCAAGTAGAAAGCGACACACAGTGTATAATATTGAATCTTGTATTTTCTTTCACACACATATATTGTAACAGCACACACAAACAGATAAAATACCTGTCGCACCTTTTTGCTAATGCTCTATGTGCCTTGTAATTAGAAACACTTGGGAAAATTGGTAATGGTAAATAATTCAGCCTTTAGAAAATCAGCTGTGTGTAGTAAAGCTGAACAGCATGAAAATGCTTCTGTGCTTCGTTTCATTGCTGGTGGCCGTTTATTCCACCCGCCTGACTGCTTACCGACCACGGTGTTATAACCGTCGGGAAAGGCGGTGATGAATCGGTGCGCGTTGGCCTGCTTGGCAGCATCGATGACCTCGGCGTCAGTGGCTTCTGGCTTGCCGAAGCGAATGTTTTCCATCACGGACGTGCCGAACAGCACAGGCTCCTGTGGGACAGAACAGGGAAGAGCCCTGTCTCTCTACCTGTGAAACACTTCCCATGTCTCTAAGCATTTATGAGGCTTCTTTGCATTTTTGCTTATAAAATTGGAAGGAAGCAACAAGCAGGCTTACCCTGATTTCTGATAGCACTGATAGCAGTCAGACTGGACTGTTCTGTTACGATTATCATACAAGGAGAAATTTATTGCTTGACTGTCCAACTCCAACAACAAAAACACTCATGACTGCTTCTCATGGGTGCAGGCTGAGTCTATATATAGCCTTTACATGACTAGTTTGAGTCTGGACTATGTGATTAGCTTGGGAGTAAAACTGTCTTTGTCCTACAAAGGTAATAGCAGGTTTAAATTTGCCAGGGTGTACCGCTTCTCCCATCATGCACCGGGCATCCCCAGCACATTCATTGTTTTCAGTCAGTACTATGCCTCTCTGTCAAACAGCAACAGTTCTGGAAAATTCTGTAGTCTGGAAGATATTTGCTGTCTCACAGGCGAGTGCATGAGAGGAGTGTGACCGCTTTCGCTGCTTACACACTTATTTACACTGTGCTGTTTGGATGTGCTGCTCATTTTTGAGTCCGCAGTTTTAGGTAAGGCACAGTTAATGAGTTATGGGACACATTTTCCTCCTCGAAGGGCAAGGAAACAGACATTGACTCTGAATGTAAAATGAGAAGCACATGAGGAGGAACATCAGTCCACGCTGGAGTCACACACCTGGTTGATGAAACCAATGACCTTCCCTCTGAGCCAGGAAGGGTCAAGGGTTCGAATGTCCAGCCCGTCCAACATGACCACCCCAGCGCCGGGGTCATAGAAGCGTTCCAGCAAGGCGGCCACAGTGGATTTACCTGGACAACATGAGAGAGAAGGGCGGGTAATACAGGGGATTGACTCCTTCAAAGGTTATGTCTCTTAATTTTCTGCTGAGCTTAACTTCCACAGCAGACAAACTAACAACAGCAAGAAAAACAAACAACAATAAATGAATTAATGGAATACATGCTTTACACATTTTTTAATTTCAAGAATATCTGTCACAATACAAATATATAAATAATCTCCCCTTGGTACCATGCCATGTTCAATAAAATATGTTTTAATGCGCTTCTCGGCACATTATCAGATTAATTTGTTAATGAACGATGCTAGAAGCGGTTAAGTTTATCTGGGTAGTCAAAAGCCGTCTCCATGTGCACAGACTGCTTCTCCACACTTTTTTTTTTTCTTCTCCACATTTCTTCACTGCAGCTTTGTCTTTTAGGACACATCAATAACCATCCCTGGCTTTGAACTCACAGATGCATGTATACTTCTAGCACTTTTCTTGGTCAATAGCTGTCAGTTCCTCTGTAATCAACCCACATTGGCTACTTTATTTATGACATTAAATTACAGTGTCTAATGTTTTCCTTTTTGAAGATGGATGACAGGTAGCATTTTTGCTAGGAGTCGTCAAGTGTGGACAGGTTATTATGTTGAATCTTATTATGGTGTGTCTTTTGGAAAGCATCATTAAAAAATATTTATAGATACAAAATGATAGCCTTAAAAAATTCCAACAAATTATTCAAGCTAAAATTGGTGTATTTTGATGAACATTTCAGACAGTTCAGACAAAAAACTAATGCTTAAGGGTACATACCTGAGGTTCCTCTTGTATTACTTTTACATTTACTTCAACATTGCTCAGTTACTTTTTTATGCTGCTTTTTGTGCAACACATGCTGGAATATTACCATAACAATGTGTACCCTTATTAAACATCTGAGTCCATTCATTTACCTCCTCCAGACTCCCCAACAATGGCCACTGTTTTACAGGGGGGCAAGGTGAGGCTGAAGTTCTTCAAAATCTGATGCCCAGGCCTTGTTGGGTAACTAAATAAAATAAATACCCAATTATTTCATATACCAATTGCAAACAATACAAAACAACATAATTATTCCTGTGGGTTTCAGTGGTTTAACATTTTTCCAACTGTTACTATCTTTAAACCATGTTAAATTATGATAGCATCAAACAGAAGATTACTATCTTTAAACCATGGTAAATTATGATAGCATCAAACAGAAGATTACTATCTTTAAACCATGGTAAATAATGATAGCATCAAACAGAAGATTACTATCTTTAAACCATGGTAAATTATGATAGCATCAAACAGAAGATTACTATCCAGTGTTTCCCCTAGATTTTTTTTCAGGCCGGGCGGTGAAAGTGCGCCATTTTGCGTAGAGGCGGAAACTATAATTACACCCTCATAATATCAACGCTGCCATTGAAAATTTTAATTAGGCCTAACTGGAAACCGAAGCTGTTTTGGCAAGGGTTTTTCCAGATGCTATTTTGATCATTCCCGTATTCTGCGGTAAGGGAAATATTGCAGCTACATAAAAAAAAATTAAAAAAAGATTATATTAAAAAAAATAATAATAATATACATTTTTTTTTTTTTCATTAAAATTATTTATTTTCCCTCTTGTCCAAGCCGGGCGGCACGCCCGGCCAAGATAATGGTAGGGGAAACACTGCTATCTTTAAACCATGGTAAATTATGATAGCATCAAACAGAATATTACAATGAATAAGATGAAGACGATGATGATGATGATGAAGAAAACAATGAATAAGAAGGAGAAGAAATAATAATGTTATATTTGGAGATGATATAAGCTCTAGAGAGGTCTTGCCTGAAGGAGATGTTCCTGAAATCCACTCTGCCAATTACAGAGTGGTAGGGAATTCTGCCTCCCCCCATAATTGGTATGGTAGGCTCCAAGCACAGGTATTCAAACACACGGGCTCCAGCGCTGATACCTCTAACCATCTGAAAAAGAGGTAAACTTCGCTTTAGACTTTTTCTTCATAATGTGACTGTTTTGCAGGAATTTATAACAAATTTTCAAAGCTCCAGCTTGTCTGATAAAATTTTTTATTCTTGGTCCAAAGCATGTTTCTGAAATTCAGCTGAATCTTGGCTCTCTTGCCCACAATGTGAAGCTGCCTTGTAGAAATTTGTGTGAGTTTTGATTGATGTCTCAACTTATTAGCATATAATAGCATATAACAATATCAGTTCATACATGTTTTTACCAGTTAAGAAACACCAAGGCAATTTTATCCTTTATCTCTTCTCTTTTAGATTTCTGGAATTCCTCATTTCATTGTTTGAGCATCAAGCTCTGGCCTGGCACCAAGTAGTTCAAAATTCAGCAGCCAAGCTGCTAATAAGGACAAATAAAACAGCACACATGACCCCATTTGCTTCTTTACAGAGGATATTGAGTTCACAGTTGATTTTAAAATTTGATCAATTACAACCAAACTATTGCACGGTCTGGCACTGGAATACTGAGCTCTTTCCTACCTTACAAGTTGCTCTCTCATCTGATAAAGCACAGATAGCGGTTCTGTAATCTAGGTTGAAAGCTAGGAATGCGCGGTAATATAGGGGTCATATCAGTATCAGCTGATAGTAGCTTAAAACAAATTCATTTGTATCAGTTGATAATATCTCAAAATGAATAATAATATTATTATTATTATTATTTAAACAGTTTAGCAGTTTGTGCTTCTGGTGGGTTCACAAGAGATGACAATGCTGTATCCAAATCCAAATCTCCCTTGATCTCAAATTTGCGTTAAAAGAAGACCAAGACAAGCTGACTCAGTATTAGATGTGGGGATTAATACCAGCAAGACTGTTTTAGGCAAATGATTCCATCTGCACTTACTAATTTCTAACCAATTAATGATTTCTAGGAGTTAGATTTTTCATTTTTGCTTTAATTAAAATGTGTCTATGATATAAGTCTTGTAACCAGTTATTTAGTGTAGTGTAGACCTCTGGTTAAACGATGACTCAGCAGGGAGAGACAACTGCATAGCTGTTTTCACTTACTTGTCCAAACAGAATTGAAATGCTGGCCATGGACCTGTGGAAATAGGAGAAATCCAATTAAAGCTCACTGCTTTACTTGTAGAAATAAATGGTTCATTAATTGGCTAACAGTGTAATCAGTTCCTTAACAACATGAAACAAATGAATCTGAAAGAAGTCTGCTTGCTAAAAGTCGAAGGAGCTTTCTACATTTATCAATATTACATTGCAATATAATTTTCTGAATATAAATGGTTGCAATGCTGGGGCTGTTCTAGGCCTTATCGTTTGTCCATACCTAAAAGGTTCAACATTTTTGTACCCAAAAGTGTACATTCATGAAAACTGGAATCTGATAGTTATCCTAAACTCAGCACTTTCATCTTAAAACTTGTGTTATATGAACCACAGAATAATAATAGATGTTTATTTAAGGGTGTCCTCATTGCACCTATACATTACGTCCTGTATGATTTCCATTTATCCTGATGGCGAGAAGGTAGTCCATGTTAGTTACAACTTTTTGATTCCTGACATGTCCGTTATCTATATATAAAAAAACTCAACAAAAAACTAAAGTCTCAAGCAAAGGAGAACTGTGTAGCATTTCACAGAAGAGGTTATAGTGCACACAGCATAAAGTGTAGATATCATCCCGTGCTTTTGCTTTAGGCGAGTCAGTCGAAACACGGCTTCTGGCTCCAGACCTACTCTATCTTCACTTCCCTGCTCTCTCCACCCATTTTCCCCCTGAAAAATCCATAACAGAAAACTCTCATTCCACCCCAAGGCTCATATAATGTTCTCTCACTGGCTGCATTAGAGGCTCTCAAAATGTGCACTTTTTTCAAAATTATGGTACCGTACTTAAAACTTTTTGCTAGGTAAGCTTTTTTATTACTCTTACTTTTCACAGAACTTCACATTTGCTCTTCCAGATTTACGTTTTGGTTTTATGTTCAAGGCAACGTCTTAATTCTCAGTTACATTTCTTATTAATCACCTTTAAATATTTGCATGGTATATTTTTATTTGTACAGTGTGGCCATATCTAGAAATTGCAAGAAAATACAATGTTAATATTAAGAAATAAAATGCACTATGTATTGTGTGCAATACCACTTTTGTAATAAGTATGAATCAAATATATTCAATTGCATTATTGTCCTCCACTTCTCCTATAGAACACAACAATTGTAGTGAGGTAATAATGCCCTCGCAAGACAGTAGTAAACTAAAGGTACAAATGACAGAGCAAGACTATGGATACGATGAAAACAGCACACAACAACCATATACACGCTCCTTTTCATTTAGAAAACATCTGACAAGTAGAATAAAACTTACAGAACCATGCTTTTTTTTTTAGCAATGTATGCGGTAATTTTTTCAAAACTGGTATGGACTGTCCAAATTGGACAGAATATGTAATATGACCTGGGTTGTGAAAGAGGGCTGTGATGGAGGCAGCTCACCTCTGCACGGTTTGTGAAGCCACCAGAAAAGACATGAGGTCCCCCGGAGACATCTCATTACCAGCCATCAAGTGTCCGCCTGCAAAAATGGTGCCCAACACAATGCCTGAAGAAAAAGAAACAAGAATTCTTGAATACTAGCTTGATATTTTGTGGAGTTTTCTTTGTTTTAATGCAAGGATCGTCTCCCATTGTCTTCACACTCACTCACAATTAAGTGCGATGTTTGACAGGCCTTGGAAAACTGCAATTCCTGTTCCTAGAGCTTCGTTCAGGTCACACGACTTATTCACCTCAGTGGAATACATCCTGGAAAAGGAACACTCATAAATTGTGGCTTGTCTTTGTACTCTCTTTATTGCACATTTTCCTCTTCACAATCTGTCAAGATGTTGTTTTGTAGACTTTCAAGTGGGAATAGCATTTTTTAAAGCATATAATGCTTCTACAAGAGAACTGGGTATCGGAACGTCTCACAGAGCCTGAGGGCAGAAAATTAACTGTGGTGATTTAGTTCCTGTGAGCCACAATGACGACAGGCAATGTATTATAGTAAAGGAGTGAATCTGTCTTACTGCATCTCCCGGTCCTCCATGGCGAAGGCTCTCACAGTACGCACGTTTCCCAGGGCCTCGTCTGCCACTCCTGTGGCTATGGCAACCTACGGTTGTGCCACACACACACACACAGACACACACACACACACAGGTAAGCATCACAGAACACACAACTAACAAGGCTGCCTCAACAACAGCTGATTCTTCCATTTCACTCTACCTCTCTATGACTATAGTAAATGCGTCCTCTTGTTGCTGATTATTTGCTTCTCATTTTGTTTATTAATGGTATTGGTTGGTAAGATGCACTGACCTGTAATACATGCCCTTACAAAAATATAGGCCGTCCAGCAAATTTGTGGCAAGCCCATATTTTCACGTGCAAATTAGCTTTGTGGGAACTGCCATTCACTTCTGGCGAAGTTTTTAGTTCACCACTACTGGCAAACTCTGACAAACGTCTGGCAACATTTTGTGGAAAACAATTTAGTTTGCAGCAAATGCGCTACATATTAGCTGCAAGTTTGCAGCAAACTATCCAGTTTTGTAAGGGTGGGGCAGCATAGGTTTGATCCAACACTGAAAAGACTGGGTTACCCCCTTTAACAATGGATTCATGTCAAAATACTTTATTCTTTCTCCTTTGGAATACATTTGCCAAATCAAAGCATTTATAAATATACTTACACATTGAATCATTTTAGGACCTCAGGACAGAAGTGATCTTCCTTTGCAATATGTTCAGTGGTTTTCACAGATAGTGTGTGCTTGGGTTTGAGCCTGATCTGACAGGCTTTAGTCAAATTCTCCCAAAGAAGCCTACTTGCCCCCACATTAGCCCCAGTCATGTGTTCACCTGCTCTTGAGCCTTCCGGGAGAGCCGTCGCAGGAAGGAGCCAATGAGAGCCCCTGTCCCCACCAGGCAGGGCATGACCACCACCATCAGGCCCGTGAGTTTCGGAGAGATGAGGTAGAGGGACACAAAGCACCCCACCGTCTGGGTAACACTTCGCAAACCCTGCAGAGGGGGGTGAGACAAACGCGGCCGTCAGTTCACGGCTAAGAGAGTCGCAGAAGAGTACGGGAGCTCCAGAAACAGGTCCACTGAATGTTTTCGTTGGTCTACAGTGTTCCTACACTAACTGCACACAAAGAGTACTTCTCCTGTGCAATGACTGCACAGCTCTGCTGGTGAACTGCAGAGTGAAAAGAAGTCCCAGCTGGTACCATGTGCTTCGGAGAAGGGCGTGTGATGGTCTGTGCACTCCTGAATTGAGTTACAGTGATGAGACAGGCCCAAAAATACTATTGGGGTCCAGATTTTAAATCATGAAAAAAAAAATTTAATAATAAAAAAATACAGTAAGCTGCAATAAAAAAGCATGTAATTTAAGCCACAGGTTAGACAAAGCTTACTGGTGTTCTTGTTTATATCATCTCCAATAGTATTTTCAGGCCAGTTTGAAGACACTGTGGTCAGAATGATTAATTTTGAAAGATCTAACATTTGGAAGACATGTATCTTTCTATTGACATTTTTATAAACAATATCAAATATTTCAGAACAATAAAATCTAAAGATATAAGATTTACACAACCACTTGGACAAATTTACATTGGAAATATTACTGTAAATCTGCAAACTACATTGAATCTACATTTGATCTTCTCATCAGACACTTGGTCATAGATGTATATCATATACAATCAACCGTACCTGAGAAACAACCAGCTTAAACGAAGACTTAAACTCCTGAATATCAGCGGTCAAGCGGTTCACCAGCTGTCCAGTCTTGTGGGCATCAAAGAATGCAACATCTTGCCTACCAAAGACATCAACAGTGTCAGTGTTAGTCGCCCCCATATGCTGTACATGCCTACAGCACACATACCATAAACATTAAAAACAAAATTAAATATAATGAAGTTCAATCTAACATGGGCCATTAAATTAGCAAGCCAGAGCCTATTCACTAAAATTTTGATGAGGTGTGGCATTACGAGTGGCATTGCAAGGGGTTTCCAAACTCTGTCCAGGGGATGCCTATGTATGTTGGTTTTCCTTCCAACCACAGCTGCTACCCCTGAACTGTCACAAGCTGTTAATGGCTCTTAATTAGACAGTTAGCAGGCATACTTATTTTGGCCTTCTAATGCCATCTTATTTCAATAGCTATGAATTTCATGAAAAACACAGGTCTCATTTTCACAACCCAGACTCTTAATCAGTAAGATCAACTAATGCTTTAATTTTCTGTAATGTGCTGTGATATGGCAAATGAGTCCTTTTGTAAAAGGACAAACTGACAGGGGAAATGAGTGGACTACCTAACTATGAAAAACATGGACATCTGACTGATGAAAGCAAAACAATATGGAAAATTAAAAATTCAAAGACAAAGTAAATGGAAATGAGCCAAACCATACACAAGTATTGTGTTAAAAAAAAAGGTGATAAAACTGTTGAAGAACATGAACATATGTTCAACAGCACTGATTTATCAAGAGATGTAGCAAAAACCAGCAAACAGAAAGGTCCCCCCGAACATAGTTTGAACTCTTGTGAATTTATTTGCCATGTACAAAACCTGATGTGTGATAAGAGTTCAGATAAAAGTGAACTCCTGAACTTTTATATCCAAAGTTGATATTGAAACTTCGGTCACATTTTAAACAAAGTCTCAATATAAAGACTTTTTATAGCATATATAAGGCCTTCATAAACGTGACATAATGGCTTCATAAATCATACATAAGCAAATTTCATGCTTCATAAAGGGTGACATAACACCTTCTTATGCAACATGTTATGCCAAATGTGTCACAGTTAGCCTAGCATCCTACATAAGCATGTTTTATGTCACCCTGTATAATGTTTAGCCATGCAATATAAACATTACATTACATTAAAGGCATTTAGCAGACGCTCTTATCCAGAGCGACTTACACAACTTTTTAGCATTTTTTACATATTATCCATTTATACAGCTGGATATATACTGAAGCGATTCAGGTTAAGTACCTTGCTCAAGGGTACAATGGCAGTGTCCTACCTGGGAATCGAACCTGCAACCTTTCGGTTACAAGGCCAGTTCCTTAACCATTATACTACACTGCCGCCCAGAAAATAAAGCCTTTATATGGATAATTTTTTTTAATGTGTGACCGAAACTGTTTGATGTGGCGCTACACGTTTTAAGATATTAAACAGACACAAAAGGTGAATTTAGTGCTCTTAAAAAACAACCTGAGCAAAGAAAAGAAGAGGCTTTTTCTCATGTTCGCCGCCACTCTCTCCCCTACCCTGGAGAGAAGGATTATGTAACCACTGGTCAACAAGCCCTGCAGACAAGAGAGATAATGGGAAAATGGGATGTTACAGCTTGGTGACAAATTCTAATTTCACCCTGTCTGATTCATCAGACTCATGGGAGACTGTTATTTGTCAAATGAGATGAGCCAGACTGTCTCAGATTAGGAGTCAATCAACAAAATGTATTATCTTGCTCACTTACCAAACCATTCTAACTGTCCAAATTGCTCTGCATCACACAGACATATTTCTTTTTCAACTGCAATACAAAGTATAAGGCCAAAATGGTAGCGGCTGCGACCATATCATTGTGGCTTACCTGTAACCCGTAGAGTCCCAGAAGTTTTACGGCAGGACCACGGATCTCACTGATGTAGTTCCCAGCATGCTCTCTCATGTGGTGGGCCACCACATTCACCAATTCACCCAGCATGAAAGGGATGTGAATGTTCAGGAAGGCCGCCCCAAAAGCAAGCTATAATACATAAACACATAACTGTCCATTATTATTGTTTACATCCATAGCACAGCACATACCATGTTCCTTGGTGATTTACATTCTTTTGACATTTTAACAGATTTCTTTTGTATTAATATTATTAATACAGCTGGATATTACCTGGTCACTGAACCTTGAATCTTCTGGTTACAAGCCAGTTCCTCTACTTTACTGTGCTACATACAGCCACCTAGAGCAATACATAAATAAACCCAATGGGGCCAGTAACACAGGAAAGAGCTACAGATATGTACACTGTACTGGGAAAGAGACCATTCAACCCAGATGCCTCAGGTTCAGGTGGCTCTACAAACAAATGCTTCCATTTTTAGCTCATAGGCCTATATGAAATAAAACTGATATAAATTAAGGTAAATAACTTATATTGAGGTCTGAAATTAAATATCTGGTGGAAATTCCAGTAAAAGATCTGCTCATTAAATATCTGGTGGAAGTTCCAGTAGTGTCCTACAGTCCTAGCCAAAATTCTTATGTGGTCCAAAATATTTGCCAAAGGAAGTATTCAGCAGACTGATGAACAATTTCTTTTCAAACATTACCGACCATGTAAGAATTTTGGCTCGCACACCAGCATTTCAATTGATTGTTTGGAGCCACATTTGTAAGACATTTGTTCCTGCAATTTCTAATCATTTGATATAAAAAGAATATGTTATCCATTCCTGTACAACCACAGCAACAACAAAAACTTGGATTCCTATTGAGGTCTCTCATTCTAACACTAAGCTAAATGCTATAATGTGGCTCAGTATAATGTGGTCAGATGCTGGTATGGAACAGTTCCGCTGAATTCATTGTTCTGTATTTTTTGATGTCTCTGTGAAACAAGACCTTCAGTACAGTAGGTCTACATCTGCTGCCAAGATAAGCTGGTCCCTGTTATTTGCAGTAATTAGGCCTTGTTCATACTAATCTATACAAGACAGTGAGTATTGATTATTACTTACCACAATTGCACTGAGAAGAGCAAGGAGTTGGGGCCTGACAAATTCCCATAGAACAGCCCAGTTAAACTCTAGCTGAGATTCTTTAGATTTGTCTTCTACTTGTACTGGGTCGTTGTTATTGAGGTCCACCTGGCAGTAGGCAACGCTGGCGAACAGCCGAGCGGTGACCGTCAGGGCAGCAGGTCCCACAACAAATCCCAGTGTGACCCTTGAGAACTTGGAGGCCCGTCCGGTAGACTGTCTGAGAGCTCTCTGCGCCTGTCCCCAAAGACGTACAAGGGCATTGCTGGTCTTGCCAGTGGAGCTACGTGCATTGGAAAACTGAGTCCAGTGTGAACTTGGTCTGAATTTGATGGAGACACAACACATTACCACGTTTTTGTAACTTCGGAGTAAAATTATTCTCAACTGTGTAGACACAGGGTAAGGCTCAGCGATGCAATAGCACCAGAATTAATGTGAATTCAATATTTGTGGGAAGGTAAATTTTGTTGTTCCTACCTATTCTATTTAAATGCATGCACTTGGCTTTGCAGTGAAACTGATGACACAACCCGACATACCCTACCAACCGTAGTTAACCACCTTAATCTGACATTATATTTTACAAGGATCTTATTCTGAGATCTGTGACTCAAGGAACCATCCAAATGCCTGAATCTATAGTTTAACTAGTGTATTTTTTTATGTAGCTAAGTAGTTATTTTACAATTAAGCTATTTAGATGGCTATTACAGTCCTTTAGCAGCTAGAAAATTGCAGGCAAATAAGTGTTGTTTTTTATTTGTATTATGATTTCCTATAACAGATTGTAACGAAACATAATTGATCAAACTTACCGTTTGTTCCTGCTTAAATCTCCTGCCTTTATTAGCCGAGAATTAAAGCAGCGCAACGGCGCCCTGGTACTGCATTTTAAGCTACTACTAAGTAAAAAGTAAAACATGTTCAAAACTATACAGAGGTAGTTCAAAATATATTTATATGTATTTATTTTAAGTCTAATAAATAAGCTAGAAAACACTTTGTGATTCAGAAGGGTAACCAAATCACCGTGGGCGCAGCCATGTTAATAATGACCCACAATGCACCTCTCACAGTATCATTGATCATAAAACAACGTTTTATTCAATTATGTACAATTACGTGACGGTTTTACTTCAATTGTTGGATTGTAAAATTTAGCTATAGTTAGCCCGTTACTTTGCGTATCCAGATGAAGTCATAGAACTAGCTAGCTACTATTTAAACCATTAAAAAAAGAGAGAAAATGTTGCCTTATCCATTGTTACGATTAAATTACTGGATATACGATTGCATATCTTAATTATTATTTTTATGCACAAGTGATACTTCAAAGAAAATTGAATAAATGCATCGGTCGGTTCAAAGGTTATAGGGTAGTGACGTCAGAAGGTGTTTTGTTGATCCGGGAACCAGGAATATATATATATATATATATATATATATATAAAATTACATATTCCACTTCCTAAAAGAGACAGGACTGATTGGTAGGATCTAGGTTCTGCAAGCAGGATTAATGAAATACATATTCAGGTTTTTACTGGTATACAAGGTAATTATTAGCACTGGCAGTGAGGTAATCTATAGTTTTACTGATTTATTTATTTATTATTCTTCTTATTAGGTTTTATTTTTATGTGTGTATATGTAATATTTATTATTTTCTTAGAATATAAAATCGTATTTGGGAGAAAGAAGTTAAAATCTTCGGACCACACTCCAGCCCAGGTGGTGGCGGTAATGCACCAAAAGCTGGTTTTACAACCGTCAATAAAAGACAAAGAAGAAGAAGACGGTGTTTTGTTGACATTCGTGCTGCAGTAACATAGCTAGACAGACAAACACTAATCGTGCTAGCCATTGGGAGTACCCTGATATAGCAGCTATCCCGCTAGCTACAAAACTGGATCTTCTCGACTTGAGGATCTTTTTTGATTAAGATAGCTGTCGATTGACACAACAAAAAGTACAATAGGCGTCTCACGAATGGAATGAGAAAGAAAAAACACCATTTCTAGCACACCAGGAGAGAGGGTAATAGAGTGGGAGGTAAGCAACTCGACACATGCTATTTGTGTTAGCTAGCTGACAAGCTAACCAGTTAGCCACATTGTTTACATTGCTAACCTATTAGGAAACTATAACGTTATCTGTCATCTGTTAACTATTTGAAAATAAATTAATAAGGCTTTAACAAGTGTTGGTTAGCTACAGTCTTGCGTTTTCTCTTGCTAGCTACTTAGCTAGCTATTGTATTCGTCTAGCTACAACAGTCTATGACTTGCGTGCAGTGCTAGCTAGGACTAACGTTCTGCTGATATAACGACGTTGGTCAGTGCTAACTTGCTGCTACGTTATTGACTTGCTTGACAAGTTAGCATCACGTCCGAGTTGTCCCGTCGTACAGACATCTCTATCAAAATGTGGAGTAACGTGATTTAAATAAATTGGTAATGTTAGCTAGATATTGCATGGATAGCTACTAACGTTAGCTACGTCTGGCTAGCTAGCTAACTAGCCTGCTGTAGTCACATTTCCTTTGTGAACTGTTAAGTTAAGCGGTTTAGCTCGCTATAGCCTAGCTAGCTATTCGGTCGTCTGACTATGCGACATCTGTCAAGCAAGCTAACCATGATAATTAGCCGACGCTATCATTTCTACTGGCTGCCAGATGCTAAACTTAGCCACTAACGTTAGCTGTTTAGTTCTGTTTTAACCCAATGACGTTGAATCTACCCACATTGGCTAGATGGCTAACTAAGCACTAATTTTTTACCGTTTTGCTAGATACGGTAGCTACATTACTTTTCATTTAGCTAAGTTAGTTGGCTAACGTTAGTCCAAATGAAGTGAAAGACTAACGTTATGTTAGTAAAGTGTAGCTACTAGTTGCGTTCGCATTAAAACTGACAGGTAACTTTTAACTTACGTAGCTAACGTGGATAGCTAGTAGCACTAGCTAGTTATGTTGGTAGCTACTCGCTAGCACAGGGCCCGCCAGCTGCGAGTTAGATTGCCTATGGGACACCTTTCTTGTTTGGGTTTTTGGAGTCTAAATTTACTTTAAATCACAAGACAGTTGCAGATTTATAAAGCTAAAACAAATTCAGCACCTGCCTCGTCCGTAATTTCCAATGTCTTCCTCCTGTGGGAGAAATGGGAAATGTTGTGGAACTAATGAAACGTTCAGTAGCACATAAAAGGCGACTCTTAAGGAGGGAAAGTGAGAGGTTGCTAAGCAAATGTTTCGTGTAAATGCTGAAAAATAAAGCGACGGATAGTTGAGAGAGATCTGGCTTGCTGACTTTATATTTTAAGAAAGTTGAGAAGCAATAGAGGAGAGAAGGCGCGTTGACGGATATAATAGAGTAAGTGTGTTTGGATATTTGTCTATGGTTGTTTTTTCAAGCAGGTCACGTGGCTTTTAAAACTTGTTACATCAGGGCTGCGTTCAGCCCCGACAAACCGTAGCAAAACGTTTATTTAAACGGAACCGGTGGTGCGTTGAACGCCCTGTTGTGTTACGCAAGCGTTGCAACTATGGCAGCTGAGAAGGCCATTCTTTGCGTCATTTTTGAAGAATTTTCGGAGCCTGATGAAATCGGTTTAAATACGTGTTTAATACTCCAAAATACGCTCGATGTTACAGTCACTGCCCTTGCAGTCCAGAACAGCAGAGAACGTCCCAATCGAGTGAAGGGGTATGTGGAAACTGTGGTTCCTAAGTATAGTGATCCAACATTTGACTCGCATTTCAGGATGACAAGGCAAACATTTCAGGTGAAGGATAATCCACTTCTTACCTTCGAGACTTCGAAATCTATAGGAGCTAATTATTTTATTATGAGTATTAAGCCTATCATTATTGCTGATCACTGTTGTGATATGCTATTGTAATATTTACCATTATATATTTAGAGGAGTAGAGTGGAGTAGAAAAGTTTATGAAAGTGTCACTCCACAATGGTACATGCAATAGCAAAAGACACAAACATGTCTTCTAATGCCTTCGATTGTTGCAGACACCAAGCTGCAGTTGACGCATTTGTAAAAGACTTTAGCTTGATCCATTGTGCGTATTGTTGTGTCGTTCGCGAACGATTCGTTCAAAAGACCGAATCTTTTGGGTGAACGAACTGAACTGAATCACTTACTGAAAAGATCCGTTCATTTCTCAGTTCAGTTGAGCTCTCGAACGGATCTGATCAGCAGCGAGCGTGCAGGGAGGGGGAGGGACTGCCGCGAGCGAACGTGATTCGTCCCCTGCGAACCAGTTCTGCTGTGCTGAACAAATCATTCACGGGCGGGCGGGCGCCGAGCGAGGCAGCGAGCATGCAGAGTGGACTTCTGCGAGCGAACGTGTCGTGATTCGTTCACTGAAGGCTACTAGACACAGTGAGTTAATGTGACGTGATCCTGAGTGATAATCAGCGGCTCAAACTGCCAGAATCGAGGCCCAGCAAGTTAAGACTTAAAAGTCATTGAAAACCAGCGTTCACCTCCAATATTGATATTCAACGAGGAAACTTTTAAAATATCAAGATTTGTAAACGGAGTTGGGCGCGTTTGTCAAAGCGACAGCACTTCCGCATGAACCGTTCGGCCGTTTCAGTTCACTGAGTGAGTCGGACTACGCAGTACGCAGTCGGTGCTCCGCCCAAGCACTGAACCATTCGGTGAACGAATCTTTTGAACGAATCTTTTTAATGAACTGATTCGAGTCACTGAAGTGAACTGTTTTGCCCATCACTAATTGTGCGCACTGCCTCTTTAATACGGCGGGGTTTATATACGTCGCTGCTGATTGGGTAACACCCCTGACACACCCACCAAACGAGAGAAAACGTACCTCAAAGCCCATTGCACACCGTCTCACGCCGTTTTGAGGAAACATGTCGTTCAACCCGGAAACCGTAGCAAAACGGTGCACACCGTTTTCAGATTGAACGTGGCCCAGTTGAGACAAAACTGTCACACCATGGCTGAAACTAGTTAGGCTATAATACAGTACGGTGTCTTATGTATTATATCACTTAATTTTGTTAAAGGTGAAACTGGAGTGTAATAATTTGGCTGCACTGTAATTGGTGAAATTTGGATGGTCTTTTTTTTGGCTAGAGAATGGTAATTAGAGACACATTTTGAGAATTAACTGCTTGCTTCCTATCCTGAAGAATGCTACCCCTATTTTGGCTTTCTTATTAGGAAGGCCGAAGGCTTTAGATCTCCAGGAAGATCTGACATGGTGGTGACTCATCTCCTTTCACCCTAGAGTAGTCAACAGACCAGAGAAAAAGTTGTTCAGTAATTTGACCGGTTACAAGCAAATGCCTGCCAATTGCTTTCCTGACTTGGAGGAACTTGGAGTACTAACAAGGCCGTCTTCCCAGAAGATATGGGCAGTGACGTCAGGGCAGGCTCGTCCCTTGCATCTGCGTGCGCAGGCTGCCTTTTGAATCGAGCCACAACAACACATTCACTGTATGGCCATGGAAGGCAGCCAGGCTATGTCTTTGTCTGGCAAAGCTCATAATGGCGAATTGCAATAAAAGGATAAACCATCTCACAAAGCAGCTGCATGCATCTGACTCACATGCATGGTTTTATGTGATTACAACCAGTTTACAGCTTGTGATTCAGAAGTGATCATTAATCATTTGTATTGTCATTTATACATATAATATATATATATGTATATATATATATATATATATATTATAAGTGCAGGAAAATTGGGGAACTGGCTGGCTTTCGTATGCAAGCCCAGTACAGTCTGTGCCAAGGCATGTTTATTTTGCTAGCGTGACAACATTAGGAATTGGCTAACCGAGGTTTGCATGTGCTGGAAGCAGCAGGCCTCAGTTTGGAGACTTCGGTTGGCCCGGTGACAATCAGGTGATGGGACGTGTCCTTTAAGGGTAATGTTATAAACAAAACCTGAGATGGCATCGGCTAATTCATTACCCTGTCAGAGCTGGTCCTGGAAGAAAATAAACGTGGATTTTAGAGAGGGATGTTCGTTGTTTTGGTATGTTTGAAATTGCTCAATGTCTTAAAACTAATCTATGAGTTGCTTGTCATCCAGTCTGTCAAGGTATAGTGTCAAAGGCTTCGGTTATCAAGGTCGTTAGTTAATAGATATCAATTAATATATTTGAACTAAACCTTTAGAATAATTTAAGTCTATTAGAGCTGTCTTGGGTTCACAAGCGAGGGGGTCCTTTTAGATGTCATGTGCATGCAGATTTAAAGAGCTTTATTGTATTTGAGAATGGCCTGTTTGAGATGTCAGATGTAAGGCCAAATTTGGTTGCATGACCCTGTTCTTGGTTTGACCCAACCGATGCCAAAATAGGTACCACGAGAGTGAAAGAAAAAAGCTATCTGCACTGCAGCACTCCAAATGAGAGAGGTTCGTTGGCAGGGATTTTGCACGATATCCCCGTATAGACCAGTGGTTTTTAAAGGCAAGCTACAATTGACCCAAAGGAGCTGATGTGCGCTGTGTCAGCAGAGGGTCAGAGATCGGCGTGACCATAGTCTTTGTTTTACAAATGATTGTTAAATATGATTATTTGGCTTTCATGGGTCAATTTTGTGCTGTATGTTTACTTTATAATGGTACATTTATATTGCTGTCAGAGGTGATCGATTATTTTAACACTTGTTTCTGCCTTAATGCTTCTTTACTGTAATTCAGGGTCACTGTAGCCATACTTATCATGTTTCTGCTGTGATGGTTTTAATATACCATGGCATGTTAGCTTTGCAAGTCACCCTGGATGAGAGCTTCTGCCCAATGAATTGGTAATAATTATAAGATGGGTCCCTGGGTTTGTAGGTTATTAGGTTTGGAGGATTTCTGAAACCCCATCGGCATATAATGTGGCATATTTTCCTGTATAGGGGAGAATATAGGCTTTGCTGTCTGGAACATCAACACATTGTTAGCTTTACAGACAAGTAGTTTGAGTTTTCTCCACAGCACCCAGCTAGTCGGAGAGCCCCGAGTTCTGAAGGCCATAAACAATAAGTCTACCACCTTTCAGATGCTGAGGGATGTTGGGAAAGAACAAAAAAATATTTGACTCCGTAGGACAAAGACATTTTTGTTAGCAGCTCTCGGAAGACCAAGAAGCACAACAGCCACCTTAAAACAGCACTTACCATCAGTTCAGTTCAGTTGTCCTGTGTTTATTTTTTTCTTTCTCTGTGTTTATTTTTTCTTTCTCTGCCAGAAGTCCCTCTTGTTTTTAAAATACGGCTTTGACCGAACTGACTCAGGCTCCAAGCTTGGACTGGTCCTGGAATTTACTGCAAGGCTAAGAACGTCTCGCCCTGCCTGTGGTGACTTCACTGCCTGGTGACTGTTTGTGCCCGGAAAGAGGTCCCAGGGGAAAGGGTTTTTGGTATCGAAGACAATGACGTGCCCAAAAGAACCCCAAAAAAAACTACTCTCTGCAAAATATAGAACTAGCCATCAATATATCACCATCGCCATTCCAGGATGGTGTTATATTGATGTGATGCATCCTGTGAAGTTAATGCTGTCTAATTGGAAAAATATGCTTGGGAAAAAATCTAGGCCTGTCTTGGCCGCTCTCAGAAAAGCAGGGAAATGTAATGGATGGCAAACTCTAGCTGAGATGTGATATTGGGTGGAATTCTCACCAACAGTTATAGGATGGATTGCAGGTTAGGACACAAAATTGATCTCACAAATGTGAAATGGCGAACCGCCGGCCGCCGTCACCACCGCTCTGATGGGTAATTATCTCGGGCCGTGGAGCAATTTGCCAAAGCGCCGCGCGGCCGTGCCCCGCTGCGGTTTGTCGCGACTTGTCTTTGCCCATCAACTCTTCCCACCCGCCTCAGTTGAGCCCAATCCTGTAAAATTGCACAAACTTGCTGTTCAGGCAATTTAAAAGACAAAGGAGGTTGACTTCCTTCGTTGATTGTCATTCTTGGGAGCAGAGATGTGATAACTTGCATTTTGTTAAGCTGTTGTTAAGGCATGCTGGTCACAATGCATGGACCCACCACAGTGTACACTGGCTAATTAGACATTTCCTTAGAAGTCAGTTTACTCTGTTAATAGTGTGTAATTTTAATAGTGTATAGAGGCTGCAACAATTACCTTTATTTTAATTAAGGGACATTAAACTAAATTAAACATTAATGAAGTGCAGTACTCTCATATCTTATACATTATTTCTGCCAAAATGAGGGTTCATATTTTATGGTGCCTACCAAATAGGCTCGTATAATTGAACTTGCTTCGGATGTAATAGATGAAGGGGGCTTCCTTTTTTCTCCAGTCTAATTTATTAACTTCCCATTGCAGCTTTAACTAATAACCGGCTCAGAGTCATGGAAAATTAACTATGCCCCTAAATCCATGGGATATTAATAACAATGAATTATGCTTTAATGTAGTACATAGAGTCAATTAACTGTAGTTGTGTTGTAGGAGCAGGATCTGTTTTTAATTTTGTGGCATTAAGATATATTACGATAGTTTGTGTTTTCTGTGTGTAAGGTTCAAAAGTGCTGTGGATAGAGGTAGCAGAGGTCATGCCCATGTTGTGTAGCCGCTATGTAAGAACACTTGCATAACCAGAGGTAGGCCTAAGTGCAGGAGTTGGTGCAGGAGTGTCTGTACTGGGTGAAGGAGAGTGTGTAGGCCTGATTGCATAACCAGAGGTAGGCCTAAGTGCAGGAGTTGGTGCAGGAGTGTCTGTACTGGGTGAAGGAGAGTGTGTAGGCCTGATTGCATAAACAGAGGTAGGCCTAAGTGCAGGAGTTGGTGCAGGAGTGTCTGTACTGGGTGAAGGAGAGTGTGTAGACCTGATTGCATAAACAGTTTTTTCTCACACAAGAAAAGTTTAGGCTGTATTGGAATACTATATGTGTATCATAACTGTTAGTCATAGTTTAGATATGTGAAAAATAAGGACACATGTTATTCTGTCATGGTTTGTTCAGTTGAGAAAAGGAGAAAAGTAGAACCTGTTGTTGAGGTCTGCTTATCATATCTTAGACGTGGAAGAATTTTGCTTGGGGCCTATTCTAAACCAAGAATTCAAAGAAAAATTCTTAAACGACAAAACCACACAACGTTATTGAACATAACAAACCTCAACGTCGTTCTAGGAGTGCACGTAAGCATGTTTGTGAAGGTGAGCTATTAGGTTGAGTGTGTTCCTTACACAATTCCTCGGTTGATATCGCAAATTTACTGCTATGATTAAGGCTTTTAAGTAAGGTTGACCAAATGAGTGTCTTGTTGTTCAAGTTGAAGTTAGGATTACCTGCTGACTGCTGACATTGAGTGGTATTACCCAGGTTATCTGAGGAATGAGAGGCCAGTAATCGCGTAACAAGTCACCTACAGCGATTTTGAAGTGCCATACTGACCCCGTCAGTTTCATTTATTCGCTAGGTTTACGTAGTCAATAATGCATTGTCCTTTTGGCACAAGGATTTTCTCTTAGTTTTGTGATAATGTAGTAAATGATACCCGCTCACTGAACCTACTCCAGTTTGAGGAAAAAGGAAGCAGCCCTGGAGCATTCAGTCCACCTTTAGTTTAAACCGGGCTGGCCAGCGAAGGATGGGCACCCCCTCTCTAGCCAGGTTCCTTCCCAGATTTCTTCCCACTGGGGAGTTTTTTCTCACCACTGTTCAGTGTTTTTTCTCCCCTACCGGGGAGCTTTTTACCTCGTTTTGCTGGTTGGGGGCTAAGGCCTGGTTTTTTGCTCAATTTTCTTTCTGTTTCCCTGTGCAGCGTCTTTGTGACAGTTCTCTGTAAAAAGCGCTATACAAATAAAATTGAATTGAATTGAATATAAAAGTTTATCAATCAAACATGGAAATTTCAGCCTGGTCCGGGTCAGGAGTACAGAGCTTCCATCTGTTTACATTGAGAAAGCTAGTCATGTGACTGACCTTGCATTACCCTTTGTTCCAGATGAGGACTCAGTTAAAGGTTGTATCAGCGATTTTGGGTGGAAACATAAATGATCACATTCATCTGATTTTTCCTCACGAAAAATAGTATTCTAACCAATCACAATGATCTGCACAAACGTGACGTCACTTCTGAAGCGAAATCCCAAACAAACATACTTATGAATAATTATGTTATGTTTTAAAAAATAGTGTTCAAGCATCCAGAATTATAACCACGTTAATAAAGTTTGTAAGAAACCAAACCATTTGTAAATCCGTCAAGATTTCAGCGAGATAAGAGTATTAGCGTTTGTGCAGATCATTGTGATTGGTTGGAATACTGTTTATTTTGGTTTTGAGTGGTTGGTAGTACCATTTGTTTTTGTGTACGATCTCGGAGCATAGGCTGCCTACAGAGACGCGGTTTTTTGACGGCCTGCTTATGGGGCGGGCAGCTAGCGGATCGTGAGGAAAAATCAGATGAATGTGATCATTTATGTTTCCACCCAAAATCGCTGATACAACCTTTAATACGGCCTATATTCATTCACAAAGCCAAACAGATTTCTCGCTCTCATATCTGAACATGCCTACTTGTTTATTGATTTGCACATTCATACAATATGTCTATTAGGGATAGGGATGTCTGCTTAAAATAATTTGATAGTGGAACACGCCTACTTGTTTCTTGATTCACGCATTCATACTATATGTCTATTAGGGATAGGGATGTGTGTTGAAAATAATGTATTCTCTCTCTCTCTCTCTCTCTCTCTCTCTCTGTTTTATTTTTTGTCAATCACTTTAGAAACTCAACTTGACTCAATGTTGTTTTGGAAAAGTCAATGTTCATCTATTGCTTAAAATACACATGAGCAGCACAAAGGCACAATAAGAAGCACAGTAGTTTCTGTGTACGTAATAAATAATGACTCGCTGTGGAGATCTGAATTCACTCACAATCTGTGAGGAAACTGAACACTGAATTTGTTGTCTTATGCAGGGCTCCGGTTGTCCCCCATGAATATTTATGAGAATGATTTTTTAAATATTAATTGGCAAGTGCTTCAATACCGAACCAAGCAGTCAAATAGCGATTTCCGAAGGGATTCCGCTTGGGATTGGATTACGTGGTTGCGTTGAAGCCAAGCGCCATCGCATTTCTGCTACCACATCGGGCCCAGTCTGTTTGTTAGCATCAGAGAGCCAAGAAACGGTACAAATCTCTGGCCAATCTCATTATGTGGCACAAGAAAGAGTAAAAACAAAAAGGCCACATGATGAGAATGGCCAGAATAAGTCACATGGCCTCTTATAGGCCTTCCGATTGGCCCCCTGTTTTCATTCATAATGCACTGCAGTTTGAAAGCTGTGTTTCCTCGCTCTCATAGTCGCATGCATGAATGCTTCTGGCCGTGACCTGGACAGCTGCTGTTCAAGCACAACATGCCATGGCCTCGTAACCCGATAACTGAATTACAGAACACACTTGAAACCGTATTCCTCCACCTGCCTCCTCTCCGCGTCGATACTTTGCCACAAGTCAAGCATTAGTTGCTGGAAGTATTACATTCCAGCCCTGTGGGGTGCCCACACTATAGTACTGTAGAGTAAACGTTCATGTCGAGGCACTCTCAGGGGGCTTTATAAAAGCTGTGCAATCTGAACCAATGCATGGGACCACACACAGGTGTGACTGGCTCGTAACCTTTTAAAATTTTTAGTTTACCTTTATCAACCAGGACAGGTTGACTGAGCATGGAGGCTCTTTTACAGTAATGCACTGTCTGGTTTTGTAGTATAATAAAAATTAGCCTAATTTTTGTCTATATAGTTGGGTGTAGTTGGGTGTACCCGGTGTTCTGCGTCGCAGGGTTGTGGCTGTGTAGTTGGGTGTACCCGGTGTTCTGCGTCGCAGGGTTGTGGCTGTTGTTGGATACCTCCTTTGGGGGTTGCGTCTCACACCGTCTCGTTCCCGCAGGGTCTGGGGATCGGGCGCAGGGGAGAATGTGAAGCACGATGGCGAACTTTGAAGCTTACCAGGAGTACCAGCGGATCGAGGACTTCGAGGAGGACTCGCCGCCTGGCGAGGAGGACCTGCTGGTGCACGTGCCGGAGGGCCTGAGAGGTAACGGGATACCCGAGCGCCAACGGTCGTCCTCCTCTGACCCCTTTCCCAACCCCCCCCACCCCGGGACACGTGCACTGTGTTTTACTATTCCACTAGTGCAATAACAATCAGAAAGCCTGTGACTTAGCCACCTGTTCAGTGGCATTCTGGACACTTGTCCTGTAACCACAGCATGGCTCAGTACACATGTACAGTCTGTTCTTAGTGCCACGTCTGAGAATAGTACGTGAATTCTGTTTAGAGGCCGTTGTGCTCTAATCAAAAGGAAACTGGCAATGCACAATAGGTGGGGTGCGGTCGCTGCCGTGTGCGTGTGTGCTGTGTGGTGTCCTGATCAAGGCCGTTGGTTAATCGGATTTCAGGGAAGGGCTCAATCCCTGGCTCAGCCAAACCATGACATTAAATGAAATGAAGCTCATTTTGTGATAAGCAGATATGTCCAGGTTTATAAGAACTTTAATTGTGTACATAGGGAATATTGTGTGAGTAAGAGAACCACAAACACAAGGGAAGCCATTGTTTGGCAGACGGTTAGGGCCTCGATGCAGCCTAACTAAATGTTTTTCCCGACCCTTTTAATGATGAAAATGTTACTTTTTGTCTCTATTTTATTTTATTTTATTTTTTGTAATTTCAGCAAACGGCAGCCATTTGTTTTGTTATTTTTATTTTTGTGTGTATGTGAAATTAACACCGTTATTCTTCTGTACAGATTCATGGCATCACATCAAGAATTTGGACAACTTCTTCACAAGAATATCCTTTTGTGTCATGCTGTTTCAGGGCGTTGCTGTAAAAGAACATGCATGCTCAGTCAACCTACCCTGTATAAAATATATAATTTTTATACAGTTGTGTTCAATAAAATAGCAGTACAACATCAGTAACCTGATGAACCACTGTTATTAGTACTAGTGATATTTCTGCATGGCAAATAATTTCCTTGTAGATGTAGTAGTGTAATAGAAAAACAACAGACCCAACTGTCATGACATGCACGCTGCTTGTTCTGAGTAATTGACTCATTCATTGAAAGGAGCGTGTTCAAAATAATAGCAGTGTGGAGTTTAATTAGAGAATTCATTGATTCTGTGAAAAAACAGGTGTCATTAATTGTCCTTTATTAAGGAAGAAGGGAAGCAAATGTTTCACACATTGTTATAAAATATATTTCCTTCTGAATTTCTAAGTAAAATGGGCCGTTCCAAACATTGTTCGGAGGAACAACTTAATTTGATTAAAAAGTTGATTGGAGAGGGGAAAACGTATAAAGAAGTGCAGCAAATTATAGGATGCTCAGCTAAAATTATCTCAAATGCTTTAAAATGGCAACAAAAACCCGAAACATGCGGAAGAAAACGAGCAACTACTGTTAAAACGGATCGAAGAATAGTCAGAATGGCAAAGATTCAGCCAATCATCACCTCCAGAAAGATCAAAGATGATCTAAAATTACCTGTAAGTGCTGTTACAGTCAGAAGACGTTTGATCGAAGCTATAGAAAAATGGTTTGGGGCTCGTTTGATACCTTAGACCCTTGATGACTTACAGCCATTTCGCAAGTCATGTGTTCCATACTGTACCAGTATAATTTACAGCTACAGTCAAGCCAGAAAGTCTGCACACCCCTTTCACCTTCTCCACGTTTTATTACGTTACAGACTTATACTACAATAGATTGAGTTCATTTTTTGCCTCAAACATCTACACACAATAGCCAATAATGACAAAGTGGAAACAGGTTTTTAGAAAATATGCAATTTTATTTTACTGACAAAAATAGGTTATTTAGGGGTTACATATCTGTACACACCCTTAGCCTAATACTTGGTTGCTGCACCTTTGGCAGCGATTACAGCTTCAAGGCGTCTTGGGAAAGAAGCTACGAGCTTGGCACACTTGTTTCTGGACATTTTTGCCCATTCCTCTTGGCATATCCTTGCAAGCTCCGTCAGGTTGGATGGGGAGCGTCGGTACACAGCCATTTTCAGCTCTTTCCACAGATGTTCAATTGGATTCAGGTCTGGGCTCTGGTTGGGCCACTCAAGGACATGCACAGACTTTCTCCGAAGCCACTCCTTTGTTCTCTTGGCTGTGTGCTTCGGGTCGTTGTCATGTTGGAAGGTAAACCTTCGCCCCAGTCTGAGGTCCAGAGCGCTCTGGAGCAGGTTTTCTTCAAGGATCTCGGTGTACTTAGCTGCATTCATCTTTCCCTCTATCAGGACTAGTCGCCCCGTTCCCGCTGGTGAAAAACATCCCCACATCATGATGCTGCCACCGCCATGCTTCACTGTAGGGATGGTATTAGCCAGGTGATGAGCGGTGCCTGGTTTCCTCCAGACGTGACACTTGGTATTCAGGCCAAAAAGTTCCATTTTGGTTTCATCAGACCAGAGAATCTTGATTCTCATGGTTTGAGAGTCCTCTAGGTGCCTTTTGGCAAACTCCAAGCGGGCTGTGATGTGCCTTTTACTAAGGAGGGGCTTCCGTCTGGCCACTCTACCATAAAGGCCTGATTGGTGGAATGCTGCCTGGATGGTTGATCTTCTGAAAGGTTCTCCCATCTCCACAAGGATACGCTGGAGCTCTGTCAGAGTGACCCTCGAGTTCCGGCTCACCTCCTAGGAAGATTCTTGGTGGTTCCAAACTTCTTCCATTTACGAATGATGGTGGCCACTGTGCTCTTTGGGACCTGTAAAGCTGCAGAGATTTTTCCGTACCCTTCTCCAGATCTATGCCTTGACACAATCCTGTTTTTGAGGTCTGCAGATAATTAATTTGACCCCATGGCTTGGAGTTTGCTCTGATGCACTGTCAACTGTGGGACCTTATATAGGCAGGTGTTGGCAATCCCCAATCATGTCCAATCAATTGAATTTATCACAGGTGGACTCCAATTAAGTTGTAGAAACATCTCAAGCAGTATCAGTGGAAACAAAATGCACCTCAGCTCACTTTTGGGTGTCATATCAAAGGGTGTGCACCGTTGTGTACATATGATATTTTACATTTAGATTTTTAATAAATTAGCACAAATGTCTAAAAACCTGTTTTCACTGTCATTATGGGCTATTTTGTGTAGAATTCTGAGACAAAAAATGAACTCAATCAATTGTAGAATATGTCTGTAACATAATAAAACGTGGAGAAGGTGAAAGAAGGTGCAGACTTTCCGGCTTGACTGTAAATCTAGTCTCACCCCCCAATTCCCATAGAAATCCATTCAAATGCAGAGAGGTTATAGTATCACTTGCAACAGTACCTGAAAATAAAATATCGAGAGTCTTTTGATGTTGATGGGTCACAGACTTCAGGAAGTAACAGCATGCAAAGGAAATGCGACCAAATATGAAATATGATACTTTAAAAATGCATTAAAGCAAAGGGTTTGAATACTTATGCACATGAGAGATTTCAGTTTTTGATTTTTTATACATTTGCAAAAATTTCTAAAAACATGTTTTCACTTTGTCATTATGGGTTATTGAGTGTAGATTAATGGGCAAAAATGGCAATTTTATCCATTTAAAATTAAATCTACAACAAAATAAAATGTGCAAAAAGTGAAGGGGGTTGAATAATTTTGAGTGCAATTGTATACATATATATATATATATATATATATATATATAGACACATTTCTCAGAAGAACGTAAATTTGGTCAGCTTTTATCGCTTGTGGCTGCTCACGGCGTGAGAAACACTGGTTTAAATGTATAAATCACTGCCAAATTATTTGCCTCGCAAAAGCGCTTTATTTCCATCAAATGTGACAAATATCGCTGCGGTGACATTTCGATTAGAGCGCGACACGCAGACGTTCCCGAACGGAGCCGCCCCTCCCGCCTCGTGCGGGAGCAGCTGTAATTGAAAGCCATTTCCGAGAGGAATGAGATTTAGCGGCATGCTCCCCCCCCCCGCCAGCCGTTTAATCCGTCTCTGGAAGACAAGAGGCAATTTGATTCATTTCAAAGGAGATGCTTCTCAGATAACTTTTTCTTTTAAAATAGCAAAGTATTAGGGTACCATGAAGGAAAGGAAGCCCGTCAACCCTGAAGCACTTGTACCAGTGGGACCCAATCTAAATAAATTGCGCCGTTCTCAGGAAACTGATTTATGTCTTTAAATCCCAAATGTTATCTGTTGAACAGAGCGAGTCATTATCTATCCACAACATGATTTGTCCTTTATTTTCCCGTGATAAATTTGAGTGTTAATGTTTTGCCGCAAGGCTTTTGAAAAGAAAGTTTTAAATCAAGTCCTTGATTGTGCTTCTCAAAGTAAAGGAAAGAATGCCTTGTGTATGAATGTCAAGACATGCAGTTCAAAGGTCACATTTGTACTTGCACTATATATTTAGCCCCTGTGCACTCTTAATGCAACTTAAATGGAGTTTCCATTATGTTTCAGGAAATGTGTTTGTTACTGACAACCCTCTCACGAGGAGTGTGCTGCTTTTCCTTAATTCTTATTCCCACATCTACCATTTCCACCAGAAGAATGGCTTTGCTTGCATGATGCTGTCCGAGTTCTTCGAACTGGTGTAAGTATTTTTGTATTTCTTCCTTTCTTTTCTCTATTTTATATCATTTTTGTGTGCCTTTGTGCACATTGCATCTTTAATAATATTAATAATAATAAATAATAATATTTTATTTGTGTATCACTTTGTGTTAAATAAACATCAAGATAACACAACACAGCAAAAATATAAAAATAGTTAAAGTGATGTCAAGATTTACATTTTCAAGTGTTAAGAAGGTTTTCGTAAGTGCTGATTTAAAAGCAGTCACTTCATTGACCTCCCTGATTGGTCCAGGGAGGGCATTGCACAAATGTAGAGAGGCGGAGCTGAAAGACCGGCTCCCCTGGAGCAGTTTGACCCTAGGAGGATTCTGTATTGAATCTGCTGCTGTAAGTTACTTCTGTGAAATCCCAGTAGCTTGGGTCACAGGATACAGGTGACAGAGTGAATATAAACGGTGTTGTGGTTGATAAGCCAACAGCTCAGTGACAAAATGTAAATTGAGAGGCAGGGATGTTCTATTTTGCCAGAGGTCGACGGTCACTGCACTTTCTGTAAGACCAGGCCTTAAAGGGATAGTTCGGAATTTTGGACATGGTCTGAATTACGACTTACCCATGATGTAGTTGATGGATGGAAATCATTTTCAGCTAATTCCATGCTGTCCCTTCTTTTGGACATACACACGTTGCTAATGCTAGCGCGACTCTATGGCAACCGGTACCATCCAGTACCAAACGCACTTAAACACTCCACAGTACACCCAAAGCAAATAAAATACGACGACAGTCTATGGAAGTATGGCGGCGGAGTGAACGTGGCCATTGCAACTTGCTACTCTTCTTTGTTGTTGTAGTCAACCAGTGCCGGCACTACATTCGTAGGTAACGTAAAGTATCGCTCCCCCGATAGACTGTCGTATTAGCTGAAAATGGTTTCCATCAATCAACTACATCATGTGTAAGTCGTAATTGAGACATTATGTCCAAAATTCCGAACTTCCCTTTAAAGCTCTTTGTTGTTTTCCCTGTTTTTTGTGACTCTTTTAATGATAACCAAAACCGTTTAGCCATACTCTTTGACATTTAGAACTGTTCCGTGTATAAACATTTGTCACAGCTGAACAAAACTTTACACAAATGGCAACGCAAGCATGAAGCTAGATCGACAAACCGATGAAGCTTTTAAAAAAAAATGCAGTTCAAACGGCAAGTATAAGATATGTCCAGTTGAAGATTAAAGGAGGCCACAAGCTGTGTGCATAATGCGGTCCCTTGGACGACAGATTTAGACTGCGTGTTTGAGGCACTGGAGCTCATGTGTCCCGTGTCCTAGATGGTGAATACTTGACCGTAACAAGCTCTTCTGGCACAGTCTACAGTTGCACCCATCCCGAAATGAGCGCGGTCCGACTCATGGACCGCGAGCAGTCGTCGAAAATTCCTTGGGTTGCTGTACTGAGCGCGCTCGGTACCCCATTACCCTAACTGAACCCCACAGAATGAACCGCATACGTAAAAATAATGAATAAAGAGGAGCTCATTTAAAAAAGAAAAGATATTTGTGTTTATTTTATCTATGTTTCCTTGATCACACCCCTCACAAAAGCCATATTCACTGTCTGTCTTCCAAATCAGCCGGTTAAAACTAGAAATGACAGAAAGCTGTGTAAAATGAGCATAAGATAACCGAAACAGACCCCACCTTCCGTCATTGAATTCACTAACTATGGCTCCCCACTGGATCCCCCCCTCCTTCTCCCCCCATGCAGGCAGTTCCTGTTCGTGGTCACCTTCACCACCTTCCTCTTCAACTGCGTGGAGTACGACATCCTCTTCGCCAACCGGGCAGTGAACCACACGACGCACAGCCAAAACCCGCTGGACAGGAACAAAGTCACGCTGCCCGACGCCATCCTGCCCAGCCAACAGTGCACTGAAAGGTAAGAACAACCCATCCAGCTTCCAGTTTCAGCTGGGATTCCTTTATTTTTTTATTCATTTTATTTATCATGTACAATATACAGTTTGGAAAATTGGATGATTTGTCATACCCAAATTAGCCAAAACTACTTTGCATTGGTAGTTGCAAAGTGGATCATATTATATTAAAAAACACTGCATATGAAAACACAAGACATTACAGAACAATCGGTACATAAACCAGAGCCAAATTTGGAAGTTATTTTTTAAAAATTATATGTATGTGATACTAGAACACTATGGGCCTGATTTACTAAGACCTTTAGCGGGTGCAAAAACTTTTAGCACATGCAAAACTAATAACACAACCAATGCTTGGTGCAAAACAAATACCATGACCAATCATTTGTCATGTTATTGGTCTGAATTATTTTCTTCTGTAAAAAGGACATAATGCATGCTTGAATAGTGCATTACCGATAAAAAGCACTGAGATGAGTGAAAAGCTCTAAATGAAACAATTCTGTGCATTTGTATCTAGTTTTTAGCAAAGGGAGTGGAGTGAAAGAATTTGGCATGGTATGTCTTTACAAGAGGATTCAGTGTTGGAGCTCATTGAAAGGAGTCTGTTTGTGGCCGACTGCTTTTGTGAGCCCTGCAGGCTCAGAACACACAGGGACTCTGAGGGACAGCAATAGATGCCCTGTTTCAAGGAGAACTCTGTGTGGGGAAAAACACCTTTCTCTCACCTTTTTCTTCATATGAAAATTAACAATTAGCATGCTTTGTGTTTGTTGTCGGAGCTTGAAATCCGAGACGTTCTGTGGAAGAATCTCCTTGGTATTTGAAAGTGAACAAGCTAGGGTAATGTGCTATGCTCAGGCAAAACAGATGGCTTTTGCATGCCTGTTTTGCAAATGAATGCTTGGTACGTCCAACAAAGTTGTTTTTTCAAAATAAATCTATCCCCATGTAGATTGGAAATGTGCTAGAATTAAATGTGTAGACTGGTTAGTTTGTGTATGAGTTTAACAATATGTAGATAAAAGGCACTGCAAAATTACTAGTGGTGTCTTGAGGAGTCAAAGTGCATGTAGGATATATGGAGCTATGGACTAAAACGACACGGTTGCAAATTCCAAATGAGAGAAGAAAATATTTGATTTGGTGCTGAATTTTTACTGGTTATCAGCATCACAATCCCTCCCCTTAATCATTAGTGACCACAGTGAGCCAGGACCGCTGTCTCATTCAGAAGACAGCACCTCCTACAGCACATTATTCCCATAAGGGTGTCAGGGAAATTAGTATACATGCTGGCAACTAAACTGTTTACAGGGAAATTCTTTTTCTTAAAGGGAAAAAGTCCTCCGCTGCTGATCCACTTGCACCACTCATAGCAGAAACCTGTATGTTAAGAGTTGCCTCCTAGCCCTGAACAAGCCAAGCATGCATACATATTACTCTATATCCAGCTCATTCAACTATTTCCCCAGAGGGGTCTGAGTCTTTTTAAAAGTGGTATACGTGCCAGACATTTTCCCCACACTATTTCTAAAAAAGGGAATGAGGCTGCAAGAGAGCCTAAATCTAACACTTTTGCATAACTAAAATTTACAAAGAACAAAAAATTGGTTGAAATATCTGCTTTTGTTTCTGACAAATTTCAGTTTAAACCAGTTTTTTGGTATAGCGCCACAGAGTGGCTAAATTTCACTAAACTTGGTGTGTGCCCCGCAGGCCTCATGGTAAGCATGTGTACCAAGTTTGATGCCAATAGACAAAAGGGTTGAATATATATATGGCCACTTTTATATTGCGGCCATATTGTTCAACCGAACCACTATATTTGAACAACTATTAAAAACAATGGTCACAAGATGTAATATGTAATACTGAAAATTGTGGCTAGGGTGATGGCTCTAGGAGGAGATCATGTTTTTTTGACAAAATCCAAGATGGCCGGAAAAAAAAAAAGGCCAAATCCATATGATTTCCCAATTAAGATCCATCACTGCAATGCTCCACAAAAATATTGGTTGAAGTATCTCCTTTTGTTGCAGAGATATGGCTGATTTCCTGTCGGGTGCCTTTGCCATCAAATTTGTTTGTTTACAGTGGCGGTTATTAAAGGCAATGTCACAGACACGTTGAAAATGTATACCCCCACACACATTTTTTTTTTGTAGAAAGCTGGCAATCCAGGGAGCAGGTACAAGAAACAGGTCATTAGAATATCATGCCCTGTGCCAGCCACAGTTTGAGGAATGCACCCTCATAGCGCAGGTTAGAATACGTTGTATCTCATCCCGCATTAAATCCGCGCAGGAGAGGCACTTAAGCGCATGACTTAAGTTGGCCATCTCTGAATCCGGCCCTTAGTTTCTGGATACCTTAGCCTGTCTTCTATCAAGGTGCCAAATTATTATTTTTTTTTAATCCACCAAGTGGTTCTATGTGCTGCCATAGACTCTCAAGGCAGAAACTATAATAATAGTGAAAAATTCTAACAATTACAATAGGTGCCTATGCACCATTGGTGCTTGGCCCCTAATAAAATGTGATATAGGCTAGATGTCTTCAGATAAAGCAGGTGCCTTCTTAAACTATGTATAGGTGTTACTTATTACTCTGTCTCTTGTGGGATGTATGCTGATACTGTGCAGATGGAGACCTGAATGTAGTCAGTTAGTTCTCGTGGTGCACCTTTTTTTCTTAACGAGGGCCAAGAGTATGTCTGCGGTGGGCCACATTGGGTCCCTGGGTTGTCAGTTCAATAGCCCTGCTCCATTTGCTTGTGCACAAGTGTTTTTGTATGTCTTGGTATCATTCGGTTTTAATGGGTTTGTTTTGGTTGTTTTTTTTTCTTTTTCTTATCTTTACTTTTCAATCTGCTGCCATCACTAATAAATAGTGCTAAATAGTACTATTTGGAACAGACATGCAAAATATTGAGAGCGTGTGGAAAGTATCTGTGTCGATGAGTAACATCGTCTGTAGGTTGAAAAGCCTTGTAAAAGGCCTGTTTCGCTGTGAGGCAGCTGTTTGGTTTCCTTCTTTCAGTTTACGGTAAAGTAGTCGCTGTTGTTGAGAGCATCTGTAAATACACCGTGAGTACATAAATACATCAGTTGAGGAAACGTGTTGTCGGCGGTCCTGTTTCGTTGTCGTTTTGCCAACAAGTCCTCTGACGATGCTGAAACCACATGTTAAAGTCCTTAGTTTACGATTACGCTTGTTTTAATAGAGCATGTCGGGCAACGAGGGTCGCCCCGTGCAAACCGCTTAAGGGAGCGTCGGCTCTGAACTCGATCCTCGAAATGAGCTTGTGCGTTTGACCGCGTGCCAAGTGCGCTTGAACAAAGCCGGCAGAGATCAGATCTGACATGTCATCTTCTAACGGCTGTCAGAGGTGCCTTTCAGGAAAACACGCGTCGTATGTTCAAGGGGCCTAATTTTTGCCTCCATTTACCACGTGCATCTCCAGATTAAACAGGGGAAGTGTTCTCTGGGGGGGGGGGGGGCGGGGCGGGGCGGTATTGGAAAATTTCACAAGGGAGGTGTTTAGCTGTAAGTTATTATAATTTTTAGAGAACTTTCTATGCATCATATTTTTCCATTGTAAAAGATGTGCTTTCTCGTCGAAGTGTCCCCTGGGTCCAGTATAGAGACAGTATAATTATTAACTCTGACAGTTGGTGGATGTAAAAGCCAGATACTGTAGTGGATATTCTCATCAGGCAGCCGGGGAAAATATAAAACTTCTTTGCAACAGTGACATTCTAGCATTAATATTACAGTGATAACAGTATCTAGAAGATGTAGGTCGTCCAGGGGAAGCGAGAGAGGTGGCAACAAGTGAGAGCTCTGTGTCCATGCCGTAAGCTCCAAGGCATAAACACACAAGTGTTATCATTTTATTGAATGTTCAGATGTTGCTTCTTCCAAATTGAACAGGAAGTAATAATAATAAATGGTCATTTACAACTTACTCTTTAATTGCAATATTACAGTATTAATTAAAGTATTATAATATATATTTGTCTGCTTATTTTTTTCCGCAAAACCTTGGGTCATGAGAGTGGTTGAGATGGTTTGTTGGATACTATACTTGGGGTGCTATGGACTGTTTTTCTGTTCTAATGTTATGAAAAATAATGTAACTACAAGTCACAAAAATTACATGTATGAAGTGCACTTGGCTGTAGTAGTTGTTTGAGAGCAAGTACAAGGAACAGGTCATTAGAATATCATGCCCTGTGCCACCCACATTTTGAGAAACGCACCGCATAGCGCATGTTAGAATACGGGGTGTCCGCGCAGTAGAGACACTTAAGCGCATGACTTAAGTTGGCCATCTCTGAATCCGGCCCATATTATTTATTTCTATCGTGTATACCCTGATGAGTTGAGCTGAAAGGAATTCACTCTGTTTAGCTTCAGGTACACAGAACTAAAGTGTGGATTAAATTTAAAGTGCGGATCGCCCCAAAGAATTCAAAAGTAGCCCAATTTATCTGAAGCAAATTCCACTCAGGGCAAAACTGTCACATTCGGCCTATAAAAGGCGCCATTGGGACAGATAATGGCGAAGCCGCCAAACGATCCGCCTGTCCGAGGCTGCGTCAGGAGCCCGTGAATCTGGCGAAGTGGAAGGTTTGAGGCAGCTGAAATGCAGGTTAAAAAGCGGGAATGCGGGTGAAACTAATCATTCACACTGTAAACACTTGGGTTGCGACAACCCCTCCTTAACGCCTTGTGCTCGGTCAGCTGGCGCTGAGGGGGAGTGCCAAAGTAATGGATAGCGGCAGCGTGTTAAGGTGTGACCGGACGGAGGGGCCACACAGCTGGCCACCGCGTGATCTCGCATCCCGCACCAGACTCTCACGTTCACAAAAGGACTCGCTCTCTGTTTCACATTAAATCATCTTCTTTTCAGATAAGGTTGTATCCCATGTCTACAGTAATATTCAGTGGTCACATTTTAATTCCACGTTACGTGTGTTTGCTTATGTAGGGGAACCAGAAATACAAAGTGGCAAACGTCAAGCTGGTTCTTGGTCAAATGGACCGTGCTGAAGTTTTTCCATGCCGCGGAGCTCGTGGAACCTGTACTCAATCGTGTTTGGATTTCAGTGTTTTGAAATTGGATAGCTGAAGAGGGGAGGGGAGGGTAGGGGGGGGGGCTCCTGTGCTATGCGGGAGGGCTTATTGCGCAACTGAAGACCTTGTGCTGTAAACAGTCCGGTATCTGAAGAATGGCCTTTTTTTGGGTCTGGGAGGCGGGGTGTTGGAAGTTCTCTGTCCATTTTAGGGTTTAACTCCCTCGAGGGCTATACGATCTCTGATCACTTCTCGTGGTGAACCGGATGGTTCAAAATCTCAGTTGTCGGAATTCAGAAGCTGTTGCTGGATGTACATTTTACAGGTTGTTAGTAGAAACGGTACACTGACTTCTCATTCTTTCCCACTACTCTTCCCTTAAATAAACTCTACACTCTGGATATGGATATGGCCTTATGTATGCATGGGACCTCTGTACTTATACATGTTCAAATGATCTGGAGTTAGACCGGGGTACCTTATTAAGCACTACAAAGCAAACCGGTCTAATTATTTCCTGCCTTATTGCTGTGGTAGCTGTCATATTCTCTGAATAAATCGGAGGGTTCAGCAAGCGAGGCTTTCTGACAGCTGAGCGATCTCCCAGAATGCCACGGTGCTGATTTTTCCGCCCCCCCCCGTCCGAGGCACAGGAAGGACCCTAATGAGAAGAGAGCTTGTTACCGACGGGAAAGGGCCCACGGCTTGCACTCATCCACCACGTCCTCGTGGTGGGTTTTCCGCAGAGCTTCCCCAGGGGGAAAGTGCCCAGTGCTCCACGCCCACCCATCTCGCCCCCGAGAGCATCGCTGCCTTTTTTTCCCCCCGTGGCAAACGGCGCACGCGCTGCCTCATGACTATTCACGCGTTTCGTATTTTTAAATGACCGGCTTTTTCCAAGAGGGCTAAAAGAAAATTCCAGGAAGCTTTACTTCGCCTCTCTTTGAAAAACACACGGCCTACCACCTGGGGCTGTGCTCCAATATACGTATAAATATAGTTTACCACACAGCTATCATGTAACAGGTGCTTGTAATGAATTTAGTTTTCTGGGGGAAAGTATTTGAAGCTGAGCCTCAGACAAATGTTGAGCTGAATGTAAGCAATTTGTATTTAAGAATCATTTAGGTAGACCCTAACAAATCACATAAATGAATGCATGGTATGTCCTTCCCATGGATTTTAAATGAAGTGTCTGTGATTTGGGAACCCTTTTCTCTGTCTCATGTTGCGATACATCCATTTGCGTCGTCATTGCAGTCTTTAAGATGTGTGGAACAGTGCTCTGTGGAGCTGCAGACAGACTGGCTTTATTACAATGTGCCTTTAAAGTGGACAGGTAATATAGAAACACTGATTCACTGTTTTGGACACCGCAGGAGGAAAGCTGGAATTGGATGTTTTTAAGGAAAAAAAAGCTATAATTCGGCCACGAAGGGGGAAAAATCATGGATTCCCTGGATTTGTCCCAAGCACAGGTGTTAATGCAGTTTGATCATGGAACTCTAAAAACTGTAAAAGTTCACAGAGGAATAAATAACTAAATGGAATCTCTCTCTTTCACCCTTGGGTTGAAAAAGACTATGAGAAGGTTGTAATATTAACAAAGCATAACAATAACACAAAGTGCTTAATTGTTATGTTCATGATTTGGTACAGTATGAAATTTGTCCGCTGTCATTACAGTAAGATTTCCTTTAGCACTGGCATCTTTTTTCAAACTTACTGAGAACTCCGATCTGAAGAGCGACTTGCTTGTCAGCACCGACAAAACTTGAGTAAACAGCTTTTTTTTTTGCAGTCGCATGAAAGCTGTTGGTTTTTATCAAAGTGCGCAGAGCTATTCCGTCTAAGCTCTGTAATGTATCAGTAGCATATAGGTGTCTAAGCTCTGTAATGTATCAGTAGCATATAGGTGTCTAAGCTCTGTAATGTATCAGTAGCATATAGGTGTCTAAGCTCTGTAATGTATTAGTAGCAAATAGGTGTCTAAGCTCTGTAATGTATCAGTAGCATATAGGTGTCTAAGCTCTGTAATGTATCAGTAGCATATAGGTGTCTAAGCTCTGTAATGTATCAGTAGCATATAGGTGTCTAATAGGGGTGCAACGGATCACAAAACTCACGGTTCGGATCGTATCACGGTTTTGAGTCACGGATCGGATCATTTTTCGGATCAGCAAAAAAAAAAAAAGGGAGACAAGTATATCTTTGCTTTCCATTTATTCTGTAAAACACTTAAAGCAAGGAACTTTTGCCCATGGTCTTAAATGAAAACAACATTCAATTCTATTTCTCGTTAGCCTACTAGTTCTATTTTGTCCGTAGGCTAGTTATGCAAAAACCTCTCGTTGGTAGTTCTGAAAACAATTGATTCTATATGGAAGCAAATAGTTCCTTCTCAACTTTATACCATAAAATTGGCACCAATTTTGGTTATTTTTGTCATTAGTTAGATTATTTAAGAAAATTGCATGAAACCGCAACTCAATTTACCCATCTCTCTCCGTCTTGCGTTTTAAAAATGCTTTGGTCACGCAGCCTATTTTAAACAGCCCAGGCTAAGGAAATTGCATTTCACGATCTGCATCATGAGATGGGAACATCTGAAAAAAATAGCCTACTGTAGATACATAGTTTGTTACTGTTAGATGTAACGTGTCATATCTAAGACATTTCGCTGGATGAAATGTTTTTTTTAAATATACAGATTAATGTGCTTTGTGAAGTAACTTGTTCGCATTCGCAACCAGCGTTGCTCACGTCAGCGTTACCTTACATTAGGTAAAGCCCTACTATGTTACGTTCATATTTCCAAACTGAATAAATACTGCACCTCTAACCACAAAACGTCTTTGCTAGATTAAAGTTGTTGTAACTAAGATATTTGGCGAAGACAAACTTTTCAAATCAGTGGATTTAGCGTTATTTGCCGGCTTTATTAATCAGCTGTTGGTGTTGCTATGGATACCATTCATATAAGGGTCGACTCTAATGGCGCTGGAAGCAGATAACGTAGACGGCGTATTAATTTAGAACGGTGATTAAAATGTTGCCAGCGCTACTTCATTGCCGGGCGGTTTAACGAAATAAATGCCCACCCTCCAGCCAATCAGAATCGAGTATTTATCCAAGCCATGGTATAATACTTCTAAAAGTACCAGCGGCAGTAAAACTGTAATTCACTATGATGGTTAAATTTTGCAATTAATCCGCGGTTCACATGCGTGCCGAACTGTGGGGGGCGATCCGTACGGATCACGGATCAACTACGTTCCGTTACACCACTAGTGTCTAAGCTCTGTAATGTATCAGTAGCAAATAGGTGTCTAAGCTCTGTAATGTATCAGTAGCATATAGGTGTCTAAGCTCTGTAATGTATCAGTAGCATATAGGTGTCTAAGCTCTGTAATGTATCAGTAGCATATAGGTGTCTAAGCTCTGTAATGTATCAGTAGCATATAGGTGTCTAAGCTCTGTAATGTATCAGTAGCATATAGGTGTCTAAGCTCTGTAATGTATCAGTAGCATATAGGTGTCTAAGCTCTGTAATGTATCAGTAGCATATAGGTGTCTAAGCTCTGTAATGTATCAGTAGCATATAGGTGTCTAAGCTCTGTAATGTATCAGTAGCATATAGGTGTCTAAGCTCTGTAATGTATCAGTAGCAAATAGGTGTCTAAGCTCTGTAATGTATCAATAGCAAATAGGTGTCTAAGCTCTGTAATGTATCAATAGCAGATAGGTGTCTAAGCTCTGTAATGTATCAATAGCAAATAGGTGTCTAAGCTCTGTAATGTATCAGTAGCATATAGGTGTCTAAGCTCTGTAATGTATCAATAGCATATAGGTGTCTAAGCTCTGTAATGTATCAATAGCAAATAGGTGTCTAAGCTCTGTAATGTATCAATAGCAAATAGGTGTTGGACGTGCTCTGCATGGTCTCAAAAGCCCAGTTACAGAAGACGACGGAGAGCTAATCTGTTGCAGCATATTATTGGTTTAAAAAAAAAACAAAAAAACAAATAAGGCATATTTCTTATCGTTTCCTAGCCACCTGTTCAACCAAGATTGGAATCCTGGCCTCCAGTTCTATATTCGTTTTTGTTTCCTCACACCGAACGTTATCGCTGTTAATTTGCTGTCCAAAGTTTGCTCCGCGCCTCGGGCGCTCTGCTCTGGACAGCCCCTTGAAGCGTTCCTCGTGTCGGATGCGATTAACGCGAGGGGAGATGCTGAAGAAGAGCACCCCGAGCTCGCCCGTACGAGGCTTAATGTAGCGCGTCTCCAGTAGCGCCTGGGGGGGACAGATGCGCCGGTGAAGCTACCGTTTGTTTAGCATGGGCCTCAGGGGGACCGTTAGGCCCTGGCGAGGGGGCCTGCTGACTTTTCCTTTTTGTTTAAATTGCAGTTCGTAATACGCACAGCGAGGATTTAACACCTGTTTTAAAAGCCATTCGGTGGCCCCCCCCCCCCCCCCCCCCCCCTGCTGAAACGAGCGTGTGTGTTTTCGCTGCGAGGTCAGCGCGACCGATGGTGTGGTTTTAGTTCTGTTTGCTGGCTCCTGGTTGGGTCTCGTCAGCATGATCTTCTTGACCTCTGTTTACGGTCAGACTGAAAAACAAGCCTAGTGGTAGGATCTGTCCAGAGGTTCAGTTTGAGCTTTCTCACTGTGGGGCAGTACTGCTGAAATGTATAGTATGTGCATATTGCATATATATTGCATCACGCCATAATGTATATATTGCACCACACCATAATATATGTACTGTACATACATATAGTAGAACCTCTGATCTACATGAACCCATCAGGAATGGAGTTCAGAACTCTAAAATGTCTATAACTTTGAAAGTGATGTCAGAATACACAATAATTTTATCATTCATGTGCATAATTCTTAGCCTTATTCATGTTTTTGCTGACACATTACTATTCATTATATTTGACAGTGCACACAACATAAATGTGTTGTGCTGTGTATGTTTATATTTTACACTACACATTTACAGCCATCTCAAATACTTCACAATATTAGAAATATAATCGTTATTCTTGCCTCTATTTGTGAAGCCAGCAGTTAGACACCTCTCTAAATTAGTCCTCACCATAATTGCTGTTATTATTTCAAAACTCCCTCCTGCTGTTGCCAGCGTCGGCGACAGCTGTCTCGGAAAAAGCCGGTCTGGTTTAGTGGGTTCTCGTTTCACCTCACTTCTCCTCTCCTCCCTTGTGCTCCTTCGCTCTCCCAGGATCCAGGAGAACAGCTGGATCATCTTCCTCCTCATAATGGCCGCCACCTTCTGGGTTTACCGGCTCATCAAAGTCTTCTGCAACATCCTCAGCTACTGGGAGATCCGCCAGTTTTACATCAAAGCCCTTAAGATACGGATGGTAAGAAAGTCCCACAGGCTTAAAGGCAGAGGTCAACAGTCAGAGGTCAGGCAGGAGCACTGCCAGCCGAGGAAGCTGCCACAATTGTTTGCTCAAGGTTTTTTTTTATAGATAAATACTTAAATACCAGGCCCCAAATAAAGACAAGTTGCATGCCTCTAATTAGCTCTAATTAGCTAACGCACAAACCCATTTTACAGGGATGACAGTATTCTCTGTTAGTGTTGGAAAACTGCAGTCTGGAAGGCTTTAGTTACTCATAAGCTCTGGTCAAAGGCTTTAGAAGCATCATCATGGAATAATCAAATAGACACATTACAGGCCTAACAAGTGGTTCAGTTTTATAGGTGCTTGGTCCTACAGGTTGCCTGCTGCTAGCGTTCCTGTGGTGTGCCGTGTAGCTTGCATTGTATGTAATGTATGTAATGGTATGCCTTATGGGTGGGTTTATGAGAGCAGTGTATGTGTTTAAGCCACTGTGCTACCTGCATGGGTGTGACTGGCCTATGTAGGAGTGATGTGTAAGCCTAGTAAGGCTGGCCGTTCCAGATTACAATTACAAAAACACTGTTAGACGTATTGTATTCGATAATAATACTACAGCCCACATAATTGTGCATATAATTGAATATATGTGTGTGTGTGTGTATATTTATACACACAGCACACACACATGAAGTAGATATCAATCGGATGTATTATTTAATATAGGTGCCATTTATTTTGACTACAATTGTCCATATAGGGGTAAATGATTATAGGGGTAAATGAAAATAACTGTGTTAAAGGTATGTATTTTCTAATAGAATACTGACATGCAAGCAGCTATGCTTTAGACCAGGATGTTGAATGTACTATCCAGTGCTGTACCTTTCACAGCACCTTGTACCAATCATCTCAGCAGGTAGCATTAGCGACCGTGCTCGTGATTTATCTCCATTTTGCTTTGAGCTGACGTGGTGGGCTTGACCAGAGCGCTCGCCAGCCTCCTCCCCGTGCTCACCAAACCCCCCCCCCCCTTCCTGTGCGCCACCCGCAGGACGAGCTGTGCAACTTCACGTGGCAGGAGGTGCAGGGCCGCCTGATCAACCTGCAGCGCGAGCAGCAGATGTGCATCCACAAGAAGGAGCTGACGGAGCTGGACATCTACCACCGCATCCTGCGCTTCAAGAACTACATGGTGGCCATGGTCAACAAGTCCCTGCTGCCCGTGCAGCTTCAGGTCCCCCTGCTGGGTGACGTGGTGTTCCTCACGCAGGGCCTCAAGTACAACTTCGAGCTCATCCTGTTCTGGGGGCCTGGCTCGCTCTTCCAGAACAAGTGGAACCTGCACCCCAAGTACAAGCGGGCGGGGAACCGGCTGGAGCTGGCCCAGCAGCTGAGCCGGATCATCCTCCTCATGGGCGTGGCCAACCTGCTGCTCTGCCCCTTCATTCTGGTGTGGCAGGTGCTGTACGCCTTCTTCAGCTACACGGAGGTGATCCGACGGGAGCCGGGCAGCCTGGGCGCGCGGCGCTGGTCGCTGTACGGCCGCCTCTACCTGCGGCACTTCAACGAGCTGGACCACGAGCTCCACGGGCGGCTGGGCCGCGGCTACAAGCCCGTCTCCAAGTACATGAACTCCTTCACCTCGCCGCTGCTGGCCGTGATGGCCAGGAACGTGGCCTTCTTCTCGGGCTCGGTGCTGGCCGTGCTCATCGCCCTGACCGTGTACGACGAGGACGTGCTGACCGTGCAGCACATCCTGACCGCCATCACCGTCCTGGGCGTGGTCATCACCATCACCAGGTGAGGAGGGGGGGGTGGGTTCTGTGTTTAGGCACCCCAAGGGACTCTGGGGAGATTTTGTCTGTGGTGATTTTGTTCCTTCCTCCTCATTTGCTTAGGAGGTTGCTTATTCTACCTCTCTGCAAAGCACTAGGGTTTAACAGTGTGTGCGTGTGTCGTGTGTTTGTTTGATGGTTTTTTTGTTTTTTTGTGTCCCAGGTCCTTCATCCCAGACGAGCACATGGTGTGGTGTCCTGAGCAGCTCCTGCAGTGTGTGCTAGCGCATATCCACTACATGCCCGACCACTGGAAGGGCAACGCCAACAAAAGCGAGACCAGGGACGAGATGGCGCAGCTCTTCCAGTACAAAGCGGTAAGAGAGACCCGTGAGTCACCCGCGCGTTCCGAGCAGTGGGCAGTGCGGCAGTGCGGCAATTCCCAAAAAAGGAGAGCTGATCGTTTTGCTGTGGGAAATCAATTCTCTCTTAACTCCAGGCTGATGTCATTGGCTGTGACGCTATCACAGATCCACCAATCATGCATATTTCTGTGTGTATTTAAATAAGTGTTGCTCTGCAGTCAATTTCTGTAACGTACAAGTTTTAAAATGGCATTTTCATACACCATGTAGGTACATTTTTGCTGCCCTGGGTTGTATATTTTGGTATCCTACTTGTGTATAATGTACAGTATTTTAAGTATGAGTTTACAGTGTTATACAAATAGTGTTTTTCTAACAGGTTATTTCTGCAATAATAAATAGATGCAAGAGTCAAAAACAAGATAAGCATGAATAAATTGATATCCACACATGTATGGAAAAAACCTCTAAGATCTTATAGGTACAGGTGAATTATATAAATTATATTGACAAAATATTTATAGTTTAATAGCTTGAGATACAGGAACATAAAAAATTCAGCAGATAAGATAATTTACATGTTATTCATTTAGTTAATAGTTTTAAGCGTTTTTTAAAACGGTACACAGACGAGTAACTCAAGTAATGTACTGAGGTTGTTGCATAATTTTGGGCCTCTGTATTTAATTGAAAACTGGCCAAGTCTGCTTCTAGGATTGTGACAGTGAATTTGGAAATGTACATGAAATTCCTCAATGGCGAGAAGTTGTTATGGAATTTGAAAACAATTTGCAGTTTATATCATGAACATTTAAAACTTCCAAGTTGAGAATTAGCAGGGCAGAATGAGAGTTCCTGTAAGAATTTGTGACCGTCATAAAACTTTTTTGCAATATAATAATGTCTTTGAGATTGTTCTGATGGGTACTGATAGGCCCAGTCAATATTACCATGGGAAATAAAAGGATCTGTCATCTAGCACAAGTTCAGTCAGATCCTCTTTGACAGGACATGTCTAATAGACTTGTGTATATATACGGCAGTGGTCCCAAACCCTGTTCCTGAAGATCTACTATCCTGTATGTTTTCATTTCAGTGTTTGTTCAGGTTTGAGTTGTAGTGTGAGGTGTATGAACACTTGTGGGTACTCAGGTCTTCATTCTGGAAGAGCTGCTGAGTCCCATCGTCACACCCTTCATCCTCATCTTCCTCCTGCGGAACAAGTCCCTGGAGATCATCGACTTCTTCAGAAACTTCACCGTGGAGGTGCTGGGCGTGGGCGACATTTGCTCCTTCGCCCAGATGGACATCCGTCGCCACGGCAACCCCCAGGTGCTGTTCTCCGCTAATCTGCCCACATGAGTTGATGCCGTTTGCTTAATAGAGAAGTTTTAACCTTTACAAAAGTGCAGCCACTTTGAATACTGATCCATGTACTGCTGTTTCCCTGTGCTTATGTTGCACAGTAGGGTTGTAATAGAACTTGGGACCTTTGGGACTGGAAGATTAATTAAATCCTGGTTTAATTTTGCATGAAGATATCAAAGTGCACACAGATAGAGGGCATCAACATCACAAAGCGCACACACACATACACACATACACACACATCAGCTACACTTCCCTCCAACCAAAGCAGAGACACAGTGAAGTGTCACTAATGTCATTTTAAGGTCTTGCCTCCCACAGCTAACACTGAAGCCAGGAAACAAACTACAGTAAAGCCACAAATGTAATTTTGTTAGCAAATTGCCAAGTGATTTCTAAGTAAGTTCCACAAAAAACCACATACACAGCCTTCTCCCGCAACAGTCTTTGCTTAACCCAGAGTCAGGATGGCGGTAAGGCCACAGGCGCTCTTAAAACTAACAGCGTCCCTAACGGACACTGTTTTAAAGTGAGCCTCTCTCCAATCCCCCCCTCAGTGGATGTCTGAGGGTCAGACGGAGGCGTCCGTCTACCAGCAGGCAGAGAACGGCAAGACGGAGCTGTCCCTCATGCACTTCACCATCAAGAACCCGCGCTGGCAGCCGCCTCAGGAGAGCTCCGTCTTCATCAGCCACCTGAAAGAGAAGGTGCAGCAGGACGCCGTGGGCGGGCCTTCCACCCAGCTGCTGCTGTCCGAGGCTCCCCTCTGCACCTCGCTGCTGTCCAACGGGTCCGCCACCGCCGGCGTGAGTAACATACAACGTGCTTTCGCTTTTCGCATTGAAATCAGAGAGGAGCTCTCCACCAATCACAGAAGATGTTGATAACAATCAGAAGGAACTACGGCAATGGTAATTGGTGCATACCTTCTGGCTGTGCTGCCAAGGAATCCAGGGAGCACAGCCAAAAACTATCCACCAATCACCGTCAGCGTTGTTCTGTTTCTTATTACCAACGTAATCCGTGATTGGTGGAGTTCCTCTCCGGTGTCTATGCAAAGAAAGTGACCCTTGCTCCCCCAACCTTTACGGTGCCAAGGTTACACCACCTGAAGCATCATGGGAACTCAAATGCAACAGACACATAGGCTGGGATTCGAGCAACACTTGATCTTAAAGCTAGAGCATGCAACTGTTTTCCCCACAGTTGTATTTGTCGTCAAAACATTTCAAAGTCATAACATTCCTTGGCCCTGCCCTCAGCGAAAGAGACACAACCCCACCCCACTGCTTCCACAGACCTCGTTGTGAATGTGCAAGTCTTCTAGATATGATTGCAGGATTACAGACTGGTATAACTAACATTACAGTCAACATGTCATCTAAAAGTCCAGGTAGAACAACAGAATCTTTTCTGTTGTTGCACAGTTGTTGCATAACACTGAGTTTGTATAGCATCAGTCTGAACCAGGTATTATCTGGCTACAGCTGATAGGCTATGCATGGTAACTTATAACCGAGTTCTAGCCGGTTCTAGCTAGTTAACGCAATCCGAGATATAACTTTTGGTTTGCTATTAATGACATGTAGCAAACATTTCCTTCTTCCAAGAACTACCCGCCGAATAAAGTAACCAAGCTACTATTCACTATAGGTAATCTAATTACAGTTGGCTGGCAAGCAGAAAGTCCAGGTAAATTTTTGTTGAAACTTTTGACCTTCCTGTCCAGTAGAATATAGGAGCTCCACATCTGTCTTTAAACCAATTAGCTCCCGAACATCATCTTATTCAATTCCCTTTTCTTTTTCTTTGCGTGAAATAGCACCGGTGTAACGGGTCGCTGTGAAATTTCTAGTTGGTGAACCGGCAAGGTCAATCTCACTGTTGATTGGTTCACGATGTGAACTGGCCTATCTCTTCAATTGGTTCTACGGTCTATGGTCATAAGCCACTTTGTTTTGAAAACTTGTTTTCAGGCCGAATCGCTGGTTTTAGAATGCAGGATTTGAGGGTATAAACACAGTGTATGGTGCTGGATTTTTCTCAGATTGCTGAGAAATGATTGCTACCAACTAATCATCACTGTTCCCCAATATTTTTCTAAAAAAAAAAACTTGCTTACTCCAGCTTTAAATTTGACTTGCAATTAAATGCAAGCATTAGACTTCTTCTGCACTGAATTTGGCAAGTTAGTTTCAGTGAACTCCAGACAAAAAATAATTATTGCTTTCAATTATTAGTCAAAGTTAAGGATGAACGTGGATTGAATTGCAGTTTTTTTGACAGCATTTGACAGCCAAGTGTAGAGTTACTCATACATGCAGAGATATCTGCCGAGATTGTAGTAGGGACACAATTAGGGGTTAAAGAAAGCATTTTGGTTTCCAGAACTATTTGCTCTCATTATTAGTGAAGCAGAAATTAAAATAGTTTCTTTATTTAAAAAAACAATGAATGTTTTTATTTATTCATCAAGTAGGGGCCCACACATAGCACTTTAATCAGTGTTTGAATTTGACTTTTCACTGATTTTACCTGCATTCGTATGTGAGCGCGTTCCTCTGCATTTACCCTGTGTCTGTCTGTCTTGCGTGTGTCCAGCCGGACAACCTCTTGGCGAGTGTGCTGGCTCACCCGGTGCTGACAGCATCGGGCCTGCCGGGCCGTGACCGGCGCTTCATCCAGCCCAGCACAGCGGCGTCGGCCGCCGCCAGCGTCCTGGCCTCCCTGTCAGGCTCCCAGCTGCCCGGCCGACCCCGCCCCCACGGCCTGCTCCCGGCCAACCAATCTGAGAGCCCCATGTACTGCAGTGACCGGACCGTGGTGGACAGGTAACCGCCACAGACGGCGCTACACCACACCAAAGTGCCTACAAAGTGTGTGCTTTCGTTAAGAAAAGAATGTAATTAAATGCCGCTGCGTAGCTGTAAAATACTCTGTATAAACACGTGTGCTGAACAATGAATTGATTGACAGCCGTACAAACCAGTCATTGTTGTCTTGGCTCAGCCTGTGCGTCAGCGACTCGCGGATCCGCAGTCAGACAAGCTCCGCCCTGCACTCGGAGTTCGCCTCCGCCGAGATGAGCCTCCACGCCATTTACATGCACGAGGTGAGTAAACGCGACACGTCCGCGCACCGCCGCACGCGCGTGAGGCGAGAGAACTCGAAAAGCTTTTAACGCCACGAGCACGCAAACTAGAGAGGCAGACACCTCTACACGCAAGAGGCGAGCGAACATGACACATTTACACGCCGTCTGCATGCACCGCATTAAAGAACACAGGAAGTCTGTACGCAATTGTGCGCACTTAAGGTTTATTGGGCTTTAATACTTATTTATTTTGAATATTTTTTTCTTCATCTGTGTGAGTTTTTCAGTGTACTGTACATGTCATTAATAGCAAACCAAAAAATGCAGGAAAAGTATGCCCAAAGACTCGACTTGTTTGAACAGTTTTAATCGGGAAGAAACACAACATTGGCCTGTGTATGGAAAAAAGAAATGCCGCAATAAATCAGTGAGACATTTTATTGCAGACCTATGATTAGACTCTTTATCTTAGTACAGTTTAAGCCATATTTTGTTTTTACACATGTTTTAGTATGTGCTGTGCAGATACATATCCCCTAAGCCTTATTGTAGCTGAACTGGGATTTGTTTTTGTAGCCCTGAGGGGAGAATCCCCAAAAGTTCATGTGTAAGTTGAATTGTGAATAAATCAACCGTGTGATCGTAGTAACGGCCTTAACTGTGGCTGCATTCAGACTGGAGACTGGGGGACTCTCAGAATTTGGTTTTATTCAGTCGATAAGACGAACATTTCATAAAAAGGGGCTGATGGGAAGTGGAGTGCGTCCAGCACAAATCATAACCAAAAGTTCTGGTCCCGATACAGATTAGCAAAACATTAACTTTCATGCTCTTGGTAAAGTGTTTTATGAAGCTCCCCTGGTTTACGGTCAGTGGAAACTTAGCCATCTGTGTCTTGGGTCACTCGTAGGTCCACCAGCAGAGCTCCCTGCCCCAGCGTGCATCAGGACAGTGGCAGACTCCCGTGCCAATGAGAGACTTGAGCAGCCATGCAGGTCAGCGACCAGCTCCCCCTGAAGAGAATGTTATTCATGTTGGTGAATATAGGCTTTGCATAGCAGCGACCCTGGTGTAACCATTTTACCATTTTTTTGTGGCTGTTAAAATGTTTAAAATGTGATTTTTCCACAAGCCACTCTGGCCAGTGGAAGAAAAAGTTAATTTCATACCCTGCCATATTGCATCCAGCTGTGCTGGACAGCATTAGCAAAACTGAAAGCCGGGAGCATGTTGATGAGACCCAGAAGAGGTCCCGATACAGATTTTTTCAAATTTTTTGACTCTGCCCTCGCGCCCCGCCCACAGGTGCTCAGCTGCACCCCGTCCATACAGGAAGCCTCTCTGTCCCCACCCCCCTGAGAGGATGGACGGAAGAAGAGGAGGAGGAGGAAGAAGAGGAGATCAACAGTGCGTCGCCTCCATGCCAGAACGAGGGGAGCAGCGGTTGAAGTGCCTTAAACATGCTGGGGTACGTAACGTGCTCCATGCTAATACTGGGAGTAGGGATGTAACGGTATGACATTTCACAGTACGGTACGGTATCTACCAAAATACCACGGTATACGGTATTTCATGGTATGAATTTTTTTTCCCCTTTTAATTAAACGTACTAGTATGGCCCATCGAAAAAACAAACAAGCAAGTATTTTGCTTTGAAGAAAAATATTGCTTTATTGAACTGAAACGTGTGCATACCTGTGCGTGTGTGTGCGTGTGTGTGTGTGTGTGTGTGTGTGTGTGTGTGTGTGTGTGTGTGTGTGTGTGTGTGTGTGTGTGTGTGTGTGTGTGTGTCTGTGTGTGTGTGTGTCTGTGTGTGTGTGTGTCTGTGTGTATTTAATTGAAACTTTCATTCATTAGCATTGTGACATTTACATAAAAATATTTAACGCAAGGGTCATTTTATGACCTAAAATGAGAACTTTTACAAAAGGGTCCGCCATTATGAGTAGGTTATAAATGGAATAATTAATGAGACTCGTTTTAATTGGTCCTTTTGTAATTAGTCAAGATGGAGTTACTGTGTTACTACAAGCTTAGTTACTGTGAATACCAATCCTGTGGCTAGAGAGACCCCTGGTGGACAATCATTTAAGCTGAAAAAATATGTTGTATATATTGTACAGCCACCAACTACTGAGATGCTGAGCAAAAGGCCTAACCTTTTACTGATGAAAAATACTCACTGTCATGTGAAAAAAGTATATTGAACTTATGTTACATAATTTCTCAGTGAAATCACATTGTTGCTTGCCTGCGTAACTACATTTTTTAATTTTCTGTTTTGTTCGCAGGTTTTTGCAAGTGATTTTTGTTTTTTTGTTGGTTTTTTTCCCTTGAAAGTTGTGGCCTTAGATCATCTGTTCGAACCTTACGCAATGTTGGCTTTCGGACACGTCTGTCAAGAGTGCAGCGCGCAGTCGCAGGAGACCCCAACCCACCCGCTCCGACTCCACGCGCCGTCTCGCACCCAACCCGGAGTAGCTGGGGGCGTGGCTGCGAGGAGGCGGCTCGTCTTCCCACCCCCTCCTCCCCTTTTTGCATTGTTTTAGTCCCCACCCCCTTGTTTATGATGGAAATGCCAAGTACTTCAGAAGCACTGCGTCCAGTGCGAATGCCGTATAGCAGTGGACCGCGGTCCTGTGCACTTTTATCGGGCCTGGGAAAAGGGCGGGAGGCAAGAAAAGTGCTCCATCATTGTGCTATGCTAAGATCAATTATACTCTTTTTGGGGGGGGCGACAGTTGTACAAAACTGATAATCGCCTTTTCCCCTGTTTGCTGAAGGGATGTGACGCGGTCTTACCTGTGCGTCTGGGTAGTTCTTGGGAAGAGCGGATGGTCGAATCAGAGGCGTGTCCCCCACACTGGAAGAAAGCACATCTGTCCGGTTGAGCGAGCTCAGTTTCGGTATCCGGCTCCACTCTTAATGAATCTGTGGGAAGTCCCCGCTCACAGGACCAGCACAATGGTCACTTGTACGTCTTCCACCAAAGCTTGGTTTAGCATGGTTTCTCTCCGTGTGCATGGCATGAGATAGATAGTTGTTTTATTTTAAGTCACCAGTAGGGGTCAGCAAAGTCACTTTTGTCAAAGAGTGCGTTTGACGTACGCTAAATACGGTCATGCCGCTTGGTGTTGAAAGAATTTTTCTGACCGCCCTCAGTCAGGACACCGGCAGAAACTGGACGATCGATCTCAACGCTTTCGTTCATTATCGGCAAACCTCACACTCAGCGGCAGTCCACTTTGCTTATGTTCTATGAACCCTTAACTTTATTCTCTATAAATAATTCTCTTTATTTAGTCAAGGTGCTGCCTAAAATATAAAAATGTAAGTCATTAAAAATATGGCGCAACACTCACTCAAAATGGACCACAAAGCAATTTAATTTGTTCAAAACTCTGATAAAACGTAGACAATTCACTGAATTTCCACAACGTTGACACAACGTTGACAATGTAATTTCAATGGTGGCTGTTGCGTGAAGTCCGTTTAAGCTGAGTGCTATTTTTCCTGTGTTCTCCCTCTTTAAATTCTTTATAAGGACGCCTTTAGCTGAGGATGTGTTCCACCACCCCAACAGAAGACTATGGAGAGGCTGATATATACTGTATGTGTGACAAAGGCCCAGTAGGGCCAGATTTGAGGGTCTTTTAGATTAGACAAATTCCTACTGGACAGTGTTGTCCCTCAGGTTAGCCTGAGTTCAGCTGCTAATGGCGACGTCATTGTCGAGAGTAGGTATATAACTTTGATTTGAGATTTTCAGTGTTATTTTTTGGATGTGGTCACTCGTTTTTTTTCTTGTTCTAAATATGCATCATTCACGTTTCGGTTTTTGTAAACGTTGATTGGAACAAAATCCTCCGAATGCTTCATCAAGCTGGGGTCTGTGGAAGTTTAGGAATGGTGTCGTTCTTTCAGTTTCTTCGCCACGTGGTCACAGGGTGGTGAGAGGCTGTCACAGTTACTCCACGCTGGGTGGCTTGTAATGTAAAGTAATTAATGCCAAAGGTGTTATTTCTATTTTTGTATGTTTTATTTATTCTGCTTTAATCCTTATGCCCATTCGATTCCAGCACAGTTGGCGATTTGACTGCTTACAAAGGCTTTGTCTTACATTGCCCTGGCGCGTGAATGCGCATATTTCCGTGCGCTTATACATTTTTAAACCCTCACGTCACGCGCGGCACATTTAAAGTTGATTTGATGTAATGTTCTGTCTGTGACTTGACTCGATTTGTTTTCCCTTTAAAACAAACAAACCCCAAGAGTACCCAGATACAGGTACCTAGTCCATGTTTGTAATGTTTCCTGGTACTTTCATGTAAGCTCATAACTTTAAGAAATCAAAGGATTATTATATCTTTTTTTTTTTTTTTTTTTTTGCACTTCCTAAATTATAGGCATATGTGCATTAGAAGGCTGGACTAATTCTCGTTTTTAACGACCAATTTTATTGCTATTGATTTCATTAACATATTTAAACAAAAACCGGCAGGTTTTATGCTTTCCACTATGAATACTGAAGAATCCAGGCCTTTCAGTTCAAGGGTGTGTTATTTAAATTTATACATCATTTGAGCGTACAATTAAGATTTGGTCAATGGTCTATTTGTTCAGCCATTTATTCTCTTAGTCCAGAGAAATGGCTGATCCTTTATATTGAACAAAATGTCTCCAGGAAAATCCAGCTTTCCAACTGAATGATTGGCATCCCCCCCAAAAAAAACATTTATATTTTTCTATTTATATTTCACAGTGTATTTATATGCTACATTTGTAGATTAATTTAAACTTTATGTATTTATACCAAAAATGATTCATGCAATCCAACAATTATGACAAAAGGACAAACCTGAAAGGTGAACCTTTTTAATCAGATTTAACAAACTGCTCGCCCATATTAAACATAGGACATATCCTGTTAAGGTAGATTGAATTATTGTTATATGTTACAAAATGAGCTATGTTATGAGTTAATCAAACCAATTTGTGTGCTCATGCTTTATGATTTGGTATGCTAGAAATGTCATGGAAGTCATAAACCAAGTGTCCCCCACCCCCTCGCGTGCACACACCTGCTCACACGCACACACACACACACACACACACACACCTTGCCCCTCTTTTTTTTCCAAAGTCACGAAACAACTTAAACAAGCATTTTCCCTCGAGCTATCCTTGTATACATTTTATCAGTAGTAAAGCAATACAAAATAGAAACGGATGATCAACAAAAAATCATGATGATCTCTTTTCATTTTAACATTATCATTGTACAAAGGACCCCCTTTAATTTTCTATTTTTTACGAAGTTATAGCAAGTGTTAATTAAAATGTTTGTACATAATACTGAATGTATAACCTGCCTGTAAACCACATAGAACTGTACAGATTTTTTTTGTTTAAGTTTCTGTAGTAAGGAAAGTTTAAAATAGAGCTTACTGCGTGTTAAGCTAACATTTACGGAGCATTTTGCACTGAGAAAAAAAAAATGTAATCAAGCAACAAAATCTACATTGTGGGTGGAAGTAGCGCCGGTTGCTATGGAGTCTGCAGAACTCCACCAGGGGTGACCACTACCTCCGACTACGTAACAAAAAAAACCACACAGTGTTTCAGGATGTAGAGGCAAAAATGACAATAAACCTTCACGTAACACTACATCAAAACAATATGCTCCTCTATGGATGGGTATTGCTATTGATATTCATTTGCATTAAGTGTATTCCAGAAGCAGTGGGTCATTGGAATGGGCAAAGGCAGCTAAAGTGGTGTCCTAATATCTAGCGTGTGACTGATTCCATGTCTGCAGCCCCCTGCTTCAAAACATGTACTGTAGAATTTGTGTTTCACCTGTTTGAAGTTGTTTTGCTGTATGCCTTAGGGAGTCTGTTAGCTTCCATCTTGTGTTTATAAACCCATGAATGCTCTAACAATTGACACTTTTTAAGTGCGTTTCACTTTTAATGTTTTTTGGGGGTTTTGTTTGTTTTTCATTTTTATTGTAATTGTGTGTGTGTGTGTGTGTGTGTGTGTGTGTGTGTGTGTGTGTCTGTGGGAAAAACTAACACGTACAAGTTTTTGTACCGTTTTCATTTTACAGCTTTTGCAGTAAGTATGTGAGCAACTACGTGTGTGGAGGTACAAGGTGTGAGTGTGTTTGGGGGGGGGTAGTTACTACTACTTTTCACAATAGTACATAGGGACAAGGCAAGGGCAAGGCTCCTGTGTAATTCCTATGTCTAACAGCATCTAAATGTTTCATTACTCTTTGGGCACAGCTCCTGCAGCAAACGGCCAGGCGAGACCAGCTTGCCTTTATCATGGTCACTCTCAACAAAAATGCTCACCCTTAATCTCTTAATAAAAACACAATGAAGATTCTCTCTCCCGTTCTCTCCAGTGATGTAAGCACTGCCTTTGCACACTCGTCATCTCTGTATATGTATTTGAGCAAAAAGTTCATCCGTTAATCCTAACCCATCTCCCTGCCCATTACCTGTACCTACTCCGATATCTCCTTATCCACTATAAACCAGTTTAAAATGCAAAACGACTGGTCCAAGGTGCTAAGTGCTTGGGAATTGATATTTATTTTTGTTTGTTTGTTTTATTTAAGAAACACCTGCTGAAAACAAAACATGCCATAACAGAACTCTTGTTGGGAGGGTTCTGCTTGGTTTACACTGGTTTCATGCAAGGACAGCTTTATGAAACATCTTTCAATTTAGTTTTCTGTTGGTCAACAGAAGAAAGCAAAATCCTTTTTTGCGTGTATTTAATGGATGTAGTGTGTTGAAAGATATTGTATTTGGTTTAAAATAAAATAAAAAAGATTTGCTTTTGTTGTCCTGATTATATTTCCTTTACTTAAACTTTCGCAGATTTGTGAATGAAGTGCTTTGGCAATACCTGTCAAAATGTTTCTGATTAGACCATGATGTGCAATCATGTATTTATTCTCATGTTTAAAGTGTTCATTGAGCCAAAATATGAAGAAGTATGGTTACTATTTTCCCGTTACAAATTGGAAAAAGCATTTCCTTTTGTTGGAAAGTATATCATTCCTGAACGTGAGAGCTGGAGGCCTCCCTCGACATGACCGTTCTGGATGGATTTTCACTTTAACTTCTTTAACTCTTCTGACGTGCAGCCCACTAAACAGCACCACAGCTGTTTGGTTACAACATAAAATACCATATAAGCTATGCAATAAACATAGGTGTCCAAGTAACCAATGGCAATTTCAACAGAAGGGGGGGAGTATAAGAACGTAAGGTTTTCGGCAGAATAAAAGTTTTTAAATCTCAACAGATTTAATGGCCTTAATATCATAGTTTTTGTTTTCTCTTTTCTATGTATAACTACAGCATATACAGGGGGTGGACAAAATATCGGAAACACCAGTTCCGTAAAACAAAACACCTGCCACGTAAAACCTCAACCTCTGTTCCTAGCCTGATTATGCTGTTCTGTGAATCTTGGGCCACGTGTAAATGTTATATGATGATTTGTTTTTCTTTATAATTATGCCAATCAACCATAATTGCCTGTTAGTCATATTTTTATGAAATGCTAATAAATCATAAATTACATGGCATTGTTATATCAGTAATAAGTGAGTACACCAACAAATTTATAAGAAATCAGAAATCATTTAGGTCCCCAACAACTGGAGTTCATCTCTGTAGTACAGTGGAATGTGATTAATGAAAAACTTAACTGACAAGGAATAATTAACAATTGGGCCATATTTGTGACTCGTTATGTGCAAGTGTATTCTAGACCAGTTTCAATGATCTTCTATTTTATTCAGCTGTTCACTTCACTTTGAGCACAGGTGTTAATTCCCCACAGCTGTGCAGAGGTGCACATTTCCGGTTGTCATGGATCAAAATGCTTTCAGTTCATTTTTTTTTTTGTCCTACATTAGTTCTAAAATGTTCAGTTATTACTGACACAAAAGCAGCATTTAATTGACAAATTTATTATTATTTTATTGTATATAATATGATTAATGGTTAATTAATCATATTATGATTCATTATCAAGCTAATAAAAAAAACAAGACAAACTAAAATGTACACATAGCATGCCAGTCATAAAAGAGTGTAGAAAATATAGGTAAGAGAAATGGGAGTAAACGTATAGCAGCTGTTTTATGAAAAACAATTTTTTCCTCTTTCTGGTGTTTCCGATATTTTTATACATGTTAAAGTAAACAAAGCTATTGTGGCAGTGTGGATAGAGAACCAGACTGCAGATTCAAACAACATTTTATTTTTATTTTTTTCAATGGAGCAATAGGCCATGGTGATATGATGTGCCCCATGGTGTAAAACTGTAGCAGTACCATGTAGCCAGGACTCCCATGGAGTGTGAATCATTGGCCATAGCATTACTGAGAAGATTGGACTGAGCATGGATATTTGCCACCTATACATACAAGAGCAACTCTTCTTGTTAATTGCTTAACTGCCTGAGTAGCAAATGAGTATTGGCTGGTAGAATTTCCAGAGGATGGGCCCACTAGTTTGCTTTTCTGCTTTTCACTAGTATGCTTCATTGATGGGACTGGTTTATAATCGAGATTGTTCAAAATGAACACCTGAATCCTGCAAACATTTTTTGAACTCTCTTTCGTCAAGACTGCACACATTGTAGAGGTTCGTCTTTTATACGTGCGCACTGCACACACCCCCAAGCGGATTCGCTTTTCGGTTCAATAGCCATCTGACCTTTTTTTCATATGTAATCATTTTGGCCATTCCACATTGAGAGAGGAAAAGAAGAATTTATGTTGTCAGGAAGTTAACAGAAGCTTCTGAGATATTTGAGATTTGATATGCTTTCCGATCATTGCTTTACAAATATTAGAATGTTTATCATGATGTTCATCAACATCAGGATAAAACAGTCAAAACTCCCATTTACATCATGTGTGAGGATTCCAAACGTAACCAGAAAGATTAACAATTTGGTTTGTAGTATTCCAGTGTGTTACAGGTACTTTACACATGTTAAAATATGTGTACAATTTAGATTCAAATAGTTTAAAAAGACAGTTGTTTCATTTAATTTTAATGTCATTTATTCTTTATTTTATTCCCAAACTTCAGACTGTCAAACCTGCTCACACAACATTCCACCAAATTCCACTGAACCAAAGGAATACCATCGACATAAGATCAATACAGAAATGTGTTTATTCACATAGTTTTTTTTTACAATTCTGAAAATGTGCAAAATATGCTTTTACTGTACATGTCTAACTAAAAAAAACTGACACAGTTCAGTGATTGGCAGCCAGAATAAAGCAAGATGTGCCTCTCGTGCTGGGCTTGATTAGTGATGCCTTCTTCCTGCTTTTATGCAGTTTGGGTGCCACTGCCTCCTTTATCTCTGCCAGCGATACTGGAACCTCCCCCAGGCCGAGACCCCTTATTTCCTTTGTTCCCTCCGGAGCCTTTTTTCCCGCCGGAGCCTTTGCCAGACGTACCTCTTCTCATCCGGATCTTATGCTGTGAAGAAAGACATGAATAATAGATTAGAAAACAAATCGCTTATCACCCAGTTTCGTCAAAAAATGTTTTGAATATGTTTGTATTATTAAGGAATAATACCTAAATTGCATTACTTAAGAATATTAAAGAATTATAGCTCTTTGGTGAATGCATTTTAAGTATCTGCAGTGCAGGAAAAGATTCTATCAAACATTGAACATGGAAATAGTAAATGTAAATTTTCCTATTTTCATCAGTGATGAACTACAAAAAGTCCCCTTGCCAATGTAAGAATGTGCTCTCATTGAACCAGTGGTAGAGGAATTTCTGTGGATCGATCCTTAGAGCACAGCGTACAAATGGGCCTTAGTTTATACTATATTTGCAATGTTAGTTTTCCGTATAGGGGAGATGGGGCTTTCTGGATCATATGGACTGATGCTTTGCAGCAGTACCCCGGTTACCTGTAGCTGATCCGCTGTGGTCATGGGTTCACATGTGATGTCAGTGCTCTGGGGTATACTGAAGTCAAGCACCGGCTGATAAATCTCCAGGTTGCACATAAATGATTTCTGCATAAGTGGAAAATGCCATAATTAAAACATCATCAAATAACTTGGATCTTCTGTTTTCAAAGGACATAATGTAGTATTATTAATTGCAATGTAATTAATTTAACATTTTATTTCTACAAGAAGCACATCGTTCTATGTTAAAGTAAAGCATGTTTTAAATGGATTTTGAATAAAAACAATCATACAATTTATATAATGATTATTATTATTATTATTATTATACTTTTTGGTTTTGCATACGCCACATATACCTTACCCCATTCCTTTTTAAGGGACACTCTTTGCCTGTCTGGTCCTCTGTGCGATGACAGACAGTCTCATGCAGAGGGAACTTCAGCTTCCTGATCACTGCCGGCTTGTTCACATCAGCTGGGATCACCTTTGGTTACAGATTTAAAAAGTCAACTTCAGTTAAAGATAAAAATTTAAAAAACATGTCAAACCATCCTTTCATTCATCTCATCTGCCAAAGCTGTAGGCATACAGTGTGTGCATACCATTTTAAACAGGATGTTTTACAGCCGCAATTTATTTAATGCACGTTTTTCGAGCGTAGGCCTATATCAAATGTCTGTCAGAGCACTTAAAACGTTAATGACCACAATACTTCGCACTAGCCCTTAACCCACACTACTTCTCAAGTAGATCAGTCTTATTATATATGGGTAAACACTGGAAAATATGTTTACGATAGCGTGTCACTCCAGATTTGATTGTGAACTCATAATAAACCCCTCAAATTTGATTCCAGGTGTTTTTGTAGGCTAGCCTACAATATAAAACCACACCGTAAATTATAGACGATCTGTGGTGTTTTCCTTTCAATTAATAAAGTGTTTATTTATCAGTGGTTTATTTTCGTTTGTATCCGTTTTACTCACGGTTTCAACTTGCAGAGCTCTCAGCATCGGTCTGAATGCGTATTCTTCCCCAGCCTGCTGTATGTAACCGGTGGTCGCATCGACGATGACTCCTTCGAAGCTGAACTCCAGTCCACGCTGAGCAGTGGCCAGCAAGGCGGTCAGTGCGACCAGTAGTGTTTTCACGATAACCTTCATTGTTTGAGCATGAGGAGGAATTGAGCATGCCGTCCTTTTATACCCGGTCAGAATGGAATTACCTAAATTGAGAAATACCGAGTTTCTCAACTCGCAGAAGAGTGTCTTGTTGAGACTTGCTGATGTGTTCAATTTCGTCAGAGCATACCAGCTGTGGAAAGAGTCACAAAGGCTTTACCAACATTCCAGACAACATCTGGAGAGTGCAGCTGCCTGATAGATTTATGTTTTTCTACACCAGTTTGGTATATAGATAACTGCTACTGTAAATATAGCGAGACATATGAAACGACCTCAAAATCATCGTAGGCCTATTGTAGGCGAGTGGACTTATTTAAATTCTATTAAATACTGTTTTTGATCATGGAATATTTGCATTGCCTGCTCATTGTAGTAGTCAAAGTAGGCCTAGTAATAAAGCTATGATGAAATTCTACTTGGCAACAATATTATATATGGGTGTTTGTTCTGTTGTTGACTCTAGGCTACATGAAGAAAATCAACATTTAAGAATTTTAATGGGAGCATGATTGTATAATCCAACTTCGCTTTATGAGCCATATGGAATCTGTGCACACCCTCCATTTGTGGGGAAATTGTTGTAAAAAATGATTTAAAGGATTTTAATTTACTTCCAGCATATTCCAGATTCTTTTAAAGAACACGCTCACCCTCACATAAGCCCATACACACCGACACACAAACTGTTGGACTCAAGCGCGCACACAAACACACAGCATTTTTGTGATTAACTCTGTTTTATATCTCTTGGATGGGTGCCTGAGGAACAGTACAGCACACTCAGTCCACATACTTTGGGTATTACTCAATGGATGAAAACGTTATTGTCTCAAAATTAAATCAATTGGAACTATTCATAAAATGAAGATATAGTGGTGCAGCGTTAAAGCAGCTGATGTTAAGTAATGATAATATCTGGCAATTTGTCACTGTACATGGAATTCCAAGCAGAGAACACATTTCCTAATAGGTCAAGTTCTGAACTGTAAATAGTAATAATATTGCGCTGTTGAATTAATTACACTGGCTTTCCTTACTTGCTCGACTACTAGTGCTTTTATTGATTATTAACATGCATTAACAAAACACCGACTACTGAATCAATCTCAATCATGCCGACTACCTTCAAATGTATTATTGTTGAATGAACATTAAAGTGGCTTGTATGAAAATAAAGCTGAAAGGTTCAAAAAAATCTTTGCTGACCACTCAGCAATGGAGGGGTAAGATGTCCACTGGCTAAACTGACCACTCTTTTTTTTTAAATTCTGGGTAATGTTTCACATAGCATGTTACAGGTGTACAAAAGGTACATTCAGTCCAAATAAAAGTAACAGCAAATGTTGCAATATGCCAATTAATCTTGCTAATTTCACAGCTAAACAATCACTTGCCTGTAGCATCTCCAAATTAATCTCTGTATAGCCAGACAAAGAAGATTAGTGACTACATGCACTTTTCAGGATATGCTCAGTAAGGTATTTTTCATCTTATCTTAACATGTTCCAACTATTGTAACAATATGGAAGATAAGACTAGGATGCCTCGCTGTCCTGGGGGCATTATTATTGTATTCTTGTTTCACCACGAGTGCTGTAGTCACCATCAAAGGTCCCTGTCATGGTTCTTGGTTCTTGCCAGAATTTCCTTGTTTCTCTCTAGAATATGCAATTTACTCATTATATCCTTTATTATTTTCAATTTTAACGGAGATCTCTAACTTGATTTGAAAAATATTTTATTATTAATATTTTTAATATTTAATATTTTACTATTATTTGAAAATATAGTGCTTTGCAAAAGTATTCAGACCCATTGAAATCCAGATTTCTCTGGATTACAAATGGCACTGACACATATTTTTCCACTCAGCATTTTTATTGCAGCATTTCAAGTCGTATTCTCTTAAAGTAAATTCAAAGACAAAATTAGTTATTTGTCAGCAGATATTTTCAAGAAAATAAAATACTGAAATATACTGCTTACATAAGTAATCACTCCTAGACATTTGATAATGCCACCTTTTGCTGAATAACAGCTTTTGGGGTAAGTATTTACCAGTTTTTCAGACTGTTTTGGAGTGATTTTTGCCAATTAATCTTGCTCTAGGTTTTTCAGGTTGGTTTGATGATTCTTGTGGACCACAATTTTCAGATCTCAATTGGGTTGAGAAGAGAACTTTGACTGAGCCACTGTAGGGCCTTCACCTTTTTGTTCTTGAGGCACTCCAGTGTTGCTTAGCCCTTGTGCTTGGGATCAATGCCCCCATACAAGATAATGTTTTTTTATCAGACTTAAGCAGGTTCTCTTGCAGTATTCCATCCATTCCTCCTTTGATTTTAACAATATGCCCTGTCTCTGCTGATGCCCCACAGCATGATGCTGACACCACCATACTTCACTTTCTTGAGGCATGGACATTGTTAGGTTTATGCCACACATAAGAGTTTAAATTTTGGCCAGAAAACTATCTTGGTCTCATCTGACCACAAGACCTTTTCTCACAGCTGGGTCACTCTCATTCTTTCTGACAAACTCCAGAAGTGCTTTAAGGTGGTGCATATTTTCTGGTTGAAGTCGGCGGTGGCCACAGCATAGACATCCTGAAATAGACATCCTGAAAGGTGAATACACTCCTGGCCAATGTCACAGAGACAAATGTAACAAGGCAGAACAGCAGCAGAGGTCCAATCACAGAACTCTATAAGAACTAGAAAGGCAACTGCCTTCTCAAAATGGCGCTTTTTCCATGACCCAAAGTTTTTTCTCTGATTGGCCAACATGACATGTCACGTGAAGGTGGTCATTTTGTCCCTTTTGCAGAGAGTAATGGCTGCTGCTGTAAATCTAGTTAGCGCCAGAACCACCGCGGAGTGGGTGTCGTGAGAACAATCGATGTTATGTGAAAATCAAAACAATAAATACAGTGAGCACCATAATTCATTGGACAGTGACCCATTGTTTGTTATTTTGGTTCTGTACTCTAGCACTGAGTTTGAAAGGATAAAATGAGAGTGATGTTGAAGTGAGACTGTCAGCTTTAATTTGAGGGTATTTTCATCCATATCGGATGAACCGTTTAGAAATTATAGAACCTTTCGTACATAGTCCCCCACATTTTCGGGCATCAAAAAATATTGGACAGTTTAACATAATGCAGAATAAAGTAATCGCATATCCTTTGCATACCATGACTTCCTGATGTCTGTGACCAAACAATATCAAAAGACTCTTGATATCTTAATTGCTGGTACTCCTACAAGCGATACTATCACCTCTCTGCATTTGAATGGATTTCTATGGGAATTGGGGGGTGGGACTAGATTTAGCTGAAAATTACGACAGGACCAGCGATGTGTCCCCCGAAAATCTCTGGCTATGCTCCGTAGTCGCTGGACCACAGTTCTATGTGTTGGACAGTGGACCCTTTTCCCTTGAGAAAATGAAAATCGGAACATGACGCCATAAAATTTGGAAATCGAGACCAAGTTCCATTTATGTAATTTTCTGTTTGAAATCAAATAAACATTTGATTCTCGTTTTTTCAATTTCTGTTTATAAAATGAATATCGAATAACCATTAGTTCCTTGTTTTTTTATTTATTTTTGAAACGGAAAATGATTGGCCAAAACACGGATCTAGAAGTGATTTGTCACTAAACCGCAACACATTGTTCGGGTCTGCCATAAGCATTTCATTACATTACATTACATTTATTTAGCAGACGCTTTTATCCAAAGCGACGTACAGTAAGTGCGTACAGAGACATCATCAAGATCTACAGAAGGCAAAGCACATCCTTCGCATAATGTAGCAGCTATCCCTAGCAATGAACGTCGACTGTAGTTCACAGTAAGCTGTGGGGAAAATCAGCAACACCACACTTCCATTCCAAATACTAGTATAAACTATAATAAACAGACAGGAAAACACAGGGAACTAGTAAGCAGGGAACTGATATTCCTAGGTGAGGATATCAGTCAAGGTGGAGTCTGAAGAGGTGTGTCTTCAGGCCTCGACGGAATGCAGGCAGGGTTGGAGTAGAACGTAGGGGAATGGGAAGTTCATTCCACCACTGAGGAGCTAATGTGGAAAAACTCCGCAGTCGGAACAAGCGAGAGCCTTTGACACGGAGGGGGGGAAGTGCCAGTCGCCCTGCTGTAGAAGAGCGAAGTGGTCGAGCAGGAACATAGTTCTGGATTAAGTCCTGCAGGTAGGCGGGGCCTGTCCTATTGGCTGCAGTGTAGGCCAGGGTCAGAACTTTGAACCTGATCCTGGCTGCAACTGGCAGCCAGTGGAGAGACCTCAGCAGGGGGGTTACATGGGAAAATTTCGGGAGGTTGAACACAAGCCGGGCAGCTGCATTCTGGATGAGTTGAAGAGGCAGAATGGCGCAGGCCGGTAGGCTTGCGAGCAGGGAGTTGCAGTAGTCCAGGCGTGATGTTGTACAGGAGGAACCTGCAGGACCGTGCCGTCGCCCTGATGTGCTCTTTGAAGTCCAGCCGGTCATCCAGGACCACCCCCAGGTTCCTTGCAGAGCGGGAGGCAGCCACCACGGTCCCATCAACGGTGATGGAGAGGTCATGTAGTGGGGAGGTCTTGTACGGCATGAAGAGGAGCTCTGTCTTGTCAAGGTTGAGCTTCAGGTGATGGGTAGCCATCCACTCAGAGATGTCAGTCAGACAAGCAGATATCCTCTCCTTAACCTGTGGGGTAGAGGGAGGGAAAGAGAGGAAGAGTTGAGTATCGTCAGCATAGCTATGGTATGAGAAGCCATGTGAATGGATTACTGAGCCAAGAGACTTAGTATACATAGAGAACAGCAGAGGACCCAGTACAGATCCCTGCGGGACTCCTGTAGTCAGGGGACGGGGAGCAGAGACGGAACCCTTCCAGGAGAAGCCTTTCCATAATTAAATACCGCTTATTGACATTTCCCTCGTTCTCCAAAAGTAATAGCAGCCATCAACGTTATGGAGTTAGCTACTGTTAGCAAACGTTTTAATTTTAACATCAACAGGGTTATCCTAGAGTTAGGACACTTTATTCTCATTGGCTACCGAAGGAACACAAACATTGTCCCTGACTGCATTGTTGATGCGTGTTCACCCTCCTGTGTATAGCTACATGATATTTCCACACAAACACTTCCCGGGCAGGAACCGTCATCACACCCACCACTAACAGAATAGCCTACTGACTGCGCTAGGTCGAGAATTGCGCAAGTCCTACCTGCACCTTGGTTTTATTGAAACTTTAATTAAGTAGCATTTGGATTTATACACATACATACATGTAGCCTAGGCTACATACACACTGCTAAAAACATGAAAGAGTAGTGGTTATTATAATGCATTTTTAATGCAGGGGACAGGGGGGGAAGCTGAATGGTTTCATACAAACACTGCATGTGTTTCTTTGCTCCTGTATTCCTCTGGTGCTTTGCACAGGACAGCACATTCTGTTCTACCTTGCTGCTGTGTTTGCTGTAACTACTGTGCATGTTGCCAGTGGGAAATTCATCTGGAATGCATCCAAATGCTCATCTGGCACCAATAAAGCTGTTTTCTAAGGGAAAAAGTACCAAACTGAAATGTTGGTCTTTCCAGCTAGCACTGAAGCCAGGCTACCAAGGTCTATATTATTATATAAAATTATCCACATGAACAAAAAAAATAAAAAGAGCATTTGAAATTGATAATTTAAGTAAATTTCAAGCAATGCTGTAACCTGTCTTTTTTACCCATTTCACACTTTCTCTTTTACATACTGTATATTTTGTTACGAACCCAATACGAGACGAACCCAAGTGCAACGACCAGGAGACAGATTCACAGAGAAGGGTTTCTTTTAATAAATTAAGTGTTGGGGTAGTCCCAAAACTGTACAGGAAAGGCAAACACGTTATCACACAGGGTAAAGTCAGCAAGCCCGGAACGGACTGCTCCAAGCCGGAGCTGGAACGGAAGATCAGGAACGGAATGTTCCAAGCCGGAACTGGACTGGACTCCAGGCGTAGGCAACGCCTGAACTGGACTGGAACTGGACCGGGAGGTCCACTCAGGAAACGCGGTCAGGAACGGATTGTTCCAAGCCGGAACTGGACTGGATCGGTAGGTGCACACTCACACCTGGACTGGACTGGAACTGGACCGGGAGGTCCACTCTGGACTATGGGCTCAGGAACAGGTTTGTTCCAAGCCGGAACTGGACTGGATCGGAAGATGCGTGACTCACGCCTGGACTGGACTGGAACTGGACCGGGAGGTCCACTCTGGACTATGGGCTCAGGAACAGGTTTGTTCCAAGCCGGAACTGGACTGGATCGGAAGATGCGTGACTCACGCCTGGACTGGACAGGTAGGTGGGCGACTCACTACGGCAGGACTGGAACTGGACCGGGATGACTACACCGGTACTGGTCAAAACAAAACAGAGGGGGATTAGTTTGGAAGGAGGCACAGGAAGGACCGGGAGGTTCTCACTGGACGGTAGTGCTGGGTAGTGCGGCGTAGCTTAGGTAGGTCCGGTAGGATCTGGCCGGTCTCCAGTGCTCCCGGAACCGTAACCGAAGACGTTGTGGGCGGCTTCGGCCAGACAGGAACAGCTGGAGGGTAGCCAGGATCGGAGTGCCACACGGAATCCTACGTGAGCTGAAGGTGGAGGTACCGCAACACACAAAACAAACAAAGGGAGAACGAACACTGCCACGGTAGACTGGGTAACTGGAGGTTTAGAGGGAAAACAGGTTAGCTGCATGAAACACAGGAATTTCACGGAGGGTAACTACCACACTGTAGTTTCAGACGAACTACACGCTGTAAGGGGATTGAATTCCCACAACCAAGCGAGCAGAACCGTAGAAGACCACGAACGACAAAACCAAACACAGAGTGAGGATAGTTAACGAACTGGCGCCGATTGGCAGCCAGCCGTGGGTATAAATAGTGACGTAAATGAAAACCTAAATAGGGAACAGGTGTGGAAATTAAACGGGAGTGATTACTAAACACCAGGTGAGGAATGCATGCAACGAGAGGGAGAGGAGTGAAAGGCGGAAGTAACTACAAAAAACCAGACGAACAAGTAAGGAAAGGAAACGCCTAGTCCGTAGCAGCGGGGAAAACACGGACAAAGGGATCCAACATGAAACGGAGGGAAAACAGGAAAACACGGAAAACGAACAGGAATGGGGCGGAACATTACATATTTAATTGAAAACAGTACAAAGAAAAGATATTTAATGTTTTACCTTATCAACTTTATTGATTTGTGTAATTCCGAATTTGATGCCAGAAACTCATTCCAAAAAAGTTGGGACAGGGGCAAAAAAAAGACTGGGATGCTCAAAGAACACCTGTTTGGAACATTCCACAGGTAAACAGGTGATGCTATCAGGGAACATGTTGTGGGCATCAAATTCAGAATTTGCGTAAATCAATGAAGTTGATATGGTACAACATTAAATATCTTTTCTTTGTACTGTTTTAAATTAAATATATGTAAAAAAGGATTTACAAATCACTGCTTTCTGCATTTGTGTGCATTTTACAAACTGTCCCAACTTTTTGGGAATTGGGTTTTGTATTAACTGAAGGTGAATTCTAAATAATTTTTTGTACATTCATAGACAGGCATGAATGAGTTTACTGTTCCAAGTGAGCAACATGCAATTGTGCATACTCTTTGTAAAGGACTGGAAAAATGAAATGAATAAGGTAATATAGTATAAAACTAGATATTCTTTGGTGTAGTGTGAAATGGGTAAAAAAAGACAGTGCTTTAAATTATCAAGTGCTTGTTTAAAAGTTATTTTACATGGATAATTTTATATAATAATATAAACCTTGGTGGCCTGGCTTCAGTGCTAGCTGGAAAGGCCAACAATTCTGTTTGGTACTTTTCCCTTAGAAAACAGCTCGATTCGTGCCAGAAGAAAATTTGGTTGCATTCCAGATGAGTTTCCCGCTGGCAACATGCACAGTAGTTACAGGAAGCACAGCAGCGAGGTAGAACAGAATGTGCTGTCCTGTGCAAAGCACCAGAGTCTCAGAAGGGAAAGGAATACTGGAGCAAAGAAACAAATACAGGGGGTGGACAAAATATTGTCCCCATATTCCAACATGATAACACCCCCATACACACTGCTAAAAACATTAAAGAATGGTTCCAAGAACACGAGGATGATGTCAAATGCCTTCCCTGGCCTGCTTAATCACCAGATCTAAACAAAATGTAACCTTTATGGGAAGATCTGGAGCACAGAGTGCAAACTGGATTTCCACCTCCTTCATCCCTCAAAGAACTGGAGACTGTCCTTCTTGAACAATGGGCCAATATCCCACTACAAACAGTTCAGAAATTGTATGACAGCATTGATAGAAGGATTGAAACTGTTCTGAAGGCAATGGGTGGGCCTACTCATTATTATTTGTCCCCTGCTAGCATTATCTCAAATGAAAACATTATATTTTGGGTTAAAACCGCATTAAGATATGATTTCTAATAATCACTACTCTAATATATAGCTTATTTTATTGAAAAATAATGTGTGTGTGTAAATATATATATAACTGCAAATATATTACTTCATTACAGGTGCAGGTAGGACTTGTGGACTTCTTGTTTACACAGCCCTGTCTGCTGTTTTCCTGTGTACTTACAGATGGCAAAGCCAGGATTGCACTCATATAATGCAATGTTTGTACTGTAAACTTACAAATTTACGAAAATCTGAAAAACTTGTGGGTTTCACAATAGAACGTCATCTTTCTGATTTCGGACATGATGATTGTAGACAGCCCAAAGGGGGCCATGTGGAGTTGCTTAATCTTAGAGTTTTCACCTGCCCCTTTAAAAAGCTGAGAGTCCATGCACTAGAGACCAGTGTGTGACTGAGATGAGAAGTGAGAAACGCAAGATGAAGACCGCTGTTGGACCTCTGCTGCTGATCTCCCTGGTTTCGATTGTTTCTGTGACGTTGGCCAGGAGCGTCTTCACCTTTAAGGATGTCCTTGCTGCGGCCACCGCCGACTTCAATCAGAAAAGCCAGGAGACAAAAGCTTTTGGACCTCCTAAACAGGGTGCTTTGCGTTCAATGGTAGTACATGCCGATTCTTTACTTTGTTGCCATCAGCCTTGCAAATAAATGTGACTCCAGCAGCAAATGTTACTTAACCCACTGAAGGTTTTTTGGAATGTTTTTTCAAAATTCTACATCAGTGTTCTAGAACTCCATTGCTTTCAATAACCAGTAGTGATTGTTACATCAGCATTAGAATGTTCAGTTGAGAACATTCTAATCACATATTTGAGATCTTATACCTTAAATCAGAAACCCGAATGTCTGTGTCTGAAATTATGTTTGTCCTGTCTTCCCTTTCAGTCGGTGTTTGAGCCCGGAGATGGCTCTGTAATGATCAAGTCCATCACATTCACACTTAAGGAGACGGTGTGCCCCAAATCAGAAGACTACTTAAAGGAAGAGTGCATCTTCAAGGAAAACGGGGTGAGCTCATGCTGTCCATGTTATCCTCGCAATCCTTAGTCCATACTACTGATGGACTAAGAGTGAGAGTGAGTTCATTAACTATAAATGGTAGAGCTATATTTTTTTCTTGCATTGCATGAACCATTTATTCTCGTCATTGAAACACAATGATTTGTTCAATGTAACGATGGACTGATATCATATGTTGGGCCCATTTTTGGCTTCTTGTTTTTCACAAAAAAGTAACAGGGATGTGTTACTGTCATAAATATAGAGGACCATTTTATCAGAAACTTAGTGTGAGGCAGTCAGCTGTTAGTTGGTGAATGGACCTGCTGCTCGCAGACCACTGTAACACAGATTTTCAAAACACTGGCAGACGTACAGCTGGAAACTGCAGCAGTCTGGTAAGTGCTTGCTTGCTGGGAAGTCACACAGATGATTACGTAGGGAACATGAGCCTCTTGAACTTGAGCCATAAAACATCTGACCTGTGAGCGAGGTCCTTCCAGTAGGTGGCGACTCTTTAAAATGATGGGTTCTCTATTCCTCCTCATCTGTAGTCTATGAAGAAGTGCTCCAGTACAGCCACAGTCCTCAAGTCACAGCCAGGAGAGGCAGCATCCCTGACAATGTCTTGTCAGGAGGTCACAGACCCAGAGGAGCGCAAGGTACAGGTTTTATGTCTGATTAACCTTCATGGACCCAATAAAATATATTGACAAAGCCAAAAGATATGTCAGTATGCAGGCTAAATCATTTTGACATCAGTAATATTTTTGGCTTTATATTTATGCTGGGACACACTGTCACTAATAATGTTTTTTTGCCTCTAGGGTCAGGAAATGCATTAGAATCCATAAATTCCATTGAACTACATTACACTGAATGATAGCATTCCCCTACCTGCTGAGAACATTGTCTTGCACAGCACACTCATACATCTGACATGACAGGCCTATTGTACAGCATGTCTACTGAGATTCTTTGCAGTAGTGTCTACTGAGATTCTGAGAATCTTTTTCTCTGTCATATTCCATCACCTCACATTAGACACTTATAATCATCTGGCTTATCTTTAATCTTTCAAATGGGCATTTGGTGTTCACATTTAATTCATTCCATGTTTCACCTTCTCAGTAATTTTCACTTTTCCCCCTTTTCTAGAAACTCTCTGAGCCTCCAGGTTGGGCTAAATACTTCGGCAACTGGTGAAAGCTGCATGAACCAAAAACACCTCCATTGTTTTGGGCCTATCTATAATGACAGTGTAAAATATGTTTTTTTTTTTAAATAAAACTGCTAATTTGAATCAGTGCCTTGCACATTTTTCAGACCCAATTCTCACATTTTACTGAATTACAAAGGATACTTTGAAATTTCATCGTGTGGTATTTTTAAAAAAAACACTGCAATGCAAAATAATTTTAAGGTAACAATTGTTTTTAGGTTTGAAAATATATTTAAGAAAAAAACTGAAATATGCAGATTGCATAAGTATTCAAACTCTGCTCTGGAAGCTCCTTGTTTACACAGTGACAGACCTAATGAGGACATAGGAAGTTAGAGATAAAGTAATTTGAATGCATACATATGGAAAGGGTATACAATAATATTAAAGTTTTTTGATATCCCAGGGAACACTGTTGGATGAATAATCAGGAAATAGAAGCTGTATCACACCACCTAGGCACTGCCTAGGGCATCAGCAGGGACTGGGCATCTTATTAAAATTGAAGAAAGAACAGAAGGAGCAATATAGGCTACAGGGAAATACTGGAACCTGCTTTGGACTGTACCGTTTAGGCTACATGACCATTTATATAACCGGAGTAGGCCTGTTGCCTTACTTGAGCTACGAGCAGATTATTGCTGTGCATGTAACTCAACTGATCCCAAACACAAGCCAAAGCAAAAGAACGGTGAGTTTACTCGATAAAAAGAGTATAGACTACTCGCCGGCAGATTTTTAATCACTTAGAAACAAATGTACTAATTGGAAAATCTGAATTTCTTGTCTAATGAAAACTACAAGACACAAACACTTTAAATAAATAAAATTTGCATCACGTTATCCGTGTTTTCGTGTGTGCGCACGCATGTGTGGTAGACTACAAAGGTTTTTATGTAGACGAGGCCATATTTTCCCTATATATTTTCCCACTCAAACTTGGTGTATTCACACAGTTGGGTTCTTCATTAGATTGGCCGTTGGAAACGGCTAATATTGCAGCCCAGCTCAGGTGAGAAATGTTACGCGCACATTTCAATGTTATGTCAATCACCAAATGCTGAAATGTCATTAAAAAATGTGTTTTCTGTAATAGTTTAACTAGCATCCTAGCGGTAGCGTTAAGGCGGTATACATTGTGCTGATATCGCACAGTACCCGCCTTCAGTCAACACCCTCCCCAGAGATGCAGAGGACCCAGCCCTGTTTGCCTTTCAAGTCCATCTGAGAAGAGACCATTATGACCTCAATAGCTTGATAGAGTTTTAAGTGGCTCAGAGAAAAGACAATGAGCCCAGGAGGTGCAGTCTGTGCACACAGGACAAACAAGAGCAGGAACTGGAATGTCTCCACACAATCTATCCTGACCCATACTCCTCAAAGCTTAGTCATTCAACTCGTCTGGTTTGACATCGATTTGCAGAAAGAGTAAGACCCCTTCCACCTCAATCTACAACAGGACCAATCTGAGCTGGATGGTGTGGCCAATCAGGAAGGATGAAAGTGGGACACTACTATGCTGTTGTTAAAAAAACGGAACATGGTATCGTTTCAGTGATTCTGCAGTCCCTGATATTGTTGACCCTCACAAAGTCAGTACCAACAACAATTACGTCCTATTCAACAGAAAGAAAGTTTCTGCTTCCAATAATCTCTTAATTCCAAGTTAACTACTTCCGTGTCAGGGAAAAGCAAAGGAGACCCCAACAACAGACAGTCAACTGGAAAAGTAAGCACTGGAACTGGAAAGCAGGGAACTGCTAAGAAACAAGTTGACAACCAAAATCAGGATGGAGTTATGACAATAGAAATGAACAGGCAGGAGGAAGCTAGTTTATTTATAATTTGAGAGAAATGTGAATACCATAATTGGCACGTCGACGACTCACCACTAGGACGCCACCGTTAATCGTGTATTAGCTGGTCTGCTGCTTGCTTCCCGTTACATCAGGGGTGTCCACTGTCCAATCTTACCGAAAAGGGCTGGTGTGGGTGGCCCATAGGCCTACCCAGTTTTTTAGTTCACTTTAAGTAAAGAGAAGGAATTAAGCATTACAGACAAAAAAAAAAACCCGAAAGATGACCTGAAAGTAAATATATTTTTATTTGTCATAAAAGGTGCAATGTTCGGAACATCGTGAAAAAACTTGGAACATTGTGTGCTAATGTCAGCTAAACATCATTCTCAAACTAGGGTAACGTGAGTGGGGACAGACAGATTTGCACTAGTCTAGACTAGGTGGCGAGCACGGGAACACTTCATAGCCTATATTTTCTTTATTTTAATTTCGCTTCTCCAACGCTGAGTTCTATGGAGGACTATTCAACCCAAAATTAAAATGAAAATGAAAACGAAAATGAAAATGAAAACAAAAATGAAAATGAAAATGGAAAATGAAAATGGAGGATTATTCAGCCCAAAATTAAAATTAAAATTAAAATCTTTTCATTTTCGTTTTCATTTTCGTTTTCATTTTCATTTTCATTTTCATTTTCATTTTCATTTTCATTATCATTTTCATTTTCATTATCATTTTCGTTTTCGTTTTCGTTTTCATTTTCATTTTCATTTTCATTATCGTTTTCATTTTCATTTTCGAGCTGTACTATATGTAAATGAGGGGGGTATGGTTTTCCTATCAATCAAAGCAAGCAGGGTGGGCCTCATACAGGTTTAGTGCAGTAGCACTTAATGAACACTAGGGGGAGCATAGCATAGGGATGGGTAACAGTCTATGCTTGATACTATGCTCTCAGGGCACTCGTAAGTTTTAATGGATGAAATGATGAAGAATCTGAGCAGTGTTATAAAGTATTCTTGTTTTATGAAATAAACTGAGCTAGCTAGCCAGCGCTATGCTGTGTAGGCTATAGGTCAAACCTGCGAGGTGGAAAATCCAGGTTCAGAAAGTGAAAGTCCTCCCCAATCATTTGTTACAATCACCTGGATTTGCTAATTGTCTCAATTCTTCAGCCAAGAGGTAGGAGCTAACTAGGCTCATTAGTGAAATCGTGAGTTCATGGGTGGAAGAAACACGGCAGGACTTTTACTTTCTGACCCCTGGAATTTCCACCTCTGCAAACCTGGTAGTAGCCTACGATAGGCTACATTGTGGCAGGTTAAACGTTGGATTGGATGGTTGTGTTGTAACTACTGCTGGAAATAAATTAAATCCTCTCTTAAAATAAATGAAAAGACCGCAAATGAGTCACTGGATCGTTTAAACTTTTAACCTGGCTCCGGTACTTTAAGCGAACATTAAGGCATTGCTTCAAAAAGTCTATCGACAGCCAGATTCTATTCTATATGTTATGCAAAATGAGAAATGTCAATGTAGGCTATTTGAAAGTGAGTCGGCTTCGTCATACAAAAAATCCAGGGTTAAATCTTAAATTGAGCTTGCTAGCTGTTTATTATTATCCTAAAATAGCTCTCATAAGTGTTTATGTTACCCATCTATCGTTAATTGTGTTTACTGTATTACACACGTCATGTGTGTGCCATGAGTCACTGGACCGTTTATTTTAACCTGGCTCCGATAGATCTAGCTAGCCTACTTCAAACGAACATTAAGGCATAGCTTCTAAAAGTCTATCGAGACATTAATGTATTTGAAAGTGAGTCGGCTTTGTGATATACAGAAAATCCAGGGTTAAATCTTAAATTGAGCTTGCTAGCTGTTTATTATTATCCTAAAATAGCTCTCATAAGTGTTTATGTTACCCATCTATCGTTAATTGTGTTTACTGTAGGCTATTACACACTTTATGTGTGTGCCATGAGTCACTGGACCGTTTATTTTAACCTGGCTCCGATAGATCTAGCTAGCCTACTTCAAACGAACATTAAAGCATAGCTTCTAAAAGCTAGCTAGATTCATGACGGTCTTCAAAAAATATGGTCGCAAATATGAATGAAAGTGCGTTTTTGCGTTGTGAAAGAAAAAATATTGCTGAAGACAGCTGGAAATGGAACGCACAAAATGGTGCTATGACGTTTTATTCTATCCGATTGTTTTAATACACATCGGAGCTAGAATCCTGAAAAATAAACGAGAATGTCTAAACTTGGAACCTGCCAAGTGTGTCGTTGTTTTTTCCCTGAGGGAATTTCACGAAGCAGAGGTGTAGCCTAGCTACTAAACGAGATTAAGGGGTTAGACAGCTCATTTAAATTTCCACCCTGGATTTTCTGTATATCACAAAGCCGACTCACTTTCAAATACATTAATGTCTCGATAGACTTTTAGAAGCTATGCCTTAATGTTCGTTTGAAGTAGGCTAGCTAGATCTATCGGAGCCACGTTAAAATAAACGGTCCAGTGACTCATGGCACACACATGACGTGTGTAATACAGTAAACACAATTAACGATAGATGGGTAACATAAACACTTATGAGAGCTATTTTAGGATAATAATAAACAGCTAGCAAGCTCAATTTAAGATTTAACCCTGGATTTTTTGTATGACGAAGCCGACTCACTTTCAAATAGCCTACATTGACATTTCTCATTTTGCATAACATATAGAATAGAATCTGGCTGTCGATAGACTTTTTGAAGCAATGCCTTAATGTTCGCTTAAAGTACCGGAGCCAGGTTAAAAGTTTAAACGATCCAGTGACTCATTTGCGGTCTTTTCATTTATTTTAAGAGAGGATTTAATTTATTTCCAGCAGTAGCTACAACACAACCATCCAATCCAACGTTTAACCTGCCACAATGTAGCCTATCGTAGGCTACTACCAGGTTTGCAGAGGTGGAAATTCCAGGGGTCAGAAAGTAAAAGTCCTGCCGTGTTTCTTCCACCCATGAACTCACGATTTCACTAATGAGCCTAGTTAGCTCCTACCTCTTGGCTGAAGAATTGAGACAATTAGCAAATCCAGGTGATTGTAACAAATGATTGGGGAGGACTTTCACTTTCTGAACCTGGATTTTCCACCTCGCAGGTTTGACCTATAGCCTACACAGCATAGCGCTGGCTAGCTAGCTCAGTTTATTTCATAAAACAAGAATACTTTATAACACTGCTCAGATTCTTCATCATTTCATCCATTAAAACTTACGAGTGCCCTGAGAGCATAGTATCAAGCATAGACTGTTACCCATCCCTATGCTATGCTCCCCCTAGTGTTCATTAAGTGCTACTGCACTAAACCTGTATGAGGCCCACCCTGCTTGCTTTGATTGATAGGAAGACCATACCCCCTCATTTACATATAGTACAGCTCGAAAATGAAAATGAAAACGATAATGAAAATGAAAATGAAAATGAAAACGAAAACGAAAATGATAATGAAAATGAAAATGAAAACGAAAATGAAAACGAAAATGAAAAGATTTTAATTTTAATTTTAATTTTGGGCTGAATAATCCTCCATTTTCATTTTCCATTTTCATTTTCGTTTTCGTTTTCATTTTCATTTTCGTTTTCATTTTCATTTTAATTTTGGGTTGAATAGTCCTCCATAGAGTTCGACTGGGTTGAAGTGAGCCGTGAGGAAAGACCGCAGCATCACTTCAGCTCCTTCGACAGCCGGCCGGCTGTGTTTTCGCTGTTAGCTAGCTTAATATGTTTTCTGCTGCATATCCGGCTTCTACTACAAAGGCAAAGCTAATAAACTCAACAAGCGATAATTTATTTACATACACTTTAGAGCAGCTTCTCTTTTCAGTCGAGCTTTCTTGGTCTTTCTCTCTTTTGAACCAGAATCACGTTTCCCAAAGCGTTTGACATTAGGCGCCGTTTTTGATAGTAGGTTCTGAGATTTTGTTAAAGACAGTGCTTGCTTGCTTGCTTGCTTGACGATAGCGCCCCGTACGATGCTCGAATTTACCAACAACGCCCCCTTAACCTTAAAACATCATAGGCCTACTGTATAAAAAAATAAAATAATAATACTAACTTTAGACTGGCGGCTGTCATGCCCAGGTTGTTGGTATGCCATGCTGGCTGCCTTACGCAAGGTTCGTAGACCTACTCTGCGTGAGCCGGCTCTGCTTATTAGTGATGTGCGAGTTTGAACGAATCGTTCAAAATGAACGACTCTTTTTACTGCCTTTACTGGATTGACAAGTCCTCTCCTCCACTAACTCGTTCACTGACTCGCCCCTCCTACCTGCTACTTGCTAATGCGAACTGCGAAGACGAGGCAAGACAACGTGTTACTCACACTATTGTGCAACTCTTATACAGTATTAACGGTATTTGTGGAAATGTGTCAAGTAAATCACTGTATTAACCTAGCCCTGTGAAAAAGCAACCAGTTTGGCGCTCACTCACTCACTCTCCCAGCCCGCCCGGATCTGTCTGACTCGGGTTGCACGAAACACTCACTCACTCGGTCACCCAGTACTCACTCTCCCAGCCCCGGAACCCGCCCCCTGCCCTGAGCTGAAGTTCTGGCTGCACGTACGAATCACCCACTCACTCACAAGTTCCATGCCACAGTCACTAACCGTCCATGAATTTTAATTTGTCCCTTTTTAGTAGTTTACTACTACTCAATTCTGATTGATCAATCATGAAATTCAACAGTCTGTAATTTCTGATTAGCAGGCTGTGTGATGCCGTCTGATCTATGGGACTGACTGCAGTTCACGTCTTTTAAGCAGAATGACTTTTTTAAACGAAACAATAAAACCATTTCAAATCAAAGCAGTTATTTCAGTTATTTTTTATTACCAATATTTTGTATAAGAGCTATTTTCTTCACCTCAGAGTTGAATGTTGCAGTGTGTGTTGGTCAGTCGATCTCGTTTGTGACTGCTGGAGTTCGCTGCTCCGCTCCGCTAATGTTAGTCTCTGTGTGACGGCGTAGAAAGTATTCGCAATATACTTGCCTTCATATTTGCACTCGTTGGTTCAGCGGGTGCGGGTGAGTGACTGTGGCTGTCAACTCGAGTTGACTCGCACTCACTGATTCGCTAACTCGTGAGTGAGAGTACTGAGCAAACCCCCAGAACAGCGCCGGGCTTTGAAGCCAATTTAGTGGTAAAACCGTGTAATTATAACTTCCATGTCCGAAAAGCAGTTTTCTCGCACGCAATCATGGGAAAAGGAGCGGCTGTAAAACGGTGGATAAATTTTTTTGAGCGTCACAACCCCCGTGAAATAACTCGTTTCACTATCAGAATTTGATCCATTCATTCCGATAACATTTGGATAGTCTCGAAGAGCCGCAATATTAAATAATTTTATCCCATTCAGGAGGGCTAAACCGGAAGTTAGACTGACTTGATGACTCAAGTGACTCCAAAACCCGACTCTCTTTGATGAGTGACTCATACAAACTCGAGTTAGTAAAAAGAGTCGAACCTCCCATCTCTACTGCTTATATCGCACAGTGCATACCCACCTTTAGTCATTTGCATGTTCTAATAATTATTCTAAGGTTCCCTCGCCTACATTTTGAGCACCTGCACACGCGATGCAATGAAACCATCTACACCGAGACCGTGAATATCGGCGCAACTAGGTGATGCTGTCAGCTAAGTTGCGTTGCAGACATTTAGCCTACCATATTACACCGGTTTCAGTTCCATATCACTTTTATGAAATGGACACAGATGTCTTGAAAATCAAGTAGCCTAGCCTACAACACCATTTTAAATAGAAGAATGTCTACTCCAGAATGGAACTCTCGTTGCTTTGAAACAGTTGAAACTGAATCCGATTTCGAATACCACACTGAATACAGAATAGCGGTGATTGGATCCTTTGTTTAGCTACGTCACAGAAGAAATATCCTACCCTAAGAGAATATATAAGAAGAAAATATCCACAAAAACTCCTGAAAACAGTGAAACATCACTCGTTTGATCAAGTAATTGATTATCAGTCATTTAATCTATTGCTTATTTTCATTGAAAGGAACAATGCCAAAGAGGAAGATATCATGTAAGATCTTTAGATTTTTAGGCATCCTTGAATTTGAAAATGCAAGCTTTATTAGGCATGGGCCTACACCACAAAGAATGAACATTTTCAGATTAGGCAAATAATCTACCACAATTAGCACGCGGGCTATCAGTTCTAATATGAATTGCACAAAATACGTAGTGTTTGATCTATCTTTTTTCATCATTTGTGTACGCCATTCAATAATAGGCCCTATGTCGTTTTTTGGGGCAGTGAACTTTATTTATTTTAGTCAAACTTTATTTCAGTGTAAAATTTACAATGAATCTAGAAAATTGTATTAAGATGACTGGCAGATTCTGAGTGTTGCATTTCGTTCAGCCTCGGAGGATTGCCATCCAGAACAGGATAGCAGCGACACCTACGCCGATAACTTTGGTTTCTCCAGCTCAAGAAACTTCAATCGCCATCCCTACAATCTTCGAGGTTTGCAATGCATCGGCTCGCTTTCCCCAACAATTAGGACCTTTTTTTTGTTATTTCTCAAATCAACATGAGATGGAAACGATATTAACAGCACCGTTATCCTTTGAGACATTTATTCCCCTACTTGCAGCAACACTGGCAGGGAGTCTTCAGAAAGTGTAGCCGACATGCAGTTTATGGAGAGCTGATCTCAGATCAGTGTGCTTTAATCAATGCATGATGCACCATTGTGCTTCTATGGTGATTATCACACTGTTAGATTAATTAGTATTCTCATGTTCTGCCAATTTTCTACAGGAATATATTCTACAGATTTCTGTATTTACTGATTAATCCGTTTATGCAGAAGTTCTTCGTAAAATCTTCCAGACATCCAGTTAGTTACAGGATTCGACGAGATCACTGCCACCCTCTGTGGAGGAACCAGCCAGTAAGAGAAAGCGAGCGCAAGAGAGCGCCCAGGCATTTGGGGACAAATCCTCCAGCAAAGCCAAACGCATAAAGAGTGCACAGAAAGGTTAGGACCATATAGCATTGAGCTCCAGATCATGCACTACTGCACACTAACAGTGCTTTTATCGAGGGCGGTAAGGAATATACACCTCATTGCTACATTAAACTAAACAAGTCAATGTAATAAAATGTAAAAAATAAAAAATGTAATGAGCCCCATATTGACATATACCCAGGCATCACCATTGTCTTCAGACATCTTTGCGTCTTGAGATCATTTTATGAGACGTTTTGAGATTTGTTTTTTTATCAAGACTAAATTGAGATGTAAATACCATGATTCATTTAATGGACTTTATAATATATGATTTTTTGGCACATTTTGAATGATCTGTCAGTTTTCATAAAGCAGGGATCTCCAAATACTGTTAGACCCCCTTTCACAGGCTTTTTTTTATCTAGGGTCAAGGTTTGAAGAATATTTGAAAAATACAGGATGCTGTTTGTCATGTGCAATACGGTAAAGCCAGCATTCCATGATTTAAGCAACTGTTGTCTACCTGCTTTGTATTTTAGCAGGCGTCAACAAATTTTACAAAAAAGAACAATTGCTCGGGTGAGGGGGATATGGCTCGGTCTATGCAGGGACCCGCATGTCCGACGGACTGCCGGTAAGACACCAACTTCTCCATGCTCTGTGCCCACAAAGAGCCTCTGAAATCTTCATCTAGACTCCATAAAAACACGTGTAGCCCTCTCTGCTCAATTTTCAGTTTATTTTCTTCTGTCTTTCATTTAGCCTAGTCTTGTGTTACTCTCATGCATTATGTTTACATTCTTAATATGATTATCTTATGGCAAACTTCTAAGAATTATGGCAAGAATCTTATGGCAAGTTAAAGAATTAATCATTTTTTTCTCTATTGTCACAAAACACGTGTGTTTACAATATCAATTCTCTCACATGTTTTCATCAGGTGGCCCTCAAATATGCAAGGAAAGATGAGGAACTGCAGCTGGTAAGTACTTCTTCCATAATTTATGGAGCCTCACACGAATGTTGTATCTTGTGAAATAGAAGCTCAGGCATGGATAACCAAAACCTAAAAACTACCAACACCTGGTAGTTTTGAGGTTGTCAACATTAGCACAATAACTTGAGTGTAGCTAAATAAATACAAACGTGATGCCCAAACCTTATCTGTATGGCTCTATGAGTGGGCCGAACTCATCGCAGAATATTATTTTGACTCTGGGAGTTGTGTGACCTGTCGAGAGTGACGAATAAATAATGAGCTATCCAATTCAAAGCATTTGCTAATGTTCGTCAAACGGTACATGTTTTAAAACACAACAGAAGGACATGCCTAAATTCTGCACATAGTCCCAAGATAACATTTGGGCTGTTATGTCTGAATAAACGTTTTGTAACGAACACGATGGATTTATTTGAATAAATCAAAAACACGGTTTGGTGACAGTCAAAATTTGAATGAGCATATCTCGCTTTAATATTTGGAGTAGAGACTCACCTCAAAATGTGTTTCTGTGTCAAAGTGACGCAAATGATAATGGAGCAAGTCACATATGTATTTGTTCAGTTTATTGTTTATAGGGTATTTTGGAATACTCTTGACCTTGAATGAAACTGGAAAAAAAAAACTTGATAGCCTGCAGTTCACTCACCGAGCCATGATATGTGCTAATGTGGTCAGCTCTCACTGCAACACACACAACACCAACACACACTGCTCATACCATACTACCCATCATTAATCACTGCAACACACAACACCAACACACACTGCTCATACCATACTACCCATCATTAATCACTGCAACACACAACACCAACACACACTGCTCATACCATACTACCCATCATTAATCACTGCAACACACAACACCAACACACACTGCTCATACCATACTACCCATCATTAATCACTGCAACACACAACACCAACACACACTGCTCATACCATACTACCCATCATTAATCACTGCAACACACAACACCAACACACACTGCTCATACCATACTACCCATCATTAATCACTACAACACACACAACACCAACACACAATGCTCATACCATACTACCCATCATTAATCACTACAACACACAACACCAACACACACTGCTCATGCCATACTACCCATCATTAATCACTGCAACACACAACACCAACACACACTGCTCATACCATACTACCCATCATTAATCACTGCAACACACAACACCAACACACACTGCTCATACCATACTACCCATCATTAATCACTGCAACACACAACACCAACACACACTGCTCATACCATACTACCCATCATTAATCACTGCAACACACAACACCAACACACACTGCTCATACCATACTACCCATCATTAATCACTGCAACACACAACACCACCAACACACGCTGCTCATACCATACTACCCATCATTAATCACTGCAACACACAACACCAACACACACTGCTCATGCCATACTACCCATCATTAATCACTGCAACACACAACACCAACACACACTGCTCATACCATACTACCCATCATTAATCACTGCAACACACAACACCAACACACACTGCTCATACCATACTACCCATCATTAATCACTACAACACACACAACACCAACACACACTGCTCATACCATACTACCCATCATTAATCACTACAACACACACAACACCACCAACACACACTGCTCATATCATACTACCCATCATTAATCACTACAACATACACAACACCAACACACACTGCTCATTCCATACTACCCATCATTAATCACTACAACACACACAACACCACCAACACACACTGCTCATATCATACTACCCATTATTAATCACTACAACACACACAACACCAACACACACTGCTCCTACCATACTACCCATCATTAATCACTACAACACACACAACACCAACATACACTGCTCATACCATACTACCCATCACTAATCACTGCAACACACAACACCAACACACACTGCTCATACCATACTACCCATTACTAATCACTGCAACACACACAACACCAACACACACTGCTCATACCATACAACCCATCATTAATCACTGCAACACACAACACCAACACACACTGCTCATGCCATACTACCCATCATTAATCACTGGAACACACAACACCAACACACAATGCTCATACCATACTACCCATCATTAATCACTACAACACACAACACCAACACACACTGCTCATGCCATACTACCCATCATTAATCACTGCAACACACAACACCAACACACACTGCTCATACCATACTACCCATCATTAATCACTGCAACACACAACACCAACACACACTGCTCATACCATACTACCCATCATTAATCACTGCAACACACAACACCAACACACACTGCTCATACCATACTACCCATCATTAATCACTGCAACACACAACACCAACACACACTGCTCATACCATACTACCCATCATTAATCACTGCAACACACAACACCACCAACACACGCTGCTCATACCATACTACCCATCATTAATCACTGCAACACACAACACCAACACACACTGCTCATGCCATACTACCCATCATTAATCACTGCAACACACAACACCAACACACACTGCTCATACCATACTACCCATCATTAATCACTGCAACACACAACACCAACACACACTGCTCATACCATACTACCCATCATTAATCACTACAACACACACAACACCAACACACACTGCTCATACCATACTACCCATCATTAATCACTACAACACACACAACACCACCAACACACACTGCTCATATCATACTACCCATCATTAATCACTACAACATACACAACACCAACACACACTGCTCATTCCATACTACCCATCATTAATCACTACAACACACACAACACCACCAACACACACTGCTCATATCATACTACCCATTATTAATCACTACAACACACACAACACCAACACACACTGCTCCTACCATACTACCCATCATTAATCACTACAACACACACAACACCAACATACACTGCTCATACCATACTACCCATCACTAATCACTGCAACACACAACACCAAAACACACTGCTCATACCATACTACCCATTACTAATCACTGCAACACACACAACACCAACACACACTGCTCATACCATACAACCCATCATTAATCACTGCAACACACAACACCAACACACACTGCTCATGCCATACTACCCATCATTAATCACTGCAACACACAACACCAACACACACTGCTCATACCATACTACCCATCATTAATCACTGCAACACACAACACCAACACACACTGCTCATACCATACTACCCATCATTAATCACTGCAACACACAACACCAACACACACTGCTCATACCATACTACCCATCATTAATCACTGCAACACACAACACCAACACACACTGCTCATACCATACTACCCATCATTAATCACTGCAACACACAACACCAACACACACTGCTCATACCATACTACCCATCATTAATCACTGCAACACACAACACCAACACACACTGCTCATACCATACTACCCATCATTAATCACTACAACACACACAACACCAACACACAATGCTCATACCATACTACCCATCATTAATCACTACAACACACAACACCAACACACACTGCTCATGCCATACTACCCATCATTAATCACTGCAACACACAACACCAACACACACTGCTCATACCATACTACCCATCATTAATCACTGCAACACACAACACCAACACACACTGCTCATACCATACTACCCATCATTAATCACTGCAACACACAACACCAACACACACTGCTCATACCATACTACCCATCATTAATCACTGCAACACACAACACCAACACACACTGCTCATACCATACTACCCATCATTAATCACTGCAACACACAACACCACCAACACACGCTGCTCATACCATACTACCCATCATTAATCACTGCAACACACAACACCAACACACACTGCTCATGCCATACTACCCATCATTAATCACTGCAACACACAACACCAACACACACTGCTCATACCATACTACCCATCATTAATCACTGCAACACACAACACCAACACACACTGCTCATACCATACTACACATCATTAATCACTGCAACACACAACACCAACACACACTGCTCATACCATACTACCCATCATTAATCACTACAACACACACAACACCAACACACACTGCTCATACCATACTACCCATCATTAATCACTACAACACACACAACACCAACATACACTGCTCATACCATACTACCGATCACTAATCACTGGAACACACAACACCAACACACACTGCTCATACCATACTACCCATCATTAATCACTACAACACACACAACACCAACACACACTGCTCATACCATACTACCCATCATTAATCACTACAACACACACAACACCACCAACAAACACTGCTCATATCATACTACCCATCATTAATCACTACAACATACACAACACCAACACACACTGCTCATTCCATACTACCCATCATTAATCACTACAACACCACCAACACACACTGCTCATATCATACTACCCATTATTAATCACTACAACACACACAACACCAACACACACTGCTCCTACCATACTACCCATCATTAATCACTACAACACACACAACACCAACATACACTGCTCATACCATACTACCCATCACTAATCACTGCAACACACAACACCAACACACACTGCTCTTACCATACTACCCATCATTAATCACTACAACACCACCAACACACACTGCTCATATCATACTACCCATCATTAATCACTACAACACACACAACACCAACACACACTGCTCATACCATACTACCCATCATTAATCACTACAACACACACAACACCACCAACACACACTGCTCATATCATACTACCCATTATTAATCACTACAACACACACAACACCAACACACACTGCTCCTACCATACTACCCATCATTAATCACTACAACACACACAACACCAACATACACTGCTCATACCATACTACCGATCACTAATCACTGGAACACACAACACCAACACACACTGCTCATACCATACTACCCATCATTAATCACTGCAACACACAACACCAACACACACTGCTCATACCATACTACCCATCATTAATCACTGCAACACACAACACCAACACACACTGCTCATACCATACTACCCATCATTAATCACTGCAACACACAACACCAACACACACTGCTCATACCATACTACCCATCATTAATCACTGCAACACACAACACCAACACACACTGCTCATACCATACTACCCATCATTAATCACTACAACACACACAACACCAACACACAATGCTCATACCATACTACCCATCATTAATCACTACAACACACAACACCAACACACACTGCTCATGCCATACTACCCATCATTAATCACTGCAACACACAACACCAACACACACTGCTCATACCATACTACCCATTACTAATCACTGCAACACACACAACACCAACACACACTGCTCATACCATACTACCCATCATTAATCACTACAACACACACAACACCACCAACACACACTGCTCATATCATACTACCCATCATTAATCACTACAACACACACAACACCACCAACACACACTGCTCATACCATACTACCCATCATTAATCACTACAACACACACAACACCACCAACACACACTGCTCATACCATACTACCCATCATTAATCACTGCAACACACAACACCACCAACACACACTGCTCCTACCATACTACCCATCATTAATCACTACAACACACACAACACCAACACACACTGCTCATACCATACTACCCATCAATAATCACTGCAACACACAACACCAACACACACTGCTCATACCATACTACCCATCATTAATCACTGCAACACACAACACCAACACACACTGCTCATACCATACTACCCATCATTAATCACTACAACACACACAACACCAACACACACTGCTCATACCATACTACCCATCATTAATCACTACAACACACACAACACCACCAACACACACTGCTCATATCATACTACCCATCATTAATCACTACAACATACACAACACCAACACACACTGCTCATACCATACTACCCATCATTAATCACTACAACACACACAACACCACCAACACACACTGCTCATATCATACTACCCATTATTAATCACTACAACACACACAACACCAACACACACTGCTCCTACCATACTACCCATCATTAATCACTACAACACACACAACACCAACATACACTGCTCATACCATACTACCCATCACTAATCACTGCAACACACAACACCAACACACACTGCTCATACCATACTACCCATTACTAATCACTGCAACACACACAACACCAACACACACTGCTCATACCATACTACCCATCATTAATCACTGCAACACACCACACCAACACACACTGCTCATACCATACTACCCATCATTAATCACTGCAACACACAACACCACCAACACACGCTGCTCATACCATACTACCCATCATTAATCACTGCAACACACAACACCAACACACACTGCTCATACCATACTACCCATCATTAATCACTGCAACACACAACACCAACACACACTGCTCATACCATACTACCCATCACTAATCACTGGAACACACAACAACACCAACACACACTGCTCATACCATACTACCCATCATTAATCACTGCAACACAACAACACCAACACACACTGCTCATACCATACTACCCATCATTAATCACTGCAACACACAACAACACCAACACACACTGCCCATACCATACTACCCATCATTAATCACTGCAACACACAACACACAACACCAACACACACTGCTCATACCATACTACCCATCATTAATCACTGCAACACACAACAACACCAACACACACTGCCCATACCATACTACCCATCATTAATCACTGCAACACACAACAACACCAACACACACTGCTCATACCATACTACCCATCATTAATCACTACAACACACACAACACCACCAACACACACTGCTCATATCATACTACCCATTATTAATCACTACAACACACACAACACCAACACACACTGCTCCTACCATACTACCCATCATTAATCACTACAACACACACAACACCAACATACACTGCTCATACCATACTACCCATCACTAATCACTGCAACACACAACACCAACACACACTGCTCATACCATACTACCCATCATTAATCACTGCAACACACCACACCAACACACACTGCTCATACCATACTACCCATCATTAATCACTGCAACACACAACACCACCAACACACACTGCTCATACCATACTACCCATCATTAATCACTGCAACACACAACACCAACACACACTGCTCATACCATACTACCCATCATTAATCACTTCAACACACAACACCAACACACACTGCTCATACCATACTACCCATCACTAATCACTGGAACACACAACACCAACACACACTGCTCATACCATACTACCCATCATTAATCCCTGCAACACACAACAACACCAACACACACTGCCCATACCATACTACCCATCATTAATCACTGCAACACACAACAACACCAACACACACTGCTCATACCATACTACCCATCACTAATCACTGCAACACACAACACCACCAACACACACTGCTCATACCATACTACCCATCATTACAGTTTTTCTCAATTGCTTACACACAAAAACTCTAACTATGCACACAATGGTGAAAACCTGAAGCTATTGCATCAACAATAAAGACGTTGTCGGCAAAACTCTAAGCACAATTCCGTTGTTTTCACTCAAATAGCAATTCTAAATCCCATTTTTGCACTACTCTACACACAAATCCTATCATTTAGCTCAATTTTCATACTCTAATCATTTTTGTTCACATGGAAAACACTGGCCTCAAGCGCCACACCCTAATTACCAATTGGTCTAACTCATCCACACTTGCTCAAACTCAATTGGCTAAACTTTTCAATTATCTGTCAGAGCATAAATGAGACTTCAGGTGACTTCTGTGTTTGAAACAATGGAAGCGCAACTAGCAGAGAGAGGGAGAGCGAGAAGAGGTGTACGAGGAGGAGGAGGAGGAGGACGAGGACGAGGACGAGGACGAGGAAGAGGACGAGGAAGAGGAAGAAGAAGGGTGGCTATGTCAAATGAAATACGAGCGACATTAGTCGACCATGTTATCAACCATGGGTTGACGATGACAGAGGCCGGTCGGCTGCTCTGGTCCAGGACTGGTTCATTGCCCATCCACGCTTTTCTGGATTATTTCTACCCCCATATTCACCTTTCCTTAATCCAATAGAAGAATTATTTTCAGCGTGGCGCTGGAAGGTGTATGATCGCAACCCCCGTGAGCAAATGACCCTGCTCCAGGCGATGGAAGAGGCATGTGGAGACATTCATGCAGACGCCTGCCAGGGTTGGATAAGGCATACAAGGCGCTTTTTCCCCCACTGCTTGGGCAGAGAAAACATTGCATGCGATGTGGATGAGGTTCTCTGGCCCAATCAGGATCAGAGGCAGGATGCCAAGTAAAGTTTAATTTTGTTGTGTGTTGTTTTGTTGTTTTCGTCCCCCCCCCCCCCCCCATCTTGAACAGTGTTACTGTACAGTAACAAATAAAGATGTACACAGGTTCCAAGTGTTTTTCATCAGTGCCATTACATTATGAATTGCCAAAATGGGTAACACTTTTGTGTCTTGGCAAAACTTTGTAGCAATGTGGCAGTAACAGCTTTAGGTTTGAGGGAAGCTGGGTTGTGTGTGTGTGTGGTCCAATTGGAGCTCATTCAAAGGACGATACTGCATTGTATCGTACACAATACATACAAACTCAAAGTGACTGTTCACACGCTTTACTGAACTGCACTGAATTACTGTAGAATTAGGTTTACCTATGCCATATTTACTGTATTGTATCAGAACGCCAATAATTTCTTCATAATTTTATACATTTGAATATGTAATTGCATCATGATGCCAAAACGTATCTAAACAGTATTTTGATGGAAGTGTTTTAAATTGATCACACCAGTGTGAAACTGATGCTCAGTAAGATCTATTCGTATAATGGCCTGTGTTCAGTGTTTTGATGCAAAAATACGGTTTTGATAAGAGAGAACATGATTTTGAATGCAGTGTTTGATTTTGCAAGAGATTTGTGGAATTTTGCCAAAACAGTTAACTCTTACTCGGTTTGTGTGTAGAGTTTTGAGAAATTGAGCTATATTTTCAGGAATTGTGTTTAAGCAATTGAGAAAAACTGTAATCACTGCAACACAACAACACCAACACACACTGCTCATACCATACTACCCATCATTAATCACTGCAACACACAACAACACCAACACACATTGCCCATACCATACTACCCATCATTAATCACTGCAACACACAACACACAACACCAACACACACTGCTCATACCATACTACACATCATTAATCACTACAACACACAACACCAACACACACTGCTCATACCATACTACCCATCATTAATCACTGCAACACACACAATACCAACACACACTGCTCATACCATACTACCCATCACTAATTACTGCAACACACAACACCACCAACACACACTGCTCATACCATACTACCCATCATTAATCACTGCAACACACAACAACACACACTGCCCATACCATACTACCGATCATTAATCACTACAACACACAACAACACCAACACACACTGCTCATACCATACTACCCATCATTAATCACTGCAACACACAACAACACCAACACACACTGCTCATACCATACTACCCATCATTAATCACTGCAACACAACAACACCAACACACACTGCTCATACCATACTACCCATCATTAATCACTGCAACACACAACAACACCAACACACACTGCTCATACCATACTACCCATCATTAATCACTGCAACACAACAACACCAACACACACTGCCCATACCATACTACCTATCATTAATCACTGCAACACACAACACCAACACACACTGCTCATACCATACTACCCATCATTAATCACTGCAACACACAACACCAACACACACTGCTCATACCCTACTACCCATCATTAATCACTGCAACACAACAACACCAACACACACTGCCCATACCATACTACCCATCATTAATCACTGCAACACAACAACACCAACACACACTGCCCATACCATACTACCCATCATTAATCACTGCAACACACAACAACACCAACACACACTGTCCATACCATACTACCCATCATTAATCACTGCAACACACAACACACAACACCAACACACACTGCTCATACCATACTACCCATCACTAATCACTGCAACACACAACATCAACACACACTGCTCATACCATACTACCCACCATTAATCACTGCAACACACAACAACACCACACACACTGCCCATACCATACTACCCATCATTAATCACTGCAACACACAACAACACCAACACACACTGCTCATACCATACTACCCATCACTAATCACTGCAACACACAACAACACCAACACACACTGCTCATACCATACTACCCATCATTAATCACTGCAACACACAACAACACCAACACACACTGCCCATACCATACTACCCATCATTAATCACTGCAACACACAACAACACCAACACACACTGCTCATACCATACTACCCATCACTAATCACTGCAACACACAACAACACCAACACACACTGCTCATACCATACTACCCATCATTAATCACTGCAACACACAACAACACCAACACACACTGCCCATACCATACTACCCATCATTAATCACTGCAACACACAACAACACCAACACACACTGCTCATACCATACTACCCATCATTAATCACTGCAACACAACAACACCAACACACACTGCCCATACCATACTACCCATCATTAATCACTGCAACACACAACAACACCAACACACACTGCTCATACCATACTACCCATCATTAATCACTGCAACACACAACACCAACACCAGGAAGGAGAATGAATGAAGGAATTATTATATTTTAGTGACATTGCTTTTCTCATTATTGTCTATCGCTTTGTCATGCTTATAACCACTTGAAGGGTGTTTATAGAGGCATTTTGAAAGAGTTTATTGAATAAATACAAAATTCAAAACTGATTTTCAATATGAGTTAATCCCAACACTTACCTGTAGGTTAACCCAAATTAATCCCAACACTTACCTGTCGGTTAACCCAAATTAACCAAAACCTTACTTGTCCATTCAACCCTGCCACAGTAGTCCACCCTGTCACATCAGTATCCACCCGAATGGATGTATCATGAGATTATGAAATTTTTAAAAAAAAGTATACATCAGTCCATGTTTCAGATCTGTGATGGTTCCGGGTTTTACTCAGTGCAGTTATCCAGCTAACTCAGTAATCCTAGTTTATGGTACAGGCACTTGGTGGCTAAACTGTAGGACTAGCTGACTATAGGCTGGTCAGCTGGTGAACAGCTGGTCAACCAGCTCAAACCAGAATTGTCGAAAGCACATCTTAAACCATCAATGACTGGTTTAAGGAGGAATATTTTAGCAGGGAGGGATGCAGGCAACCGCAGAAACCCTCTTTCCACCCGATAATGGCGTTCTGCAAGGAAGGCTGAGTGTGTCTAAAAAAAGTTAATTTTCTTCTTTGCAAAATGTTTATCAAACTCAAAAAGTTCAAGAGGTGCCCACCCACTGCCCAGCGGAGCAGCAGATGTATTAGTCACATGCTTTCATCAGTGTATGCTGTATGATGTGCTATTCTAAAGCACAGCTCTCTCCATTACCTTCATCAGTGCTGTAGATGTGCTATTCTAAAGCACAGCTCTCTCCATTACCTTCATCAGTGCTGTAGATGTGCTATTCTAAAGCACAGCTCTCTCCATTACCTTCATCAGTGCTGTAGATGTGCTATTCTAAAGCACAGCTCTCTCCATTACCATGATAAGTGAGGATATTATAAAGAGGAATGGATTGTGGAGTCCAGCTCTGGATCTGTGTTTGTATCATGTTTGTAAGGGAGGGTGTGTGCTTGATTATCTGGGAAATTAAATTCCAGTTTTATTAACACATGAGAGAACTGACAGAATCTGAAGAACAGGGCTGGTGTAAAACTGCTTGCAGATCAGACACACTCAAACCTCAGTGGTACAATGCTGCCCCCTGCAGGAAGTACTGTCTCTGATAATCAGGCGTGTCTAACAGGAAGAGGGAAGTACAGAGTCTCACTGGTGGACGCTTTAGTTACATCGGGGGCCTTTTAACATGATTTCAGCATATACTGTACATTTCATAAATTTAGGAACTTCTGAAAATATTGACGGAGAAACATACACTGAGAAAAAGAACAGAGATTTGAGATTAATTTTAAAGACAAAAGTCCTTCTTTGATACAGTTTGTGTAACAGCAGTAAGTAAAAGTGAAACTAAACTACGGATTTACCAGAAACCATTACTGAGCTCAGAACAGACTGAGTCAGAATGGCGTCTGGATCTTCCCTCCTGGAAGAGGAGCTCTCCTGTCCTGTGTGCACTGATATCTTCAGGGATCCTGTTGTCCTGAGATGCAGTCACAGCTTCTGTAAGGCCTGTCTGCAGCAGTGCTGGGAACAGAAGGAATGTCGGGAGTGCCCAGTTTGCAGGAGAAGATCTTCTATGGATCATCCTCCCGTTAACCTGTCTCTGCGGAATACCTGTGAGGCGTTCTTAAAGGAGAGAAGTCAGAGAGCTAAAGCAGGATCTGAAGTGCTCTGCAGTCTGCACAGTGAGAAACTCAAACTCTTCTGTTTGGAGGATCAAATACCCGTCTGCTTTGTTTGTCAAACCTCAGAAAAACATGAAAACCACAAACTGCGACCAGTTCAGGACGCCGCTCACACGTATAAGGTAATTCTCAGATAAAATATTTCACATTTTACCAAATTCTTTATTGCTTGTAAGAATTTTCAGTTTTCTTTTGTAAACTCACTGGGATTCAAAATTATTGGGATTTACTAAAAGTGTTTTGAGGTGGTCCAGCAACTTTATCAAAGTCTATCACACACTTGGAAGTGGCATTCTAAGCAAATAGTTGTTCATTTTGATTTAATCTGTTTGATGTAAAAAGGAATACCTTGTGATTTTTTCAGAATCATTTTTTTTTATCACTTCAATTTGACGACACTTTCTTAATCAGTGAATCAAAACTTTTAATATTTAACAGACAGAACTGTATAAAATGACCTTTGTTCTCAGGCCCGACTGCAGTTTGAGCTCCTAACTACGTGTCACATGACTGACAGAGAGAGACAGGAGGGAGGGGCAGGGTACTATTTAGACAGTAATGTTATATTTTGTATTATGTTTTACATTTTAAAACTGTTGCCAGGTGACTAGATTGCTGATCCAGGAGGCATTGCAGACTGTCTCCTTCATATTGATTGGATATAGTGGCCCTACTGAAAGAATTATAAAGCTCGCCACAAATGTTAAAGAAGTCCGCAACTGCTTCTTCAGCTGACAGGACATGAATGACCACAAGGTGCAGATAATATTTGGACTGCAGTAGTTTGGACTGAGGCCTCCATGCTTTCTGGACATGAGGGAAGTACCATAATAACATTACTTTCTGTGAAAAATAGGCTCCACGAAATACATGCTTATTTCAGTGAATTCTTACATTGAAGCATTCATGCATCAGTGTTTAGCAGGGTTTATCATATTTTGAGCCCCAGGAATGGAACTTTAAATCTGGGACATTTTAATTTTAAAACGTTTGTAAATAGATTTTGACAAGTCATACCTGTTTACCTGGCTGGCATGTCCTGTCACTGCACTGATATGTGTCTCAGTGAACACAATGTTTTTACACAAGCTGTGACCTGAGTCTCCATTCTGGCTCCCCTCTGTCTGAGCAGGGGGCTCTTGTGCTGTCTGTGTAGGCAGTGAAGTTTACTGTCGGTCTGTTTCCTCAGTAAAGTGTGGACTCTGTCATTTATTTCCAGGAGAAACTCAGGACTGCACTGGCTCCACTGCAGGAGAAGCTAAAAGCCTTTAATGAAGTGAAATTAATCTGTGATGAAACAGCAGAGCACATCAAGGTACTGTACTGAGGCCTTTAAATCACAGTGTTGAAAATGCAGCACTGAATTGTGCTGAAATGATGGTGAATAATGTTTATTCCAGAGCCAGGCCCAGCACACAGAGAGACATATAAAGATGGAGTTTGAGAAACTTCAGCAGTTCCTAAAAGATGAAGAGGCAGCCAGGATCTCTGCACTGAGGGAGGAAGAGGAGCAGAAGAGTCAGATGATGAAGGTGAAGATTGAGAAGATGACAGAAGAGATATCATCCCTTTCAGATCAAATCAGAGTCATAGAACAGGAGCTGGGAGCTGAAGACATCTCATTCCTGCAGGTAAGGCCTGTGTCATAATCACACATAAAACACGTTTGTCAATATTGTCAGATATTAATATGTTTTATTTATACAGTTTTCAGGGTCTGATTATTGGTTATAATGATAAAAATTCACTCTTATTCTCTTATTTCAGAGCTACAAAGATGTGGAGAAACAGTATGTGAACTCCAACCTCTCTATTTAATATTTTAATATCACCTTCCTTTCTCTCTTCAGTTTAAATGTGAGCAGTTGTTTACAAGCACTGTAGCATTTGACCAATGATGAGTTATAAGGGGAGCAGACTGAAAAAATCAAACAAGAATCTTTCATTCAAACCTGAAACAGTTAAAATAAAATCATTGTATAATTTTATATGATAAGGAAACATAATGATCATATTTAATTAGTGATAGTACTAACCCCCCCATATGCTCCTGTGAGTGTGTGTCCCTCAGTGGGGTCAGGCTGCTTCATATCTGGCAGCCAGTGGGGCTGTGTGGCAGAGCGCTGGGAGGGATGGAGCCATTTTCTTATAGAATGAAGATCTGATGTTGGTGCTGATAATCTTCTATGGTAATGAAGCCAAGCCCACAGCACAAGTGACTCCTGAATATTATTGCAGAGCCCAGTGCACACTGGCGGATCCAGAGAAGGTCTCAGGAGCGCTGATTGATGTGGCCAAGCACCTGGGCAATCTGAAATACAGAGTGTGGGAGAAGATGCTGGGGACTGTTCAATACAGTGAGTACTGGGGGCAGGGAGCTCCACATTGTCACTGTACAGGGGGAATCTTCAGCATCCTTTCCACAAGCTGATAAAGCCAGTCAGAGTCATATTGGTCCCGTCTGTGTAAGAGCCCTGGAGTGAAGAGACTGAGGCCAGTCCTTAATCTCACTGATGCTCATAATAAATGCTGCTTTAAGAGTGATACTGTATTTAAGGGGAAGGACAGGAGCTACACAAACACTGACAGGCTTTGCTCTTACAATGATAATAGAACATGGCACATATACAAAATATTATCAGCTTTAAGTTTCTGGTGCTTCTCTCACACATGTATCTGAGGCTATAATGGTTGTTTGTGTGAAACCCAGTTTATATCATTAGGAGCCCATTGTGTCTGAGGGTTTCCCTTTGTGCAGATCAGTGCTGACGTCTCATTCTCTGTCCCTTCAGCTCCTGTGACTCTGGACCCAAACACAGCACATCCTGAACTCCTACTGTCTGAGGATCTGACCAGTGTGAGATACAGTGATGAGAGACAGCAGGTTCCTGATAATCCAGAGAGATTTGATAAGTGGTTGTGTGTGCTGGGCTCTGAGGGATTCAGCTCAGGGAGACACTGCTGGGATGTAGAAGTGGGGGATGGAGTTTACTGGGAGGTGGGTGTGGCTAAAGAGTCCATCAGCAGGAAAGGGGTTGTGTATCTGAGACCAGGAGGAGTGTGGAGTATAGTGCAGCACAATGGGAAATACACAGCCCTGACCTCCCCATCTACAGCCCTCACTGTGCAGATGACACTCCAGAGGGTCAGAGTGCAGCTGGACTGGGACAGGGGGGAGGTGTCATTCTCTGACCCCCAGTAACAACACTCCTCTCTACACTTTTAAACACTCCTTCACTGAGAGACTGTTTCCATTCTTCACTCCTGGTTCTCTGCAGATCTGTCCACTGAAGGTGTCTGTAAGAGTGGAATAGCACTGTGGGGTTGTTGATCTGCTGAGAAAATATGACAATATTTAACTAGAATGTAAAGTTTATGAATAAACTTTGGTGTGATTGCTTCAGCTGTATGGATTTTTAAAGTTGCTGTATCCAGATTAAAAAGTTAAAGAGCTGTAGCATCTTAAAACTAATTAAAATCTTAAATTAGTCAGGAGGAATGGACTATAATGTTCAGTTAGAGCTTTAGAATGTTCAGTTATGGATTGAGAGCAGTAGAGAGGAGAGGAAGAGGAGAGAGGAGGAGGATGAGAGGAGGATAGAGGAGAGGAGGGATCCCTTAAAGTGTTCTTCAGTGAGAGTGAAGAGGAGTCTTCTCCACTCTTAGGTTATTCACACCATTAAAATAGTTGGTGAGTGGGGAAGTTATAATGAGTGGGCTAGTAATGGTAATAAGCCTATCTCTCGCCGCAATTTTGAAAAAGGAAGTGACGCAATGTCGTTGTATCCCGGTTTCCTGCCAGTGGCGGTAGCAATGGCTAACTGTGTGGAAGAATTGGGTGAAACAATAATCTTTAGCAGATTTTTAGCACATCTACCAAAACTCCGTCTTTCAGACGTTGGTACATTAATAGAAAGACACACAAAGACAAAACATTCAAAAATGGATAAGGGATACAAGTTTTTTCATGAAGAATTTATCTTTAATTACGAAGGTAAAATACCAAGTAGCTAGCTAGCTAACGTTAGCCACTTGCTTGCTAGCTTTTTTTACTAGCCCGTTAACTATATATTTAGCCTATATATGTATTTATGATATCTTGAGGATGTTAATGAAAGTGTTGCCATTGTTCACTTTCGAATTTGATCCATATTTTACATGTAGATGGTGGCCTACTAGTAATCTATCGATAGCCTATACTATCGTGCAGCCATTGAGTTTGCATATTTAACATCCTGTTGTTGCCTACACTAATATGTAATATAGACTGTAGCTAATATATATCTAGCTAGATAATTTCCATAATATTTGTCCCATTTCGATACCCAAAAAAACATTATCTCTTTCATGTTCTCTTGGGCGCAGTATCCAACATAGTAGACAGTCAAGTGATAGTGCAAGCTCGGTGCTACAGATCTCTGAAAAAAAGCGAGGAGCCACACAAACTTGGTGTAGTAATGCTGTCAGGATATCCCACGAACCGAGACAACTGTATCTGCAGTAGCTATTATGTTCATATATATTATTGCATTTAAAACATATTGACTATGTAAATATTTTAAAAAAGCTGTAAAGTCATCTCGATTCGTGAAGGGTACTTAAATCAGTTCCGGAGTTGTTAATCATAGCAGTAGGGGTCTAATAGCCATTGTATTCTAGCAACTAAAGCAGAGCATACACTACAGTATTTTACCCCGTCTTAAGCCGGCGATACACTACACGACTGAAAATCTTTACATCGGGGGAACTGCTCACAATACATTTCATTATCTAAATCTTTGAGTCGGTGTGGGTGGTCAAACTACACAATTTGTTTCCAGGAATTTGATGCTGTACAACAATCCAAGAAGCTTCATTGTTTTGGTCTGAGAAACGCTTGTTTTTATCAACGGCCACCCATTGGCTAGTCTGTGCCAAATCACGGCGTGTCAAAGATCTAAGGATTTCACTATGACTCTGCTAAGACGGGGTAAAATCGTGTTGTGTATCCCCGGCTTAATCAGATAATGTACCACACCCAAATTGAGTCTTAAAACTGAAATTCAATTGACAGGTATGAAATCAATCAAATGCACTACAATAAATGGTTATTTGATCAAATTGAATTTATCGGTATTAAGACCATACTGCTGATGACTTTTTATATTGTTTATGTAATCTGTCTTATGAATGTTTAATAAACTTGCTACTCTCACTATTCTTTGCTTAAAGTTAAGTTCATATGTTCTTCAAAGGTGTGTGTGTGTGTGTGTGTGTGTGTGTGTGTGTGTGAACATCCATTTTCACATATGACGTTTTGAGATGTAGCCTACAAAGTACAAGTTAGGTCAGTGGTTCTCAATCACGAGGGCCGCAGTGACTGCAGGGGTGGGGTCCGTTACTCGAAAACATTTCCTCCTCCTGCGTGCATGCGTGAGTCCTTCCTTCACCTGATCTGTAGATCATGGACTGTTGAAAGCAATATGGCAGAAACCTAACCTCGACAATCACTAGTCACTTCAGATCAGAGAAATCATGAAGGGAGGGGGGTGGTAGTGGTGGAGACAATTCTCGAGTAATGGGACTCACCCACCCCAGGTATTTGATCCAACCATGCACTACACCACCTGATTTGACTTATTACCTCGAGTTTGGTTCAGTCAGGACCATAATTAGTTAAATCAGGTGGTGTAAGTGCACGGTTGTAATAAATACCCATAGACATTGTGGCTCTCCAGGAATGTGATTGAGAGGTTGAGTGTCATTGATTCAGGAAAAGGTGATTATAGTAGAATTTGGTGGTTAGATCATTGGCTGACAGAAACACACCGGAGAGCTGATCTCTGGGTTGGTTACCACTGTTAAAAAGACAATATTATCACACATACATGTTTCTTCCATGAGTTTCAGTTCTGAATCTCTTACTAATATTCACTATTCACGCTACTACTAACCCTATTAACTATATGTACTTGCAACTGACACCATGATATTAATGTTGTAGATGGCACTGGACGCTGGAACTGGGCCCATCACACTGAAGAGCTTTGCCTGTACATGTGCTGCTGGTAAAGGGTTATGTAACCACATTGTGGCATTGCTTTATCAGACAGCACACTACAGTACTATGGGTACCAGGGTGGTCCCACTCCCTGTGGCTTGTACAAGCAAGCTTCAGTCTTGGCACAGGCCACGCAATCAGGTAAACACACACACTGCAAGCCATGCCTAGGAAAATATAACACTCACCCCTGGTCTAGGAGGGCTGCAATGGCTGCAGATATTTACTAAAACCAAGTAACTCAACTTCTATAACAAGGGGGCATACTTATCAGGTGTAGTCAGTGCTTAGTTTGAGCAAATACCAGCAACTACTTGCAGCCCTCCAGGACGATGCTTATTTACACATGATACATGCTTAAAATGAGTGTTGACATTTAACTTCAGAAATTAAAACAAAAAAAGCCCTCTGCAAGCCCACCTCTATATGAAATCCATTTTTGTTTGTAAGGGGATTCACCCAGAACCAATTGACCAGCTTCTGGTCAAAAAGCCCAAGGCATCTGCCAGCTGTGGGGTGAAATCAACCCTTTACAGGGCATACAAAGGTAATTATGCATTTATGGTTTCCCAAAGCATTCAAAACAAAGACTTTTCATTAAGCATTATTAACCCGTGTTATAATGCGGGAAGAATAAAAATATACTTTTTGGTCAAATAAATTATTATAAGTTGAAACATTTTCAATATGGACACGACTTCAATAAAGCTCAGACTTTATTAACCATTTACAATTTTCAGGCTTTTTTCATTATAATGCTTTTCAATGGCAGAAGACTACTCCTGTACTACATTATAATAGATCTGCTTAGTTACTGATATGATATCCACCACACTCCTTTAAGCTTTATCGGTCCTGTGTTTTAGGATCCCTTCCAGACAAGAGATTCTTGTCAATTGGACAAAGTCTTAAAGACGTACAGCCACAACCATTGATATGTCAGGCGCTTGATGGTATGGCAAACCTGAAAATGGTTGATTCAAATTTTGGACCAGTCCCATTCGGATCGCCACTGTCATATCAATGCCCCCCAACACCACCACAGACCAAAGACACCTGCCACCACCCTGATGCTCCTGTCTTCCCGCCGCTGCCTCTGTTGGGATACACTCTGCCTCAAAATCTATCCTTCGTCGCCAACCTACATCACTTCTACCACCTGGAGTGTGTGGCTGTCTCTCGCGATTTATCAGCTGTGCTGGAGAGCGAGACAAGGGAGTAGAGCAAGAGCCAGCTGTGGAGTGCCGCTCGCCAGACCCGACTTACAGCCAGCCGGTTCCATGATGTAATCCATGCCAGGGGAGAGGAGTCCAGTCAGCGCTGGGCAGAGATTATTAAAAGGCACCCGACAGACACCAGCCATGAAGAGGGGCTTGGGGCTTGAGGCTGAAGTTCTCCAGCAATATGCAGAGATTTGCCAAGTCAATGTCTCTGCATGTGGCTTCATTGTCCACCCTGATGCTCCGCATCTGGGGGCAAGTCCAGATGGCCGAGTGGTGGACCCCAGGGAGGATCCCCCCTTCGGGCTGGTGGAAGTGAAATGTCCGGATGTGGAGTCCATCACGGTGGCAAATCATGTCCGAATTACTGGTGGGAAAGCGCAACTAAAAAAAAGTCACAGGTACTACACACAGGTGCAAGGCCAGCTTGCTGTGACTGGCCTTGCATGGTGTGACTTTGTCAGACACCAGGGGCGACATAACAGTGGAGCGAGTGTGGCGAGATGATGCTTTCATCTCTGCCATGAAGTATGGACTGGACCTGTTCTTTTTCAACACGTTCATGGACGTTTATCTAGGACGTCATTAGAACAATTTTGTCTACCTCAGACTATCCCTGTGATGGCCATGAACCCTGAAGAAAAAAAAAAAAGACTGAATAAATTACTCACGAATATAACATTTGACCATTACACACACATACAGGTTCAAAAATTGCAGTTATTGCTAAAGGATCATTAGTTTCCCTGTACATTAGTTTCCCTCTGTACAGGTACTCACAGGAAGCGGCGAACGTGAACGCTGATCCATTGCTCCCCAAAATTTATTTTTGTAGCGCTTGCAGTTGACACAAGCAAGCACTTTACTGTCGGGTAAGTGAGGACTAGGTAAAATGTGTATTATCTGAATCCAGCGGTTCCAACAGTCAATGCCCTTGTTAAAACGTTCAGCACTCTGAATACTGAACACAAGCGATATTGCGTGCTAGAACCCCTCACTTATCCTACATTCAAAATAAGCTTTACGTGATTTAATTGAATAATTATTATTAAAAATGACAATCATCAATTAAATCGCCGAATTCTTTGATAGGTAAGTCGAACAGTAACCTGGTGGATCAACCAAACAAGCCAAAACAAAGTCTAAATCAGGTCTTGAGATTAAGTAATTTTATTAAATGAAAACATTCAATTAGAATATTGACTGGGAATCATACATTCACGAAGGAATGTAGGCTGACTACTTATAATTTACAAGATGGAAGACATTAAACCAGACATTAATTTGAATATACCAGTAAAGAGAGATAAGCCAAAAATTGCCAAATTATTTACCCTCCAGCTGAACAGGAACAAAAGGAAACGCATGAGGAACCAAAAAGAATGACTTCTTCACCAAACAAACTCCAAAACTGACTAACTTCTTTTTCTGCGGTACACTCATAAAATACCTCCACAGGAAGACCATCCCTGTCCTGATTGGGTTAAGGTATGGGGGGAGGGGGGGGAGAGGGGTCATTTATGACAAAGACTGGCTTATCTTTGATGTTGGGGGGTGAGAGTAAGAGAGTGACAGAGATAGAGAGAAGGGGGGAAATATTAGATATCCTACATTACATTCCAAACAATATGTACAATTATTTACATGAAATAAACTAAAAAGTAAGTAGAAAGAAAGACAGACACAATTGTAATTGTATTTTTTGTTGTGCTGGCCAGTTGAAAGAGGGGGAGGCGCTGACACACCCAGCGTCCATTACCCCCCTCCATGGGTGGGAGAAAGAGGGGGAGGCGCTGACACGCCCAGCGTCCATTACCCCCCCTCCATGGGTGGGAGAAAGAGGGGGAGGCGCTGACACGCCCAGCATCCATTACCCCCCTCCATGGGTGGGAGAAAGAGGGGGAGGCGCTGACACGCCCAGCGTCCATTACCCCCCTCCATGGGTGGGAGAAAGAGGGGGAGGCGCTGACACGCCCAGCGTCCATTACCCCCCTCCATGGGTGGGAGAAAGATGGGGAGGCGCTGACACGCCCAGCGTCCATTACCCCCCTCCATGGGTGGGAGAGAAAGAGAGGGAGGCGCTGACACGCCCAGCGTCCATTACCCCCCCTCCTGAGCTGCTCATAACAGTAAGTGTCTAGCCTAACTCCATAGGTCCTTGGAAATTAACCAGAACACAGCAGTTGGTCCAGATCTGGTTAATGCTGCCTGAGAGAGTGAGAGGAAGTGTTGAGTCAAAGATGTGGTACTCCTTGATCCTTCTGATCACTCGCTCCACAAGGATCCTCAGGCGGGCAATGGCTTGTGTTCGCTCAGTCTCCTCCCTTGAGAACTTAGCTCGATGCTTGAAGGGCGGTATGATGAGACTTGCTCCTACGGTCTCCAGCAAAGGCTCGATCAGAAAACCCTTGTCAGACATTACTCCGTCCCCTTGCTCCAACAGCCCAATGAATCCTGACTGCTTTGTAATCTCCTTGTCAGAGATTGCACCAGTGTAGAGCTTTGAAACAAATGTTACAGCCCCAGAGGGAGAAACGCCAACAAGCCCCTTGAAAGTGGTATGGGATTTGTAGGTGGAATATGTCTCAGAGTGGAGAGTGAGGGCAGTTGGTGTTTCACACCGGAGCTCCGTACAGTCCACGATCACTCTCACATGGGGGTAGTACACCTTGAATTTGGGTGGCATCCACCTCCTCACCTGGTCCCTGGTCATCCATATGGGCATGGAACCTAAAATGAGGTAGAGATAGTTGGCCCATGTTATGATGACCCGCTCACCGTTGACACAGACACCCCAAACATGTCTGCCAAAACCTTCTCTTTTAGCCCAACAGCAGTGCGCAGAGAGTACATGAAGTACTCATCAATGACTGGTAGCTTTCGTTGGGGACTTGGTGTTGCCTCTGAAACAGCTTCCACTCCCATTCTCTGAGCCTTGCTCCAATAAACCAGCGAACTCGCAGAGGGTTCAATGGCCTGCCAGAAGAGTGATAAAATGCGCTCCGATGGGAATCTGGTGTAGTACCGGAAATCTTCATCTGAAACACAAAATCTTCTTAACTGGGGCTGCTGCACGAGCGACAACCTTCGCACAGCTGCCTCCAATTCTTCAATCCTCCTCAGTGCTGCATCCATTGCCCCTGTTGTGAGTACACAAAACAAAAACAAAAAATACATAAGCTATGTCTGTTTCTCAAAACAAACATGAAGAAAATAAGTGATCTGCAAGCAGTGTTTGTTGCAATTAAAATCACAACATAGCTACAGGTACCTCCCAAAAAAACAGAAACACCAGTTTTCCATAAAATGAAACCTTGATTATCTACGGTTTTGAGACTCTCAAATCATATGCAAGATTAGATTATAGCTTGTTTTTTTCTGAATATGGCAATTAATCATAATTGACTATTAATCATATGATTATAAAATAATATGGACCTATATAGTCTTTTGACTTCAAAGCTTAACGGAGTTGTAATATGAGCACAACAAACAAGTAGGTGTGCTTGGTGTGTGATTTCATTCAGCGAGTTTGAGCGAAACCGTATTCCCTAGCTAGCGATGTATTTGTGTGCAGACCCTGCAGGCGCATAAGAAGCATAAAATCATATATAACTGGGGGGCAAAAAATATACCAAGGCTTCATTTGTTTTCTGCGGTTTTTTGGTTTGATTAAAAAAATATATATCTCATGATCTGCCTCCTCCTCAGCCACCAACTTGTCGACGGTCAGAAATGTGCGTCGTGCACAGCACTACTAGCTATATGGCCACAGCTAAAAATACGAGCTAGCTAATCTTGTTGGCTAGCTAGCTAACCTAAAACCTCACTGGTTGAATTAACCAATTTAAAATAACAATACAAACAACAATCAACAAAACAGAATGGTAACCAAGTAGGTTAGCTAGCTAGCTAATCAAGTTAATAATATACACTTACCGGCAGGTGGTCGAGCATCGTAGTCATGATCGGACACCGCAGGAACAGCGGCGGCCATCTCTACCTCTTCGCCGTTTTCCGCAATCTCCCGAACATCAGACTCAAGTCGTTCCGTAGCCCTTGCATACGGTGACTTTTCTACGGGAAGAACCTGTTTGCCCATGCAAAATGACAAGGCACCGCATCTTTCCTCACACGTTTCAGGCCACCCGGCGTCAGGAACACGTCTCCCTCCTCAAAATGGGCGCTACAGATGTAGGTGCACTTCATTACTTTGAACAAAGGCCCTTCCTCTCTCTTCACGACCTGGACCCACATCTTCTTTCGGCCTTCGTCTTCCGGGAAATTGTGAAAACTTAAATATGGGTGCGTTTGTTTGCTGTTTTTGCACAAAGGGGACACAGCACCACCTCTTGCTTCTACTTTGCGCCATGGCGAATGGTGGGGGCGGAAGTGAAGATAGACTGGGGTAGTTGGTGAGTGGGGTAGTTAGTGAGTCTGGGGTAATCATACTGGGGTAGTAGGTGAGTGGGGTAGTTAGTGAGACTGGGGTAATCATACTGGGGTAGTAGGTGAGTGGGGTAGTTAGTGAGTCTGGGGTAATCATACTGGGGTAGTAGGTGAGTGGGGTAGTTAGTGAGTCTGGGGTAATCATACTGGGGTAGTAGGTGAGTGGGGTAGTTAGTGAGTCTGGGGTAATCATACTGGGGTAGTTGGTGAGTGGGGTAGTTAGTGAGTCTGGGGTAATCATACTGGGGTAGTTGGTGAGTGGGGTAGTTAGTGAGTCTGGGATAATCATACTGGGGTAGTAGGTGAGTGGGGTAGTTAGTGAGTCTGGGGTAATCATACTGGGGTAGTTGGTGAGTGGGGTAGTTAGTGAGTCTGGGGTAATCATACTGGGGTAGTTGGTGAGTGGGGTAGTTAGTGAGTCTGGGGTAATCATACTGGGGTAGTAGGTGAGTGGGGTAGTTAGTGAGTCTGGGGTAATCATACTGGGGTAGTTGGTGAGTGGGGTAGTTAGTGAGTCTGGGGTAATCATACTGGGGTAGTTGGTGAGTGGGGTAGTTAGTGAGTCTGGGGTAATCATACTGGGGTAGTTGGTGAGTGGGGTAGTTAGTGAGTCTGGGGTAATCATACTGGGGTAGTAGGTGAGTGGGGTAGTTAGTGAGTCTGGGGTAATCATACTGGGGTAGTTGGTGAGTGGGGTAGTTATAGTCAGTGGGGTAGTTAGTGAGTCTGGGGTAATCATACTGGGGTAGTAGGTGAGTGGGGTAGTTAGTGAGTCTGGGGTAATCATACTGGGGTAGTTGGTGAGTGGGGTAGTTAGTGAGTCTGGGGTAATCATACTGGGGTAGTTGGTGAGTGGGGTAGTTAGTGAGTCTGGGGTAATCATACTGGGGTAGTTGGTGAGTGGGGTAGTTAGTGAGTCTGGGGTAATCATACTGGGGTAGTTGGTGAGTGGGGTAGTTAGTGAGTCTGGGGTAATCATACTGGGGTAGTAGGTGAGTTGGGTAGTTAGTGAGTCTGGGGTAATCATACTGGGGTAGTAGGTGAGTGGGGTAGTTATAGTCAGTGGGGTAGTTAGTGAGTCTGGGGTAATCATACTGGGGTAGTAGGTGAGTGGGGTAGTTATAGTCAGTGGGGTAGTTAGTGAGTCTGGGGTAATCATACTGGGGTAGTTGGTGAGTGGGGTAGTTAGTGAGTCTGGGATAATCATACTGGGGTAGTAGGTGAGTGGGGTAGTTAGTGAGTCTGGGGTAATCATACTGGGGTAGTTGGTGAGTGGGGTAGTTAGTGAGTCTGGTGTAATCATACTGGGGTAGTAGGTGAGTGGGGTAGTTAGTGAGTCTGGGGTAATCATACTGGGGTAGTTGGTGAGTGGGGTAGTTAGTGAGTCTGTGGTAATCATACTGGGGTAGTTGGTGAGTGGGGTAGTTAGTGAGTCTGGGGTAATCATACTGGGGTAGTTGGTGAGTGGGGTAGTTAGTGAGTCTGGGGTAATCATACTGGGGTAGTAGGTGAGTGGGGTAGTTAGTGAGTCTGGGGTAATCATACTGGGGTAGTAGGTGAGTGGGGTAGTTATAGTCAGTGGGGTAGTTAATGAGTCTGGGGTAATCATACTGGGGTAGTAGGTGAGTGGGGTAGTTATAGTCAGTGGGGTAGTTAGTGAGTCTGGGGTAATCATACTGGGGTAGTAGGTGAGTGGGGTAGTTATAGTCAGTGGGGTAGTTAATGAGTCTGGGGTAATAATACTGGGGTAGTAGGTGAGTGGCGTAGTTATAGTCAGTGGTAATCATACTGGGGTAGTAGGTGAGTGGGGTAGTTAGTGAGTCTGGGGTAATCATACTGGGGTAGTAGGTGAGTGGGGTAGTTATAGTCAGTGGGGTAGTTAGTGAGTCTGGGGTAATCTACTACTATAATAACTATGCAAGAGAACAGAACAGTAGTGTGTTGCTGAAGCATCACACTAATAACTATGCAAGAGAACAGTAGTGTGTTGCTGAAGCATCACGCTAACTAGAATGTAAAGTTTATGAATAAACTTTGGTGTGATTGCTTCAGCTGTATGGATTTTTAAAGTTGCTGTATCCAGATTAAAAAGTTAAAGAGCTGTAGCATCTTAAAACTCATTAAAATCTTAAATTAGTCAAGAGGAATGGATTATAATGTTCAGTTAGGGCTTTAGAATGTAACAGAATGTTCAGTTAGGATTTTAGAATGTTCACTTACGGCTGGGGGGCAGTTGTAGTCAGTGGGGTAGTTAGTGAGTCTGGGGTAATCATACTGGGGTAGTAGGTGAGTGGGGTAGTTTCTTTTGAGCAGCACAAAATTACATTACATTACATTTATTTAGCAGACGCTTTTATCCAAAGCGACGTACAGTAAGTGCGTACAGAGACATCATCATCATTACAGAACAGACAAGGCAAAGCACATCCTTTGCATAATGTAGCAGCTATCCCTAGCAATGAACGTTGACTGTAGTTCACAGTAAGCTGTGGGCAAATCAGCAACACCACACTTTCATTCCAAATACTATTATAAACTATACTATTATAAACCATTCCAAATACTATTATAAACTATGCTATTATAAACCATTCCAAATACTATTATAAACTATAATAAACAGACAGGAAAACACAGGGAACAGGGAACTGATATTCCTAGGTGAGGATATCAGTCAAGGTGGAGTCTGAAGAGGTGTGTCTTCAGGCCTCGACGGAATGCAGGCAGGGTTGGAGTAGAACGTAGGGGAATGGGAAGTTCATTCCACCACTGAGGTGCTAATGTGGAAAAACTCCGCAGTCGGGACAAGCGAGAGCCTTTGACACGGAGGGGGGGAAGTGCCAGTCGCCCTGCTGTAGAAGAGCGAAGTGGTCGAGCAGGAACATAGTTCTGGATTAAGTCCTGCAGGTAGGCGGGGCCTGTCCTATTGGCTGCAGTGTAGGCCAGGGTCAGAACTTTGAACCTGATCCTGGCTGCAACTGGCAGCCAGTGGAGAGACCTCAGCAGGGGGGTTACGTGGGAAACTTTCGGGAGGTTGAACACAAGCCGGGCAGCTGCATTCTGGATCAGTTGAAGAGGCAGAATGGCGCAGGCCGGTAGGCTTGCGAGCAGGGTGTTGCAGTAGTCCAGGCGTGAGGTGACCATGGTCTGGACAAGAAGCTGGGTGGAGTAGGTGGTCAGGTACGGTCGAATCCTCCTGATGTTGTACAGGAGGAACCTGCAGGACCGTGCCGTCGCCCTGATGTGCTCTTTGAAGTCCAGCCGGTCGTCCAGGACCACCCCCAGGTTCCTTGCAGAGCGGGAGGCAGCCACCACGGTCCCATCAACGGTGATGGAGAGGTCATGTAGTGGGGAGGTCTTGTACGGCATGAAGAGGAGCTCTGTCTTGTCAAGGTTGAGCTTCAGGTGATGGGTAGCCATCCACTCAGAGATGTCAGTCAGACAAGCAGATATCCTCTCCTTAACCTGTGGGGTAGAGGGAGGGAAAGAGAGGAAGAGTTGAGTATCGTCAGCATAGCTATGGTATGAGAAGCCATGTGCATGGATTACTGAGCCAAGAGACTTAGTATACATAGAGAACAGCAGAGGACCCAGTACAGATCCCTGCGGGACTCCTGTAGACAGGGGACGGGGAGCAGAGACGGAACCCTTCCAGGAGACTTGGTAGGATCTATCAGTGAGATACGATACAAACCAAGAGAGGGCAGTTCCAGAAATGCCCATCTCAGCGAGTGTGGAGATCAGGAGTTTGTGGTTGACCGTGTCGAATGCCGCAGACAGGTCAAGGAGAATCAGAACAGAGGAGAGGGAGGAGGCTCTAGCAGTGGCGAGTGCCTCAGTCACAGCCAGGAGAGCAGTTTCGGTGGAATGGCCGGTTCTGAAGCCAGACTGATGCGGGTCAAGCAGGTTGTTCTGGTGGAGAAAAACAGACAGTTGGTTAAGGACAGCACGTTCAATTGTTTTGGACAGGAAGGGCAAGAGAGATACAGGACGGTAGTTCCTGACATCAGCGGGATCTAAGCTAGGTTTTTTAAGGAGTGGGGTTACACGGGCAGTTTTAAAGGCAGCAGGAACATGGCCACAGATTAGGGAGGTGTTAATAACGGAGGACAGATATGGAAGGAGCTCAGCAGATATAGACTGGAGGACTGCTGAAGGTATGGGGTCTAGTGGACAGGTGGTTGCGCGCTGGCGCGTCACCAGCTCGAGCACATCGGAGTCCTTCAGAGTCTTGAAGGACGACAAGACTCTGAAGGACTCCGATGTGCTCGAGCTGGTGACGCGCCAGCGCGCAAAATGGAATAGGGATTGTCTTTGTTCAAGAAGCATTGATAGTCGAACACATATTTAATAGAAGTAAAAAGAATAGAATGAAGTCATATGTTTTGTATGGATCCATTCTGATCAAGAAGCCTTATCTAGTATACAGAAGACAGGATTGTGGTAGCTGTAGTATGTTTGTGTAACAGTGGTGTATAGATAATAGACAGAGAAGCAGAGTTTGGTTCAAATGAAATCACTTTTTTTTACATTATTTTTTTTTTTTTTTGGTAAGCAGGTAGGCTTAAATTAAAGTAATTAAATTACACATTAATAATTGTCATAGCAAAATTACAATATTATGTACTCAGTTGTTACAGAGTTAATATAAATGATCCAGCTAGAAGGTGAAGGCATTTTGGGGAATCCCTGCGATTAGCATTGGCTGATTCAGTTCAACACATGAGCAACATTAATACAGGCAATCTTGGATAAATGTAATAGTTTATTGAACACAAAGTACCAAACAGAGCAAGGCACGATTCACTACTATAATGTACAACAAACTATGTGTGCGTGCGTGCGCGTGCGCGTGCGCGTGCGTGTGTCGCGTCGGGCATGTGTGGAATTTCCATGTTCGCCTATGTGTGGGGGTGGCAATGGACACATGTTCAGTGAGAACTAAGATTGAGGGAGGTTTGAAACTAGCTTTTGCTGGAGCTAGCTAATGGTGGCGCATGAGCCATACCATACACCTAGGGGATAGCCGTAAGCTTTAATGCGTGTGCGTTGAGATCAGCGTGCAGTGTTAGGATTACGACTGGTTAGTGTTTAAAGACAGATCACATGCAAGATACGCTCTGTGCGTGGATGCATTAAACCTAACGCAGCGCGGTGGATGTCTTAAAACCATCCAAAGTAAAACAGTAACACAAAACTTTTACAGAACACACATTAACCTTAGCTATTTTATCTATTCCTGACATAAGCATAAAGCGTTTGCTGTAAGATGATGTTATTGCAAGCCCTTTAATTACTCAGAAATGGTTTTATATGATATGTTATGGATTAATGAAATGGTAAATGATTACATATTTATGTATTGCAGCAAAGGATGGACATTTAGCCATCTGATACAGTCCCTGAAGAGAAGGAAGGTGCGGAGGGTCATTGCAGAGCACGACACGGAGGACCATCAGGGCATGCATGCACTTACTGTTATCTTCTTGATTTTTGAATATATTGAAGGTATTTATGCTTGACCATAGATTTGTCTGCTGTATCTGTGCTAATACATTAATGATTTTACTGTAAATAAATCCAATGCATTAATTTTACGGGTATCTAAACTGATATTTGCCATGGGTTGTATCTTGTTTTTATTTGTTTTACAATGTTATCCATTTACTTAGTTCATCCATTCACTATGTTATACATTTTTTTTAAATAAAGTGTGTCTTTCATTGAACACATAAATTGTATATTTCAGTGTATGTGTCTTTCAATTTTGCATTATATCAACAGATTCTCAACAGTGACCCATTAGGAGTATGCAGGGCTGGACTGGCTATATAGTCTACATGCCCGCGGGCATGTGGGCCGGTCTAGTTTTGGGCCGGTATGATTTATTTATTTAAAAAAAAAACATTTTTAATGTTTTTGTTATCGAGCGGCCCCCAAAAAATGGACAGCGGCCCATTGGCTCATTTTCTATACTGACAGTGGGCCGGCCCAATCACATGCTTAAGCCCAACCCCTCCCGTCTGGTAGGCTCAACCCTGACCCCTCCTCCCTGTTGTCAAGTTGTTGTCAGTTGAGAAATGGATCGAAATGGATCGAAAGCGCAAAGGAGGTGCCCAGAAAATTAGAGACAAGAAAGTCCAAAAGTTGGCAGAGGATGCCTCAAAATGTAGAAAGATTACACAAATGTTCTCTGGAACTGCTGCTAGTAGCAGTAACAGTAACGTTAACGTTAGTCAGCAGCAACGCGAGTCGGACAGTGACACAGACTCAGAGTCAGTTGTGACAGTGGAGGATATAAGCAGTCACTCGGTCAGTCAGTCACTCGGTCTCACTAAGCAACGTTACGTTTGCATAATTTTTTGGGCTAGGTCTTATGAATGCTAGCACAGAATGGCTAATGCTATTGCTAACTCTAGATGAGCCTAGTCCAACAACAGCGCGAGCGCGCTGATTTTGACAGACCGTTTGAGCGCTCTTTTCAAACAGGTCCCTTCACAGATTTATTTAGTACAGTATCGTACGTTATCGCAGGGGGTTTCAGGAACAATATTATGTGCTGTTATTATTAACTATTGCCGACGCGATCGAGGATTTACCGCGACTAGACTGATGTAAAATGTAGCTAACTAGCCAGGGCGTCTGGCAGCTTGAGCGTCTGATGCAACTGACGTAGGCTAACGCCGGGTGCCAAAATAATGTTTCTTTTGGGAATAATAGCCGCATGTGTTTGATCATTAGACTATACCCCGTAGCAGACTAATTGTAGTAGTAGTAGTAGTAGTTGTTGTTGTTGTAGCAAACTAGCTCTGTTATTTTGAATATGGCTATCATTTTTTGGAATGTGGCTACTGGCTATCATCATGCTACTACTGTAGTGATTTTGTAGAATTGTGGTGCCATATTTGGAAAATTATTTTCCATTGACCTGTGTATTAAAAAGGGCTTCGCCTTCTCGGTGAAGAAGCCCTTTGAAACAAGTGTGATATAGGGGCTATATCTATATAAATAAACAAATTGAACTTGAGAAAGCATAGATTGAATTTCAAGATCAAAACATGTCTTGTTGTTGAACCAGCGTGTCTGTCTGTCTGTCGTCTTTTTCTCTCCTTCCTACAGGCTACATTGTCTGCTATTTACAGACAGAGTTCATATTGTATTTGTTTTATGTTTTGTATGTATATTGTTTACTTAAAATTGTATTAAATAATTTGAATTATTCCTATGACTTTGAGCAGAGCTTTTTCTTTAACAATTACTTAACAGTATGAGTATGGGTATTGTTTGCTCAGCAGCCATGTCTCATCACCTTGGAATAAGTCGACAGTGAGTGAGTACACTGGTCCACACTTGCATTGGTATACTTGATCTGTCCATGACACTGATGATTTGATGAATGGTAGATATCCATCATATGCATATTGAACAGACTGCAAGGATGTTGTAGTGATGGGCGGTGTCCGACCGATTGTGGTGGGCCGGTCTGAGCCAAATGGCAGGGCCTATTTTTTGCCCCAGTCCAGCCCTGGGAGTATGGATAAGTGGTAATGTGAAATGTCAATGAACCTAACATTCTACTAAAAGATTTTTTTTGCCTTTTCCCATACATCACTAAGATGTTATAACTTTTTAGCAGTAAATGATAAATCTGTTCTGATTTCTACTCTATATCACTTACAAAACAGTGAAGATACCACACAGTTTGTCTCCCTCGATCTTGAACATGAAATGTTTAAAAACCTGGGCTGTGTTCGGAATCGCTCCCTATTCACTATATAGTGCACTATTTAGGGTGTCGGCCATTTTGTAGGGTGTCCAAAATTCAAAATGTCAATTTGACACCCTAGTTAGTGCACTCAATATCCCCCACAATGCACTGCAAAATGTAGGGTACAAACGATGTACACTACATGACCGGAGATATTTTTTTGGGCAAGATGGCGACGGCTGAGCCTGCGCTGGTCTACAAATGTAAATATAAATGCAAGTTTCATCTTGTAGCCTAATAAGCCTATATTAAATCAGTTTAATCGGCTTTATAACCGAAATATAAATAAACGCGGTAGATTAAATATATTACAAAGTGTTAACTATTTTTTTAATTTAACAATTATTACTGTTTAATGGAAAATGCAACTTAATTAGCTAGCTAGCTACCTAGTTACCTAACTTACCTATCTACCTACAACGAGACAACAAAACCCTTGTTCAAAATAAAAAAAGAAAACTTTTTTACCGTTTCTTGCATGCTTTCTCACAAAGCCGGTGACCGCTGTCACGCAAGCGTTGCGCGTTGCTAAGTAACCTATTCAGACTATGTAGTGTCCGAAATCACCTCCTTCTTTTCCACCAGTGAATCCCTATATAGTGCCCTATGTACATTCCCTAAGTAGTGTATAGGGAGGGAGTGAATAGGGAGCGATTCCGAACACAGCCCTAGGTTTCTCATGGAGAATAGCCATTTAGAAAGTTTTTTTATTATTTATTTTGTGATTTGTTTTAATAATTGATGATATTGTGTTAAAGTAAGCATATTATTGTATATAAATGGAAAGCTCCAGTTATCCTGTTTAAAATGGTATATTATCTTTAGGGGTGTAACATAATATGATCACACCACAAACAGTTTTGCATACACATGTCATATTTTCAATGAACCTAACATTCTAAAGCGTTTATTTTAGCCTTTTCTTACCCATCACTGAAGTGGTTATAACTTTTGAGCAGTAGAAGATAAATATTCTGATTCCTATTCTATATGACTCACACAATGGTGAAGATATCGTATGCTGTAAGTTTCCCCCTATCTTGAACATGAAATGGGTAAAATAGTAGGTTTCACATTAGAAAATAGCCATTTAGAATGTTTTATAAATTTAGTTGGTAAATGTATTTCCATAATTGATGATATTGCCATCAAGTAATCCTATAATTTTTTATATCAATTGAAAGCCCCAGTTATCCAGTTTACAATGGTATATCAAGTTTAGGTATCCGATGTAATATGATCACACTACAAACATTTTTGCAACGCACATTAAGAAATAAAATGGAATAGAATGTTGACCCAATATTCGCTTAGGCTGGAAAGGGTTAAATGTGCCTGGAGTTGAGTGGCATTCATCATCCGGTTCCGCAGGGCACTGTTCACAATGAAGCGGTCATCAGTGTGGGATGTGGCCAAAGGACATCCACTTCTATGCCTTTCTGTGACTCTTCCAGTCTCTCTGTATCTCTGTTGCAACCTGCTGATGACACTCTGTGACACTCTAAGCTCAGTGGCCACTTCCCTCTGAGAACATCCTGTTTGAAGCCTCGCAATGGCGAGGTACTGTTGATCAATTGTTAGGTGTCGTCTTGGTCTCATGATGTCAAAATGTGAACAGCATGATGAAGAGGACTGTTTAAATACCAATTCTAATTGAACCAGGAAATTTATTGGTCGATTCATGGATCAAACACCTGTTGTGAATTTTGCCGTTCAGCTCCTTGTTAGAGAACAGCAAGTTGTGCAAAAAGTACTGAAACATTGAATAGTTGGACATTCCACACATTCAAAAGTTTAGAGAAGGTCAAATTAATTTCACCTGTAAAGGTTATAGTGCATTTTAGGTTCATCCTGAAATTTCACCCGAAAGCCGAATATCCCTAACTTTTTGTGAGTAGTGTATGTAAAGACATATCACAAAACATGACAATGTGTAGTGGTTGGAAGAATGGATGGGTTCACCATGGTACAAAGGATACCTGACCAATCCTACCACCACAGGCCAGGCATGCCATGCAATATGGATGGACCAACCCAGGGAGGGAGGAGCGGGAGACCCTTATCATTATTCTGTTGCTGATATTTCACTGTTCTGCTTTCTGGTGGACGAAAAGGTAACGTGTTTGCACTGTGGTGCAAAAAAAAAGCCCCAATACCCATCTGTGTACAGTTTGTACTCTAGTTTTTTTTTTATTACTCAAACTTAATGGGGGGTACCAGGTGAATAGTGGGAAATTTTCATTCTATCAAAATAAATTTGCATGTGATAAATACGGGCACAAATGCAAACAGTTTTTTGTGTTATGACTGACATTTTGTTGTTGGGATATTCAAATGAGAACTGCTGGTCTCTTGACTTCACTTCCGTTGAAACTTTGTTCCACTACTGTTAGCAGCCTTGGGGTGGGTCCCAAAACTTGATAAATGCATCCTCTTTTCCTCCACTACCACCTCCTCTCCTCTGTGCCCCAGAAACAGATCTTTGTGTCTTAATCTAATGTTGCTGATTACATATTAATTGTTACTTATTAGTTAATGTGTCAACGTGAACCGCAATGTCAGGTACATTGTATGCTGTACATGCAACTACTTGTACTGAAAACATTCAGGCAGTTTTGCATACTTCCATGTAGGAGAGGAGTGGAGGAAAGGGTGCTGCGCCCCAATATTCTTCACTCCCCACCTCCTTTCCTCCACTCTCCCACTACCACTCCTCTCCTACACGGAAGTATGCAAAACTGCCTGAATGTTTTGAGTACAAGTAGTTGCATGTACAGTATACAATGTACTTGACATTGCGATTTGCGTTGAGACAATCAATTTGTAACTATTTGTAAGTAATATGTAGCCAAATCAGCAAAATTAGATTAGGACACAAAGATCAAATTCCGGAGCACGGAGGAGAGGAGGTGGTAGTGGAGGAAAGGAGGATGTATTTTTCGAGTATTGGGATGCACCCGAGGAGTTAAGAATATTTGGGGTGCGTCACAATATTCTTCACTCCTCACTTCCTTTCCTCCACTTGTCTCCTAACCGGAAGTATGATTGGGAGCTGATCCTTTGTAGTCCTCGTGCAGCTCATCACCAAGGAAACAACCTGATTATATGACTCGTCGTTTTCACTTGGTGCTCCGCTCACTCGTCGGTTAAGATATCGAAATGAATAATTAGCTAACGTTTTGCCTAATAAACTGTGCCATGTAAATGCTTACTTTATTGTGGATGGTTACAGCGTAAATTATTGTGTACGTTAATTAGCAGAAAAACTACGAGTACCATGATGCAACAGTGATAACAGACCAAAGATTTTTGATATGACATAACTATAATGACGTCGTCCACCCTCGGCTGGCCTGTCTCGTGGGACATACCAAAACAATCGCGTACCAAAACAATCGTGAAGCCTTGTAATTCTGTGGTTTCGGAACGATGAAATACTTAATTTTCTTATACGAAGCTGTCGCTTTTGCCATGAAATGCGCTAGGATAGCATGTAGCAGTAGGCTATATCGGAACAGGTGTTCAACGGGACTTCCAGCTGCAAATATCTGCCCAGACTAGCTGGCTCTTGTTATCCCATAGACTGTATAAAAATGGTCTAGAAGAGGTGGCGAGCAGGGGAACACTATCATAGCCTATATTTTCTTATTTTAATTTCGCTTCTCTAACGCTGAGTTCGACTAGGTTGAAGTGAGCCGTGATGAAAGACCGCAGCATCACGTCTTCAGCTCCTTCGACAGCCAGTCGGCTGTGTTTTCGCTGTTAGCTAACTTAATATGTTTTCTGCTGCATATCCGGCTGCCACTACAGCCAAAGGCAAAGCTAATAAACTCAACAAGCGATAATTTATTTACATACACTTTAGAGCAGCTTCTCTTTTCAGTCGAGCTTTGTTGGTCTTTCTCTCTTTTGAACCAGAATCGCGTTTCCCAAAGCGTTTGACATTAGGCGCCGTTTTTGATAGTAGGTTCTGAGATTTTGTTAAAGACAGTGCTTGCTTGCTTGACGATAGCGCCCCGTACGATGCTCGAATTCACCAACAACGCCCCCTTAACCAATCAGATCTATCCATGATATTATGCCCCTCCCCTCCTCTGTCATCCACCTGACTATCAAAACATCATAGCTACTGTATAGAAAAAAAAAAAAAAATAATAATAATAATAATAACTTTCGACTGGCGGCTGTCATGCCCAGGTTGTTGGTATGCCATGCTGGCTGCCTTACGCAAGGTTCGTAGGCCTACTCTGCGTGTAGGGAGAGCCGGCTCTGCTGATATAGCACAGTGGATACCCACCTTTAGTCATTTGCATGTTCTAATAATTATTCTAAGGTTCCCTCGCCTACATTTTCAGTACCTGCACCCGCGATGCAATGAAACCATCCACACCGAGACCGCGAATATCGGCGCAACTACGTTAGGTGATGCTGTCGGCTAAGTTGCGTTTCAGACATTTAGCCTACCATATTACACCGGTTTCATTCACATTTTAGTCATTTGGCAGACGCTCTTATCCAGAGCGACGTACATTAGTGCATTTTCCAACTTGAAACAAGTGCGTTAAAACAACCCTAAAAGGTAAATACGATTTCAAACACCAGGCGCGGTCAGTATGATTTATTTTATTTAAAAACATTTTTTTTTTCATTTCCATATCGCTTTTATGAAATGGACAGATATCTTGAAAATCAAGTAGCCTAGCCTACAACACCATTTTAAATAGAAAAATGTATTCTCCAGAATGGAACTCTCATTGCTTTGAAACTGTTGAAACTGAATCCGATTTCGAATATCACACTGAATACAGAATAGCGGTGATTGGATCCTTTGTTTAGCTACGTCACAGAAGAAATATCCTAGCCTAAGAGAATATATAATAAGGAAATAACCACAAAAACTCCTTAAAACAGTGAAATATCACTCGTTTGATCAAGTAATTGATTATCAGTCATTTAATCTATTGCTTATTTTCATTGAAAGGAACAATGCCAAAGAGGAAGATATCATGTAAGATCTTTAGATTTTTAGGCATCCTTGAATTTGAAAATGCAAGCTTTATTAGATTAGGCATGGGCATATACCACAAAGAATTAACATTTTAAGATTAGGCATATAGTCTACCACAATTAGAACGCGGGCTATCAGTTCTAATATGAATTGCACAAAATACGTAGTGTTTGATCTATCATTTATCATCATTTGTGTACGCCATACAATAATTGGCCCTATGTCGTTTTTTGGGGCAGTGAACTTTATTTATTTTAGTCTCAAACTTTATTTCAGTGTAAAATTTACAATGAATCTAGAAAATTGTATTAAGATGACTGGCAGATTCTGAGTGTTGCATTTCGTTCAGCCTCGGAGGATTGCCATCCAGAACAGGATAGCAGCGACACCTACGCCGATACCTTTGGTTTCTCCAGCTCAAGAAACTTCAATCGCGATCCCTACAATCTTCGAGGTTTGCAATGCATCGGCTTGCTTTCCCCAACAATTAAGACCTTTTCTTTGTTATTCCGCAAATCAACATGAGATGGAAATGATATTAACAGCACCGTTATCCTTTGAGGCATTTATTCCCCTACTTGCAGCAACACTGGCAGAGAGTCTTCAGAAAGTGTAGCCGACATGCAGTTTATGGAGAGCTGATCTCAGATCAGTGTGCTTTAATCAATGCATGATGCACCACTGTGCTTCTATGGTGATTATCACACTATTAGATTAATTAGTATTCTCATGTTCTGCCAATTTTTCTACAGGAATATATTCTACAGATTTCAGTATTTATTGATTTATAAGTTTATGCAGCAGTTCTTTGTAAAATCTTCCAGACATCCAGTTAGTTGCAGGATTCGTTCACATAAATTGGCACTTTCTGTAGATGCCCTCAGTGAAAGCAATTTTCTTGGAAATAGTACAATGTTGAATAGAAGAAAAACAACCTCCTGGCAATACATAACAGCCAACTGCTACTATTTTGCAGTGATTTCATCCTGTGCTGCTCAGACAATTAAACTTACCAATCATATATTTAAAAAATGCACTGATGGAAATATCCAAAAAACAGACATTTGGGTCTGTAGGTACTGCCATCCCCTTTTATTGCTTCTTGCTAGCCTCCACTTTTTGAACAGAGAGGAGTGGTAGATTCAGACCTTGCATGTCCTTTTTAACCAGAGAGGAGAGTTGAGGAACCAGAGGAGGGAACACCTGTAGGGCAGAAGAGATCACTGCCACCCTCTGTGGAGGAACCAGCCAGTAAGAGAAAGCGAGCGCAAGAGAGCGTCCAGGCATTTGGGGACAAATCCTCCAGCAAAGCCAAACGCATAAAGAGTGCACAGAAAGGTTAGGACCATATAGCATTGAGCTGGAGATCATGCACTACTGCACACTAACAGTGCTTTTATCGAGGGCGGTAAGGCATATACACCTCATTGCTACATTAAACTAAACAAGTCAATGTAATAAAATGTAAAAAATAAAAAATGTAATGAGCCCCATATTGACATATACCCAGGCATCACCATTGTCTTCAGACATCTTTGCGTCTTGAGATCATTTTATGAGACGTCTTGAGATTTGTTTTTTTATCAAGACTAAATTGAGATGTAAATACCATGATTAATTTAATGGACTGTATAATATATAATTTTTTGGCACATTTTGAATGATCTGTCAGTTTTCATAAAGCAGTGATCTCCAAATACTGTTAGACCCCCTTTGACAGGCTTTTATATCTAGGGTCAAGGTTTGAAGAATATTTGAAAAATACAGCATGCTGTTTGTCATGTGCAATACGGTAAAGCCAGCATTCCATGATTTAAGCAACTGTTGTCTACCTGCTTTGTATTTTAGCACGCGTAAACAAATTCTACAAAAAAGAACAATTGCTCGGGCGAGGGGGATATGGCTCGGTCTATGCAGGGACCCGCATGTCCGACGGACTGCCGGTAAGACACCACCTTCTCCATGCTCTGTGCCCACAAAGAGCCTCTGAAATCTTCATCTAGACTCCATAACAACACGTGTACCCCTCTCTGCTCAATTGTCAGTTTATTTTCTTCGGTTTTTCATTTAGCCTACAGTCTTGTGTTACTCTCATGCATTATGTTTACATTCTTAATATGATTATCTTATGACAAACTTCTAAGAATTATGGCAAGAATCTTATGGCAAGTTAAAGAATTAATTGTTTTTTTCTTTATTGTCACAAAACATGTGTGTTTACAATATCAATTCTCTCACATGTTTTCATCAGGTGGCCCTCAAATATGCAAGGAAAGATGAGGAACTGCAGCTGGTAAGTACTTCTTCCATAATTTATGGAGCCTCACACGAATGTTGTATCTTGTGAAATAGAAGCTCAGGAATGGATAAACAAAACCTAAAAACTACCAACACCTGGTAGTTTTGAGGTTGTCAAAATTAGCAAATAACTTGAGTCGAGCTAAATAAACCCAAACGTGATGCCCAAACCTTATCTGTATGGCTCTATGAGTGGGCCAAACTCATCGCAGAATATTTTTTTGACTCTGGGAGTTGCGTGAACTGTCGAGAGTGACGAATAAATAATGAGCTATCCAATTCAAAGCATTTGCTAATGTTCGTCAAACGGTACATGTTTTAAAACACAACAGAAGGACATGCCTAAATTCTGCACATAGTCCCAAGATAACATTTGGGCTGTTATGTCTGAATAAACGTTTTGTAACGAACACGATGGATTTATTTGAATAAATCAAAAACACGGTTTGGTGACAGTCAAAATTTGAATGAGCATATCTCGCTTTAATATTTGGAGTAGAGACTCACCTCAAAATGTGTTTCTGTGTCAAAGTGACTCAAATGATAATGGAGCAGGTCACATATGTATTTGTTCAGTTTATTGTTTATAGTGTATTTTGGAATACTCTTGACCTTGAATGAAACTGGAAAAAAAAAACTTGATAGCCTGCAGTTCACTCACCGAGCCATGATATGTGCTAATGTGGCCAGCTCTCAGGAAAACTGCCTGACTTCTCTCCACAGCCTGGATTGGAAAGGCCCATGCCCAAGGAAGTTGGATTATTTCAAATGGTTAACACCCCATCGTCTCATCCCAACATCTTGAAACTGTTCGATTGGTTCGATAGACCTGCGTCATATGTCATGGCAATGGAGCGTCCAGACCCCTGCAAGGACCTGTTCACATACTGCCAGGAACAGGGGGGTGTCCTGGATGAGGACCAGGCACGCAGTGTAACCCGCCAGCTGCTGGGGGCGCTGCAGCACTGCCACGACCACGGAGTGGTGCACCGTGACGTGAAGCCCGAGAACATTCTAATCCAGACGGACACAAAAGAGATCAAGCTGATCGACTTCGGGTGTGGGGACCCACTGAAGGACACCCCATACACAGACTACGCAGGTCAGTGAGAGGGGGCAGTTCATGCATCTTAGTCAGTGTTTGGAAGCTTAAACGCTGACAGTGATGCATAAGGAAATATAGTTTGCAGCATAGTCATCAAATAATTTTCTTGGTGGGACTGCTGGATGGCTCATTTCGTTAAGGCACCACACTGTGGTGCATGAATGAGCCTCACGGCCTCTGGTCGAATCCGGACTGTGCCAGGTGATGACTTTGGCCGGTAGCTCCATAGTGCAACGCGCAACTGACAATTACATTGCCCAGGGAATGGGTGGATTCAGTCTGATAGGGTTCCATGTGCAATGCTATCTAGCAACCCCTGCTGGTTGATCAGGCATCTGTACATTGCAGTCAAAGCCACATATGAAAGGTCCCTCCTCCAACCCCGCTCTGCGAGCTTAGCTGAAGTCTGCAGTGTGAAAAGAAGGAGCTGGCGACACCATTAAGGAGAACTGTGCATGTCTACGCTCTCCCGAATCTGCAGTGGGGTTCACACAATTTACATGGTTGTGGTTGCAGACGATGGCCATTCCAAATTGTGGTGGAAATTGAAAATGCTCAGCCCCGTGTTGGGCATCAAATTTATAGAAACATTTTGTTGCTTGGGCTCTTGTGTTTGCTGTCTTTCTCATTGTCCTAGTGTGAACTCAATTGGCAAACTGTATGGTGTCCTATTTTTTCTTGTGTTGATCAGGGACCAATGAATTCTTGCCGATTGAGTGGTACCAGAAAGGGCAGTTCCTAGCAGGCCCTGGGACTGTGTGGTCAGTGGGTGTGACGGTTTATGACATCGTTTGTGGCGACTGTCCCTTCACTACCTACACCGACAGGGAAATGCGGCAAGTGGAGTTCTGTGCAGGGTTGTCACCAGGTGAGGAGCCAACAGGAGAGGGAGGAGCTGCATTTGGACGCACCCTCTGTGTCTTCTGTCTCGTCACTTTTTCTGTGTTTCTCTAACAGGGATCAAGGACTTCATTCGCTGCTGTTTGAGGCCCCGGGCAAAAGACCGGCCCACCCTGGAACAGCTACAGCTCCACCCCTGGCTCCAGCAGTCCTGCTAGATCTGGAGTATAGTGTGTGGATGCACCCGACAGTCAGGTATCCAATTCTTTTTTTAATGTTTATTTATTGTTAAGTCAGGTATCCAATTCTAACACATGATAGGATACTTGCACTATTTACATCACAAAAAAGCCCTGCACGGTACACTTGCTTCTGCTTTGATCTCATTCAAAACTCCCATTGACATCAAGATGTTGTAGCTTCTGTTGTAAATTTAACTTTTATAGAAATCAGAAATTACCACTGTGATTGGTTGGATTCATTTTTGTAAATCAGGAATGGCTAGAATGCCTGTTTTACTGGAGGTACATTACATTGCATTCATTTGGGAGATGTGCTCCTCATGTTCTTCTCACTTACAATATAATAGCACGTTAGCTAGTCACAAAGGAAACATCCTTTACAAGCTGGATAGATATCTTGCTATCTTGGATAGCTATAGGTATTCTGGTGGCCATATATTAGATAGCTGACTTGCTTTCTAGCTGGAATTATCAATCATCATGTTAAACATGCTCCCTTTTAGCCCTGACAGAATACTCACCCACCTCTCCTCTATTACTTCCCTCCTTTTGACAGCAGGGGTGTGACAGTGAGACAGAGAGAGGCAGAGTTGAGGGAGCATGCCGATTGAGATTGGGCGCAGCACCGGAGGGCTGAGTTCTGCTTGTGGATCATGGGGCAGAGGGAATTTTATCTACCTTTTCCCATGCATCTAGCAAATGGCCCTTTAACCCCCATCAACATGTCCCATCGCTGTAATGTCCTCCATCAGTTCTGGAGGGTTTTGCAAGAGGAGAAAGATTTAGTATGGGAACCTGGGGGGTATATACGAAGCAGGATTACTGAGTTAGCTGGATAACTGCACTGAGTAAAACCCGGAACCCTCCCAAATCTGGAACATGGACTGAAGTAAAAAGAACTGTTCCGGGTTTTACTCAGTGCAGTTATCCAGCTAACTAAGTAATCCTGCTTCGTATTACACCCCGCTGGTGTAGGATATTCCAATTTTCACTCAGCATGATAACAGGAGGTGATCTTCTTCAAGCAGAAACAAGGGTCTGGACTGTATACCTGTATTAGGGTTTGGTATGATGATTACTTAGCCGCTAGCCATCAGGGTGATGTCATTCACTACTGGGAAGAGAGGGAAGACAGAATCGAGAGATAGTCATGGAATGTGTAGCAATTTGGAGGATTTAATTTGGGGTCCAGCTTGGTCATGAGCTGACAGCATAGCCATTCAGTGGATTTGTGGTCCAAAAAGGTGATTAGCTAGGACTCCATTTGGTGTCTGCTATGGTGACTGGCAGATAGTATGACTATTCGTAGGATGTCATTCGGGGTATGACATGCATCAGCTGACAGCATAGCCATTCAGATGATGACATTGTGGTTCCAGCATGGTGATTGACTGGCAGTGTAGTCATTTGCAGGACACCATTTGGAGATTGACATGGTGATTATCTTGCAGTGTAGCCATTTGTAGGACACCATTTGGGGTCTGACATTGTGATTAGCTGGCAGTGTATCCATTTGAAGGATGTCATTTGGGGGTCCGGCATGGTAATTAGCTGGCAGTGCATTCGTTTAGAGGATGCCATTTGGGGTCTGATATGGTGACTGGCTGACAGCCTAGCCATTCAGAGGATGTCCTTTGGGATCCATCATCGTGATTGGCTGGCAGTTTTGTCATTTGTAGGACAACATTTGGGGTCTGCATTGGGGATTAGCTGGGAGTGTAGCCACTAGGAGGATGCCATTTGGTGTCCGGCATGTTGATTGGCTGGCAGTGTAGTCATATGTAGGAAGTAATGTGGGGTCTGGCAGGGTGACTGGCTGGCAGTATAACCATTTGGTGGATGCCATTTAGGGTCCGGCTTGGTGATTGGCTGGCAGTGTAGCCATTTGAAGGATGCCCTTTGGTGTTAGCTGGCACTATAGACTTGGGGAGAATGGCACTCAGGGTACAGCATAATGGTTAGCTTGGAAGGGATTGGGAAGAGAGAGCAGACCAGATCGAGATGAAGCATGGACAGAAAACTTGACTACTTGCAACAAGGATCAAAAAGTATGCCTCATTAGTGACCACCCATTGAACTGGGGGTAGTACAGTCTTTCTGTAGCTGGTTGCAAAGATTTTGGAGGACACAACTGTCTAGTATTGTTGGACATTACCTCTTGTTGGACATTACAGTGATGGGATTGTAATGGGGCGTGACGTGTGAGGTAGGAGGAGCCAAACGCAGCAAGGGGATTCTTTAAGCCCTAGGGCCACTAAGGCGGGAAACCCCGCAGTTAAGGGAGGAGACAAGACAAGGAACACACACACACCACAGCTACAGACCGGCTGACTGTTACACACCAATGAGTAGAAGCACAAACGCCTGGTTTCACAACAAGAAAACTAATCAAAGGCGAAAATGGAACAAAGAACTGCTACTCTATACTTCTACGAGCTAAGTAACTAAGTAGAAGCAAAACGCCCGATCTCCCTATGGGAAGACATGTATCGAAGGGCGAACAGAACTACAGTTCCGAACAGAATCGCCCAAAACTCCATATACGGAGAAAAGCACAAAAAGACGAAATAGAGCAGAGATCCGCGGTCCCATACTTCTACGAGAAGTACGGAACTAAAAGCAAGCCGGAAATAACAAACGCCCTGTCTCGGCAACGAGACGCATAAGAACAGGCGAGTAGCATAATGGCACAAATAAAACACACAACCAACAAACACTGAAAACTAATGCGAATTAGTATGCCAGGTGGCGAAAGGAACGGGGATCTAACGTTCCAAGGCTACTCTCAGGGACTTGTAGTCAAACGCAAACATGTCCACAACATCGCCCAATCCTCCTCACAGGAAGACATGCACCGAAAGGCGAACAGAGCACAGCTCCGAACACAATCGCCCAAAACTCCACATACGGAGAAAAGCACACAGGGACGAAAGGACAGCTGCACCGGAATTACCGGCTATCTGACTAACACGAGTGTAGAGAATAAACGCCCTACCTCTTGGTAAAGAGGAATGTAACGAGAAGGCGAAGGAACAGAGATAACGTTCCGTGGCTACTTCCATAAGCTCGCAGTCACATGCAGAACATAAAGGGGTATACGACCGATCTCCCAGGAGGGAGAAACATTTTACAGGCGAGCCGACGGAGCACTGCAGTCCCATAACTTTACTAGCAAAATGACTAAGCTTAAATACAAAAACACACGCCCTAGCCTCTCAGTAAGGGGAAATGTAACGAGGCGAAGGAACCGATAATTAAAGTTCCAAGGCTATATTGAGGCTCGCAGTCACACGCAAACATGTCCACAACATCGCCCGGTCTCCCTATGGGAAGACATGTACCGAAGGGCGAACAGAATTACAGTTCCGAACAGAATCGCCCAAATCTCCATACATGGAGAAAAGCACAAAAGACGAAAGGACAGCTGCACCGGAATTATCGGCTAACAGACTAGCGCAAGCTCAAACACTAATACAAGCCCTGCCTCTCAATATGAACAAATGAAATGTACCAAAGCTACTAACTGGCTCCCTGTAACATGGAAATGAGTAGAAGCTAAAACGCCAGGTCTCTCAGTAAGAAAACCAATCACAGGCGAAAATGGAACAAAGAACTGCTACTCTATACTTCTACGAGCTAAGTAACTAAGTAGAAGCGAAACGCCCGAAGGGCGAACAGAACTACAGTTCCGAACAGAATCGCCCAAAACTCCATATACGGAGAAAAGCACAAAAAGACGAAATAGAGCAGAGATCCGCGGTCCCATACTTCTACGAGATAAGTAACTAACGAGCCAGCAAGAAATAAGCCCTGCCTCAGCAATGAGACGTAAAAATAGGCGAGTAGCCCAAATGGTACGAATCCCTCACAGCCAACAATACACCACAGTACAAAACAATAAACAAACAATCTCGAAGCCCCGCACGAAGGAAACGGGAGGCTTAAATATCTCTCAAGGTGACCACGCACAGGTGTGGACGCTAACAGAAGCTCCGCAATCCAAACAGGGCGGAGCAAGCATCCACCAAAAGGACAGCGCCCTCGCGTGGCCACCAAGGAAAACGACCGCATAGGAAAAAGGGTTAAAAACCATGACAGGGATGGGCTTAAAATCATGATGGGGATTTTTTTTCCTTAAATAAAAAATTCAATAATTAAATACATGTGAAACTTGTGATAAATGGGAGCTGTCGATTAGTCGCAGACTAACTGTAGGGGACAGAAATGAGAAAAGGACGTACAAGAGCAGCTAGGTACCCCTATGTAAAATAAAATGGAAGTTGCAGAAATTTCGCTTCTAAATTCTCACAGGGAACCACATATTAGGATACTAAATGAAAATGAGAAGGACCTTCAGGGCTTGACATAAGGCTTGTCCTATTGTCCAGGACATATTTTTGGCCGGACAAGTCAAATTTTCCAGAGAGAAAAAAAAAGTGAAATAAAAAATTGTCTGAATAGAAGTAGAAATTGTATGATGCTCATTTCAACTGCCATCCTGGTTTCATTGTTAATAAGATCATTTTGCTAATAAGGTTTGAGAAAATGCAACGACAAATTTAATCGATCAAATTTAATTTCAATCACAAATTGACGAGTCTTTGGGACAAGTGAAAAATTAAGTCCCACTTGTCTGGTGGACAAGTGCTCACAAGGCTTAATGTCAAGTGCTGACCGTAACAACCCTGTCGGCCAGTGGTAGGAAGGAGGTCGCCACGTCTTCAAGGCGTGACTCCTCGTGCCCCTGACCGTGGTTCCAGCACTACACGGAGCCACTGTGTGCGCCACGATTCTCCCCATTGAGTCCCACCCACCCCGGGAGCGGCTGCCCAATTTGCCGCTCCCTCAAGGCACAGGCTATACTCAGATCTGGTAGGACCCGGGCGCGAAACTGGGCCCTCTGTGTGCAACCGTATTGACTCAAAGCTGATGCTTTTAACGCTGCACAACCGCGGCGCTATAGGCATGTTTTCTAATACTGTAGTATAAAAAGTAATTACAAGGCTTGGAAAAAATAATGGAAACACTTAATGACAAACTTTGAAATGACTAAATCACAATTACGAAGGCAGCTACACAGGAGAGTTTGATTCATTTGAATGTCATTTAGCTGTATGTGTTGTGATAAGGGCTGGGGTTAGCTGCTGCCCATGTAGTGAACAGATAAAATGAAGCCAAAAGAAATTTGGCTTGTTGCCTTTTAGTTGTGCAATAAACTGAAAGTAAAATAAATTATTTTAAGAAAAAGACCAATCTGGCAACCAAAAAATATGTATGTCATTTTTGTATGTGGAGTTTCTGTAACGTTCCGTTCCCTTCCAGTCCGTTTTCCCGGTTTTTGTCATGTCCCTCCGTGTCTTGTTGGATTCCCTTGTCCGTGTTTTCCCCTCTGCTTTAGGCTGGGCGTTTCCCCTCTGTTTGGCTCTCTTTGTTTCCCACTTTAGTTTCCGCCTATCACCTTCCCCTCTCGTTTCTTGCATTCCTCACCTGTCTAATTAACAAGCACTCCCGGTTACTTTCCACACCTGTGCCTTGTTGATTCCCATCTCACTCCCTTATTTAACCCACCTGCTGTCTCCCCTGCTTTGTCGGTGCATTACATGTCTAACCCTTCAGACCCTGTTTACTGTTCGCTTAACTATCGTCACGCGGTGTTAATGCTCGTTGTTTCCCTGGTCGTGTACTACGAACTACTCGCTTGGTTGTGGGATATTATCCCCTTGCAGCTTGGGTTCCGCTCCTAACTACAGTCTGGTAGTTTACCTCCTCATCAATTCCTGTTGTGCATGCAGCTAACCTGTTTCCCTTCTCCTCCATCTAACCCAGCTCCCATTCTCCAGTGGCAGTGTTCGTTTCCCCCCGTTTTCGTTGTGTGTGTTGCGGTACCTCCACCTCCAGCTCGTGTAGGCTCCGGGTTGGCTTGTTACCTGGCTACCCTCCAGTTGTTCCTGTCCGACCGAAGAAGCCAACTAGTTCTTCGGCGCCGGCTCCTGGAGCTCTGGAGACCAGGCAGCTCCTTCCGGACCTACCGCAGCTACGCCACACTACCCAGCCCTGCCGTGCTTCACCAACCACCTACCTATCAAGCCCTGCTCCTCCGTGAGAACCTCCCGGTCATTTCCGTGCCTTCCCTTGCACTAACCCCTACTGCTTGTTTTGTTCTGTACCGGTGCAGTCATTCCGGTCCAGTTCCTGTCCTGCCGTAGTGAGGCGCTCCCCAGCTAGTTCCAGTCCAGTCCAGGTGTGAGCCGTGCACCTACCTGTCCAGTCCAGTTCCGGTTTGGAACAATCCGTTCCAGACTCTGTTCCCAGTGTGGACCTCCCGGTCCAGTTCCAGTTCCAGTCCAGTTCCGGTTTGGAACAAATCCGTTCCAGACCCTGATTCCAGTGTGGACCTCACGGTCCAGTTCCAGTCCAGTCCAGTTCCGGCTTGGAACGAAACGTTCCAGACCTGCCAGCCCAGCTCCGGCTTGGAGCAGCCCGTCCCGGGCTTCCTAACAGTCCCTGTGTAATACTGTGTCTTTGTCATTCCTGTACAGTGTTGGGACTACCCCAACACTTTAACTTTAATAAATACTCCTTTCCTTTATTTTCTGCCTCAGTCGTGCATTTAGGTCCAAACCTTTACCAGGATCGTAACAGAATGCACCGACCAGATAAGGGCCTAGCCGACTTCTTGTCCCTGATCCACCCCGCCTTCGGCGATGCAGTAAGGCAGTACGAGCACGAACTTGCCCGCCAGGATGCTCTGGACGAGCACCTGAGCCATTGCCGGGGTGGGAACCAAGGCCCGGGCGATGCAATCATCGCCGGCCTTCAGGGCGAGGCATTCACCGTCAACACAAGCCAGTCTCCTAGGCGACGCCGTCGTCGTCCCCCCCGACCGGCTTCCAGGGCGATGCAGCCGCCGCCGCCGGCTTCCAGGGCGACGCAGCCGCCGCCGCCGGCTTCCAGGGCGACGCAGCCGCCGCCGCCGGCTTCCAGGGCGACGCAGCCGCCGCCGCCGGCTTCCAGGGCGACGCAGCCGCCGCCGCCGGCTTCCAGGGCGACGCAGCCGCCGCCGCCGGCTTCCAGGGCGACGCAGCCGCCGCCGCCGGCTTCCAGGGCGACGCAGCCGCCGCCGCCGGCTTCCAGGGCGACGCCGCCGCCGGCTTCCAGGGCGACGCAGCCGTCGCCGCCTCCTGCTTCCAGGGCGACGCAGCAGTTGCCGCTTCCTGTTTCCTGGGCGATGCAGCAGTCGCCGCCTCCTGTTTCCAGGGCGACGCAGCCGTCGCCGCCTCCTGTTTCCAGGGCGACGCAGCAGTTGCCGCTTCCTGTTTCCAGGGCGACGCAGCAGTCGCCGCCTCCTGTTTCCTGGGCGATGCAGCAGTCGCCGCCTCCTGTTTCCAGGGCGACGCAGCCGTCGCCGCCTCCTGCTTCCAGGGCGACGCAGCAGTTGCCGCTTCCTGTTTCCAGGGCGACGCAGCAGTTGCCGCTTCCTGTTTCCTGGGCGACGCAGCAGTCGCCGCCTCCTGTTTCCAGGGCGATGCAGCCGTCGCCGCCTCCTGCCTCCAGGGCGATGCAGTCGTCGCCGCCTCCTGTTTCCTGGGCGATGCAGTCGTCGCCGCCTCCTGTTTCCTGGGCGATGCAGCAGTCGCCGCCTCCTGTTTCCAGGGCGACGCAGCCGTCGCCGCCTCCTGTTTCCAGGGCGACGCAGCAGTTGCCGCTTCCTGTTTCCTGGGCGACGCAGCAGTCGACGCCTCCTGTTTCCAGGGCGACGCAGCCGTCGCCGCCTCCTGTTTCCTGGGCGATGCAGCAGTCGCCGCCTCCTGCTCCCAAGGCGATGCAGTCGTCGCCGCCTCCTGCTTCCAGGGCGATGCAGTCGTCGCCGCTTCCTGCTCCCAGAGCAATGCAGGCGCCGCTTCCTGCTCCCAGGGCGATGCAGTCGTCGCCGCCTCCTTCTCCCAGGGCGATGCAGTCGTCGCCGCCTCCTGCTCCCAAGGCGATGCAGTCGTCGCCGCCTCCTGCTTCCAGGGCGATGCAGTCGTCGCCGCCTCCTGCTTCCAGGGCGATGCAGTCGTCCCCGCCTCCTGCTTCCAGGGCGATGCAGTCATCCCCGCCTCCTGCTTCCAGGGCGATGCAGTCATCGCCGCCTCCTGCTTCCAGAGCAATGCAGGCGCCGCTTCCTGCTCCCAGAGCGATGCAGTCATCGCCGCCTCCTGCTTCCAGGGCGTTGCAGTCGTCGCCGCCTCCTGCTTCCAGGGCGATGCAGTCATCGCCGCCTCCTGCTCCGAGGGCGTTGCAGTCGTCGCCGCCTCCTGCTCCCAAGGCGATGCAGTCATCGCCGCCTCCTGCGCCCAGGGTGATGCAGTCGTCGTCGCCTCCTGCTTCCAGAGCGACGCAGTCGTCGCCGCCTCCTGCTTCCAGAGCAATGCAGGCGCCGCTTCCTGCTCCCAGGGCGATGCAGTCGTCGCCGCCTCCTGCTTCCAGGGCGATGCAGTCGTCACCGCCTCCTGCTCCCAAGGCGATGTCGTCGCCGCCTCCTGCTTCCAGGGCGATGTCGTCGCCGCCTCCTGCTTCCAGGGCGACGCAGTCGCCGCCTCCTGCTTCCAGGGCGACGCAGTCGCCGCCTCCTGCTTCCAGGGCGACGCAGTCGCCGTCTCCTCCTTCCTGGGCGATGCAGTCGACGCCTCCTGCCTCCAGGGCGATACGTTCATCGCCGTTCCTGTCCGGTCCCGTTCCAGCCGCCCGCCTCCGGGATGATGTCGTCGCCGACCTCCTGGGCGATGCAGTCGCTGTCGCCACCCTTCAGGGCGATGTACTCATCGCTGTTCCTGTCCAGTCCCCTTCCAGCCCTCCTGTCCGTTCCCCTTCCAGCCCTCCTGTCCGTTCCCCTTCCAGCCCTCCTGTCCGTTCCCCTTCCAGCCCTCCTGTCCGTTCCCCTGCCAGCCCTCCTGTCCGTTCCCCTTCCAGCCCTCCCGTCCGTTCCCCTTCCAGCCCCCCCGTCCCGCCACGTTCCAGCCCCCCCGTCCCGCCACGTTCCAGCCCCCCAGTCCCTCCTCGTTCCAGTCCCCCAGTCCCTCCTCGTTCCCGTCCCCCAGTCCCTCCTCGTTCCCGTCCCCCAGTCCCTCCTCGTTCCCGTCCCCCAGTCCCTCCTCGGTCCAGTCCCCCAGTCCCTCCTCGTTCCCGTCCCCCAGTCCCTCCTCGTTCCCGTCCCCCAGTCCCTCCTCGTTCCAGTCCCCCAGTCCCTCCTCGGTCCAGTCCCCCAGTCCCTCCTCGTTCCAGTCCCCCAGTCCCTCCTCGTTCCAGTCCCCCAGTCCCTCCTCGTTCCAGTCCCCCAGTCCCTCCTCGTTCCAGTCCCCCAGTCCCTCCTCGTTCCAGTCCCCCAGTCCCTCCTCGTTCCAGTCCCCCAGTCCCGCCCCGTTCCAGTCATCCAGTCCCGCCCCGTTCCAGTCATCCAGTCCCGCCCCGTTCCAGTCATCCAGTCCCGCCCCGTTCCAGTCATCCAGTCCCGCCCCGTTCCAGTCATCCAGTCCCGCCCCGTTCCTGTCATCTAGTCCCGCCCCGTTCCTGTCATCCAGTCCCGCCCCGTTCCTGTCATCCAGTCCCGCCCCGTTCCTGTCATCCAGTCTCGCCCCGTTCCTGTCTTCCAGTCCCGCCCCGTTCCAGTCATCCAGTCCCGCCCCGTTCCAGTCATTCAGTCCCGCTCCATTCCTCTCTTCCAGTCCCGCTACGCCGCCGGCCTCCTGAGCGGTTCCGCCCGCGCCGCGGCTGGCCTCCTGAACGGTTCCGCCCGCGCCGCGGCTGGCCTCCTGAGCGGTTCCGCCCGCGCCACAGCCGGCCTCCTGAGCGGTTCCGCCCGCTCCACAGCCGGCCTCCTGAGCGGCTCCGCCCGCGCCACGTCTGGCCTCCTGTACGGTTCAGTCCGCACTGTGGCCGACCTCCTGAACGTTCCTGCCCTCTTCCTCCGGTGGTGTTTCTGTTGGACGCCAGGAGGCGTCCTTTTTAGGGGGGGGTACTGTAACGTTCCGTTCCCTTCCAGTCCGTTTTCCCGGTTTTTGTCATGTCCCTCCGTGTCTTGTTGGATTCCCTTGTCCGTGTTTTCCCCTCTGCTTTAGGCTGGGCGTTTCCCCTCTGTTTGGCTCTCTTTGTTTCCCACTTTAGTTTCCGCCTATCACCTTCCCCTCTCGTTTCTTGCATTCCTCACCTGTCTAATTAACAAGCACTCCCGGTTACTTTCCACACCTGTGCCTTGTTGATTCCCATCTCACTCCCTTATTTAACCCACCTGCTGTCTCCCCTGCTTTGTCGGTGCATTACATGTCTAACCCTTCAGACCCTGTTTACTGTTCGCTTAACTATCGTCACGCGGTGTTAATGCTCGTTGTTTCCCTGGTCGTGTACTACGAACTACTCGCTTGGTTGTGGGATATTATCCCCTTGCAGCTTGGGTTCCGCTCCTAACTACAGTCTGGTAGTTTACCTCCTCATCAATTCCTGTTGTGCATGCAGCTAACCTGTTTCCCTTCTCCTCCATCTAACCCAGCTCCCATTCTCCAGTGGCAGTGTTCGTTTCCCCCCGTTTTCGTTGTGTGTGTTGCGGTACCTCCACCTCCAGCTCGTGTAGGCTCCGGGTTGGCTTGTTACCTGGCTACCCTCCAGTTGTTCCTGTCCGACCGAAGAAGCCAACTAGTTCTTCGGCGCCGGCTCCTGGAGCTCTGGAGACCAGGCAGCTCCTTCCGGACCTACCGCAGCTACGCCACACTACCCAGCCCTGCCGTGCTTCACCAACCACCTACCTATCAAGCCCTGCTCCTCCGTGAGAACCTCCCGGTCATTTCCGTGCCTTCCCTTGCACTAACCCCTACTGCTTGTTTTGTTCTGTACCGGTGCAGTCATTCCGGTCCAGTTCCTGTCCTGCCGTAGTGAGGCGCTCCCCAGCTAGTTCCAGTCCAGTCCAGGTGTGAGCCGTGCACCTACCTGTCCAGTCCAGTTCCGGTTTGGAACAATCCGTTCCAGACTCTGTTCCCAGTGTGGACCTCCCGGTCCAGTTCCAGTTCCAGTCCAGTTCCGGTTTGGAACAAATCCGTTCCAGACCCTGATTCCAGTGTGGACCTCACGGTCCAGTTCCAGTCCAGTCCAGTTCCGGCTTGGAACGAAACGTTCCAGACCTGCCAGCCCAGCTCCGGCTTGGAGCAGCCCGTCCCGGGCTTCCTAACAGTCCCTGTGTAATACTGTGTCTTTGTCATTCCTGTACAGTGTTGGGACTACCCCAACACTTTAACTTTAATAAATACTCCTTTCCTTTATTTTCTGCCTCAGTCGTGCATTTAGGTCCAAACCTTTACCAGGATCGTAACAGTTTCATTGCGTCTGTCTCAGAGTCTTGCATTTGGGTCCAGTCCAGTACTCGGCCCTAACAAAATATCTTTTCTTTGTACTGTTTTCTATTAAATGTATGTAAAAGAGAATTTACAAATCACTGCTCTTTTCTTTTATGTGCATTTTACATACTGTCCCAACTTTTTTGGAATTGGGGTTTGTACATAAATTGATATACTCATTAAAATACAGTTGAAGTCAGAAGTTTACATAGACTTAGGTTGAAGTCATTAAAACTCATTTTTAACCACTTCACAGATTTTATGTTACCACACTATAGTGTTGGCAAGTCAGGACATCTACTTTGTGCATGACACAATCTTTTTTCCAACAATTGTTTACAGACAGATTATTTCACTTTTAATTCACTATATCACAATTCCAGTGGGTCAGAAGTTTACATACACTAAGTTGACTGTGCATTCAAATTTTTAATATTTGGTCGCATGCCATGACTTCCTGATGTCTGCGACCCAACAACATCAAAAGACTCTTGATCTTATTTTCTGGTACTTTTAAAAGCGATACTATAACGTCTCTGCATTTGAATGGATCTCTATGGGATTGGGGGGTGGGACTAGATTTAGCTGTAAATTACACTGGAACAGTATGGAACACATGGTTGGCTAAATGACTCTAAGTCATTAAGGGTCTGACGTATGAAACAAGCCTTAAATCATCACTCTGCCGTATGAAACAAGCCTTAAATCATCACTCTGCTGCCAGAAATATAGTAAATATGGATGGATAACTTGAAGGGTTTCTTCTGACTTATTTTTCCATAGAGTTCTATAGGAAAATTTGTCAGGAGAAACAACCCTTAAAGTGATCCATCCATATAATTTTCACTTTAATTTTGGGCTGAATAATCCTCCATTTTGATTTTCCATTTTCGTTTTCATTTTGATTTTCATTTTGGGCTGAATAATCCTCCATATGCTACTGCCTGAATATGTTGATATGTTAATTTTCCTGAAGAAGAACATGTCCATATCCTAGAATGGAAACAGGTAATCCATCTGAATGTCCCCTGCAGTGGAGAACACTAGCTTTATGTCGGTATTTTTGAAAGTGCACTACTATGTAGGCCTAGTAGCTTATATTTTCTTACATTTGTCTTAAAAAAAAAGTTTTAAGAGGACATTTTTTCATTTACAAAAATGTAGAAAAGTACATTAGAAAAGTATTTCTAATTTAATTTCATAGTGCAATTATTTTAACAAGGCTATCCTACATGTACGGTTCATACCTCCCATGATGGGATGATGAATAAATAAACTTTCAGTCTTGTTCAGCAATCAGCCATACCTTGTGGTAAACATTGTCCTAGTACATTTTTGCCTCAGGAATAAACGAGTAATCTTGTTCAATTATACATTGTCTTCATCTGAACTTCATTTTTAATATCGTGACCATATTGTATTGTGAAACCAATATTGTGTATCGTATCGTGAGTTGAGTGTATCGTCCCACCCCTAGTAAGGAGTGACACATAAATAAAAATGTATCGATCTATCTATCTGTAAGGTTCTTGGTACAACACTGGTTGTAATGTTACTTGTACAGACAATGTGTTATGCTGGGAAAACATTCAGTTGCACAGGTGGTTTCATTATGAATACAATACACAGATTATTGTAATACTTTGCCTCTTGTTAGTCTGCAGGAAGTCTGAAATATTGCCCTGAAGAGTTGGTTAAAGTGGGAGAAATAATCAAAACCAACCCAGCACTTCTGGATAGGATAGTTCTGTACTCCATTACATTCATGATACATGTGTGGAAAAACAATGATAGTTTACTCCGCCTGGTGTCTATCAGTCAGAAATATCACCCTGTAGTGTTGGATGAAATAGGAGAAATAATCAAAACCAAGTCAAGGATAGTTCTGCACTGCATTACATTCATGATACATACAGAATGCTTATTTAAGGTTCTATGGGGCCCTGGGCTAGGAGTATTTTGCACATATGCGTAATATTTGCTCATCAGTATACCCAGGCAAACAACCCCAAACAAATCCCAAAATTCCGACGCAGGATTGTTACCCAATGTTTGTTAAAATTTGCACCACAAAAGGGAAAGCAATGTGTGCAATAGCTAGACCCTGCTGCCTACTAAAGCTCTTACTGATATGTATCAGTGTTATGGAATGCCTATCAGCCAAAATAAATGTATAGATGTTTATTCTCTTTATCAGACTATATTGTCTGTCATGTTATTCAAGGTATACTGTGTGCTTTGGAATTCTCATGGTTAATTTCAATACCAAATTTTGTCCACTTTTTCATGTATACAGTGTGACATCACAGAATGTTTGGTTTAAAGTCATTGAGAAGTCATGGAAACGTCATGGAAATCCATTGGTCAAAATGTGTACAAACCCTGTGTAAATTAGCAGTAGTCCAAAATGTTTTTTATCTTGTTCTCTTACACTTAATTGGGATAGATAGATAGATAGATAGATAGATAGATAGATAGATAGATAGATAGATAGATAGATAGATAGATAGATAGATAGATAGATAGATCGATAGAGCCTAGAATCTAGATACTTTATAAGTCCTGAGAAATGACAGTATTCAAAGGTGTATAGGTAAAGAAGTGTTAAAAAAAAAAAAAAAACAATAATAAGAAAATGCTAATATAAACAGAACAATATACAGTAAAAGAAATATGGGGGGGTGCACAAAAGTTTTTTTGTGTAGGGCAGCTTGTAGGCCAGAGCTGGCTGTATACCGCCAGTTTATACCACCTTAATGCTACCGCTAGGATGAGAGTTAAATTATTACAGAAAACACATTTTTAATGACATTTCAGCATTTGGTTATTGACATAACATTGAAATATGTGTGTAACATTTCTCACCTGAGCTGGGCTGCGATATCAGCTGTTTCCAACAGCCAATGAACTGAAGAACCTAGCTGTGTGAATACACCCAAATTTGAGTGGGAAAATATAGCCTCGTCTACATAAAAACCTATGTAGCCTACCACACATGCGCGCGCACACACAAACACGGATAATGTGATGCAAATTGTATTTATTTAGTTATTTAAAGTGTTTGTGTCTTGTAGTTTTCATTAGACAAGAAATGCAGATTTTCCAATTAGTACATTTGCTTCTCAGTGATTAAAAATCTGCCGGCGAGTAGTCTATACTCTTTTTTTATCGAGTACACTAACCGTTCTGTTGATTTGGCTTATGTTTGCGATCATTGAGTGCCTTTACATGCACAGCAATAATCTGCTCATAGCCCAATTAAGGCAACAGGCCTACTCCAGTTATATAAATGGTCATGTAGCCTAAACGACATAGTCCGAAACAGGTTCCAGTATTTTCCTATATATTGCTCCTTCCGCTCTTCCTTCAATTTTAATAAGATGCCCAGTCTCTGCTGATGCCCACAGCATGATGCCACCACCATACTTCACTGTACGGATGATGTTTCTTGACGCATGTAACGTAAGGTTTACACCACACATACCAGTATGATTTTTGGCCAGAAAGCTCAATCTTGGTCTCATCTGACCAAACCATTTCCAACATCTCAGCTGGGTCACTATGTGTTCTGGCAAAATCCGTAAGGGCTTTTAGATGATATTTTTGAGTAATGGCTTTTTTCTTTCCACCCTCTGAAAGAGGTCAGTTTTATGCAGAGCTCTTCATATTGTTGACTGGTGCACCGCTACTCCAATGTTCAGCTATTCAACTCTGTGTTGCTCCTTCTAAGTGATTGTTGGACTCTCTGAGTCTTCCCTCACAAGTCACCTTCTTGTTCGGAGTCGGACACTGAGTTTTCAGCGACGGCCTGTTCTAGACAGTGCCTAGGTGGTGTGATGCAGCTTCCATTTCCTGATTATTCATCCAACAGTGTTCACTGGAATATCCAAAAACTTTAATATTATTTTATACCCTTTCCATATGTATGCACTGGAATGACTATCACCAACTTCCAGATAATGCTCTTTAATCTTCATTTTCACACCTTTCCTTCACACCCTAACCACTGATCCCTAAAGAGAGTGGAGTTTTATCCAGAAAATGTGTTAGTTGATCTCTTCACAGGTAGAGAGACCAATGGTAAGAAAATGATGTCCTCATTAGGGCAATTTTTTTTGTTTGTGTAAACAAGGAGCTTCCAGAGCAGTTTGAATACTTATGCAATCAGCATATTTCAGTTTTTTTTCTTAAATATATTTTCAAACCTAAGAACAATTGTTACCTCAAAATAATTTATTTTGAATTGCAGTGTTTTTATTCAAAATACCACACAGTGGAATTTCAAATTATCCTTTGTAATTCAGTAAAATGTGAGAATTGGGTCTGAATAATGTACAAGGTGTTATGACTCCGAAATGGACTGGACCCAAACGCACGACTCAGACACAGGAATGCCAATACTCAGATATTTATTGCTTAAGCAGGGAAGTCCTGAAGCATGAGGAGAAAGGCAAAGACAGGTTAATGTTCCAAACCGGAACTGGACTTTGCTGGACTTTACAATCACACAGCAATAGTTCCAAGCCGGAACTGGACTTTACAGACAGGGAGAATATTTATGACAGACAGTCCAGGTGTGAAGCTGCGGGGAAGCAGGGGAAGTAGGAGAAGCCGGGGAAGGTTTGTGGAGACAGACAACCGGTTTGGTGGAGCAGGGGATGAGCGGGAGCGGTAGAGCAGGACAGTGGAGCGGAGTCCAGGCAGGACGCAGGCGTGGAAGCAGGGCAGCAGCAGTAGCAGCACCGCAACACTGGCTGTAAGCGGGCACCGCCGCAGGGTGGAATCGCAGAAGCCCAAGTTGCATGCACACACGTCAGGTGGGAGGCAGGGCAACCGCAACACAGGCAGGGATTTACTGACAACTGCAGGCTGGCAGACTGAAGCAGACAGAGTTAGTTAGCGAGACGAAACAATGAACAGCGGGTAGTGCTGTTCCAGACTGATCAGACTTAAATTAGACAGAATAGCAGGGCGATTAAACGCCGACACGGAGCTAAACTGTTTAAAGTAGTAACTAGACAAGGATACTAGGACTCAAGACAAGACCAAAGGTTTTTCACCCAGCGGGTTAAGCGAACAAGACTTTCGCGAACTTGGTCGGAACAACAATTAACGAACGAGCCCAGGACAGAGAACACCGGGTGACTAAATACAAACCTTAATTGGTATCAATTATGTGCCATGTGCGAATGTGTGCGTGAGTGATTAACGGAGCAGAGAGTGTGTGGAATGCATGCGGAATGGGGAAATGGGATAGGCAGAAAAGAGTGGAGTGACACAGAGTGACACAAATAGGAAACCACGCCCAACCTGCAGCAACGGGGAAAACGGACTATGGAGAGACAAACACGAGACAGGGGGAGAAGGAAAACACGGGACACAACTGGACGGGAGTGAGATCATCACACAAGGCACTGCACATTTTTCAAAATATTGTTTATTGATTCAAATTGTAATTGGCAAGTAATACACTGTCATTGTAAATAGGCCCAAAACCGTGGAGGTGTTGTGGGTTCATGCAGCATTCACCAGTTGCTGAAGTATTTGGACCAACTTGGAGGCTCCGAGAGTTTCTAGAAAAGAGGAGAAAAAGTGAAAATTACTGAGAAAGTGAAATATGGAATAAATAAAATGTAAACCAAAATGCATGTTTGAAAGATTAAAGATAAGCCAGATGATTATGACAGTGGCTGATTTGAGGTGACGGAATATGACAGAGAAAAATATTATTTCAGAATCTCAGTAGACATGCTGTACAATAAGCCTGTCATGTAAGATGTATGAGTGTGCTGTGCAAGACAATGTTCTCAGCTGGTAGGGGAATGCTATCATTCAGTGTAATATAGTTCAATGGAATTTCCGAATTCTAATGCATTTCCTGACCCTAGAGGCAAACAAAAGCATTATTAGTAGTGACAGTGTGTCCCAGCATAAATATAAAACCAAATATTGCTGATGATTTAGCCTACACACTGACATATCTTTTGGCTTTGTCGATATATTTTATGTGTTCCATGAAGGTTAATCAGACGTAAAATCTGTACCTTGCGTTCCTCTGGGTCTGTGACGTCTTGACAAGACATTGTCAGGGATGCTGCCTCTCCTGGCTGTGACTTGAGGACTGTGGCTGAACTGGAGCACTTCTTCATAGACTACATATGAGCAGGAATAGAGAACCCGTCAGTTTACAGAGTCGCCACCTACTGGAAGGACCTCGCTCACAGGTCAGATGTTTTGATGGCTTTCTACACGGGACCTACCTCTGCGAGTTGAGTCTCGTAAACTCGCGCCTCAGTTTGGAGGCCCTTTTAAAATCATCCGGAAACTCAACCCGGTCACTGTGCGCCTTCAGTTGCCATCATCCATGCGCATCCACCCCACCTTCCATGTCTCTCGCTTGAAACCGGTGCTGGTGGATGGAGGTACGGTGTGTACCGTTCGGCGGATTTTGGCTGAGAGACGTGTGGGCAGAGATTGTCAATTTTTGGTGCACTGGGAGGGTTATGGGCCTGAGGAGCATTGCTGCGTTCCCTCCAGGAATATCTTGGATCCTACTCTAATTAGGGATTTTCGAAAAAGCAAGGCTGAGGGATTGCCTGGAGCCGTCCCTTAGAAGGGGGGTCCTGTCATGGTTATTTGCAGCCTTTGTTTTTCTACGTTTTTGGTTTCCTTTTTGGCGTCGTCAGGACGCTCTATCGGATTTTCTCCGCCTCCGTTCCGGTTTTCGTGTCTTGCCCGACAATTATTCCCTTCATTTGTTTTGCGTTTCCTGCAGGCTATAAATACCTCAGGACTTCTGCGTTTCCGCACTTCTAGATTGTCTTTGCTGTGTTGACATACAAAGTCGGTAAGGTATAGGAATTTCGGTCGCTGCATTTCTGGTTCGTACTAAAAGGAAACGCAGCAAGTCCGGTTATAAAGATTTAGGATTAGATTGGTTTTCTCTTTCCTTTCCGATCTTTCTTTATCCTTTATTCTTTTTACCTGTTGCGAGTTGTGTTCAGCTGTTTTGCCACAAGAGCTTTGGCTAACAGGTTTTTTTTCTATTCTTTTCCTTCACTCCTTTTTTCGAGTTTTGTTTGGTTTCATCACCTCTTGTTACGCCTAATTATTTAGTGCGTGAGGTTCTTTTGTTAGTTATTCTCGCTGTTTATCAAGATCGCCTCCGTTTTTGGAAGTTGCTGTGTTTTGCCTTGTGCTAGGGAAGTTTTGTTTCCGATCCTGGGAAGATCTGGAGCACAGAGTGCAAACTAGATTTCCACCTCCTTCATCCCTCAAAGAACTGGAGACTGTCCTTCTTGAACAATGGGCCAATATCCCACTACAAACAGTTCAGAAATTGTATGACAGCACTGATAGGATTGAAACTGTTTTGAAGGCAATGGGTGGGCCTACTCATTATTATTTGTCCCCTGCTAGCATTATCTCAAATGAAAACATTATATTTGGGTTAAAACTGCATTAAGATATGATTTCTAATAATCACTACTCTAATATATAGCTTATTTTATTGAAAAATAATATGTGTGTAAATTTATATATTACTGCAAATATATTAATTCATTACAGGTTAATTCGAAACAAGGTGCAGGACTTGTGGACTTCTTGTTTACACAGCCATGTCTGCTGTTTTTCTGTGTACTTACAGATGGCAAAGCCAGGATTGCACTCCTATAATGCAATGTTTGTGCTGTAAACTTACGAATTTACGAAAATCTGAAAAACTTGTAGGTTTCACAATAGAACGTCATCTTTCTGATTTCGGACATGGTGATTGTGGACAGCCCAAAGGGGGCCATGTGGAGTTGCTTAATCTTACAGTTTTCACCTGCACCTTTAAAAAGCGGAGAGTCCATGCACTAGAGACCAGTGTGTGACTGAGATGAGAATGTAATGGGGGCGTGACGTGTGAGGTTTGAGGGACCAAACGCAGAAAGGGGATTCTAAAAGCTCTTGGAAAGAGCCACTGAGACGGGGAAACCCCGTAATTAAGGGAAGGAAAAGGAAGCGTGACAACGAATGCCTAGGCGGTAAAATAACAAAGGGACAGAAATTAGAGCGGATAAAAGGGAGGGAAGAATACACGAAAATAACTCCCTCGCTCTAAACGGAGCGAACTGCTCGGTACAAGGCGGAAATAAAAGCAGTCTCTGAGTACTTACATCTACCGGCACCAGTGCAACACGCAACACATGAAAACGGAATAAAAGCCCTGACTCTCAATATGAGAAGGAGGCTACTAACCGGCTCACTGTCACACGCAAATAAGTAGAAGCACGAACGGCAGGTTTCTCAGTAAGAAAAAAACAAACAAAAGGCGAATAGAACAAAGAACTGCTGTCCTATACTTCTACGAGCTAAGTGACTAAAGAAGAACCAGAAAAAATAAACGCCCTGCCTCAGTAAAGAGAAGCGTAAGAAACGGCGAGTAGCACAAATGGTACAAAAAACACACACCCAGCAAACACTGAGTACCCGAACAGTACAAAATAGTGCGAAACATTGCAAAACAATACAGAAGCCCCGTACGAAGGAAACAGGAGCTTAAGTAGCTCCGAGGTAACCATGCACAGGTGTGGATCCTGAGAGAAGCTCTGTGAAAAAGACGGGGCGGAGCAAAAATCCACTAAAAGGGCAGCGCCCTCACGTGGCTACCGAGGGAAACGACCGGAAGGGAAGAAATCTTCAAAAACCATGACAGAGAAGTGAGAAATGCAAATTGAAGACCTCTGTTGTACCTCTGCTGCTGATCTCCCTGGTTTCTATTGTTTCTGTGCCGTTGGCCAGGAGCGTCTTCACCTTTAAGGATGTCCTTGCCGCGGCCACCGCTGACTTCAATCAGAAAAGCCAGGAGACAAAAGCTTTTGGACCTCCTAAACAGGGTGCTTTGCGTTCAATGGTAGTACATGCCTGTTCTTTACTTTGTTGCCATCAGCCTTGCAAATAAATGTGACTCCAGCAGCAAATGTTACTTAACCCACTGAAGGTTTTTTGGAATGTTTTTTCAAAATTCTACATCAGTGTTCTAGAACTCCATTGCTTTCAATAACCAGTAGTGATTGTTACATCAGCATTAGAATGTTCAGTTGAGAACATTCTAATCATATATTTGCGATCTTATACCTTAAATCTAAAACCCGAATGTCTGTGTCTGAAATTATGTTTGTCCTGTCTTCCTTTTCAGCTGGACTTGCTGCGTTTCTTATTAGTATGAACCAGAAATGCAGCGACCGAAATTCCTATACCTTACCGACTTCGTATGTCAACATAGCAAAGACAATCTTGAAGTGCGGAAATGCGGAAGTCCTGAGGTATTTATAGCCCGCAGGACACGCAAAACAGGTGAAGGGAATAATTGTCGGGTAAGACACGAAAACCGGAACGGAGGCGGAATAAATCCGATAGAGCGTCTTGACGACGCCAAAAAGGAAACCAAAAGCGTAGAAAAACAAAGGCTGCAAATAACCATGACATCTGTAATGATCAAATCCATCACATTCACACTTAAGGAGACGGTGTGCCCCAAATCAGAAGACTACCTAAAGGAAGAGTGCATCTTCAAGGAAAACGGGGTGAGCTCATGCTGTCCATGTTCTCCTCGCAATCCTTAGTCCATACTACTGATGGACTAAGAGTGAGAGTGAGTTCATTAACTAAATGGTAGAGCTATAATATTTTTTTCTTACATTGCATGAACCATTTATTCTCGTCATTGAAACACAATGATTTGTTCAATGTAACGATAGACTGATATCATATGTTGGCCCCATTTTTGGCTTCTTGTTTTTCACGCAAAAGTAACAGGGATGTGTTACTATCATATATAGAGGATCATTTTATCAGAAACTTAGTGTGAGGCAGTCAGCTGTTAGTTGGTGAATGGACCTGCTGCTCGCAGACCACTGTAACACAGATTTTCAAAAGACTGGCAGACGTACAGCTGGAAACTGCAGCAGTCTGGTAAGTGCTTGCTTGCTGGGAAGTCACACAGATGATTACGTAGGGAACATGAGCCTCTTGAACTTGAGCCATAAAAACATCTGACCTGTGAGCGAGGTCCTTCCAGTAGGAGGCGACTCTGTAAAATGATGGGTTCCCTATTCCTCCTCATCTGTAGCCTATGAAGAAGTGCTCCAGTTCAGCCAGTCTTCAAGTCACAGCCAGGAGAGGCAGCATCCCTGACAATGTCTTGTCAGGAGGTCACAGACCCAGAGGAGCGGAAGGTACAGGTTTTACGTCTGATTAACCTTCATGGACCCAATAAAATATATTGACAAAGCCAAAAGATATGTCAGTATTCAGTATGTAGGCTAAATAGTTTTGACATCAGTAATATTTGGTTTTATATTTATGCTGGGACACACTGTCACTAATAATGTTTTTTTTGCCTCTAGGGTCAGGAAATGCATTAGAATCCATAAATTCCATTGAACTACATTAGACTGAATGATAGCATTCCCCTACCAGCTGAGAACATTGTCTTGCACAGCCCACTCATACATCTGACATGACAGGCCTATTGTACAGCATGTCTACTGAGATTCTGAGAATCTTTTTCTCTGTCATATTCCATCACCTCACATTAGACACTTATAATCATCTGTCTTATCTTTAATCTTTCAAATGTGCATTTGGTGTTTACATTTAATTAATTCCATGCATCTTCTCAGTAATTTTCACTTTTTCCCCTTTTCTCAAAACTCTCTGAGCCTCCAGGTTGGGCCAAATACCTCAGCAACTGGAAACAATATTTTGAAAAATAAACAATAAACAATATTTGAAAAATATGCAGTGCCTTGCACATTTTTCAGACCCAATTCTCACATTTTACTGAATTACAAAGGATACTTTGAAATTTCATTGTGTGGTATTTTAAAAACACTGCAACGCAAAATAAATTATTTTAAGGTAACAATTGTTTTTAGGTTTGAAAATATATTTACGAAAAAAACTGAAATATGCAGATTGCATAAGTATATAATAACTCTGCTCTGGAAGCTCCTTGTTTACAGTGACAGACCTAATGAGGACATAGGAAGTTAGAGATAAAGTAATTCAAATGCATACATATGGAAAGGGTATAAAATAGTATAAAAGTTTTTTGATATCCCAGGGAACACTGTTGGATGAATAATCAGGAAATAGAAGCTGCATCACACCACCTAGGCACTGCCTAGGGCATCAGCAGGGACTGGGCATCTCATTAAAATTGAAGAAAGAACAGAAGGAGCAATATAGGCTACAGGGAAATCCTGGAACCTGCTTCGGACTATACCTTTTAGGCTACATGACCATTTATATAGCCGGAGTAGGCCTGTTGCCTTACTTGAGCTACGAGCAGATTATTGCTGTGCATGTAAACGCACTCAACTGATCCCAAACACAAGCCAAAGCAACAGAATGGTGAGTTTACTTGATAAAAAGAGTATAGACTACTCGCCGGCAGATTTTTTAATCACTTAGAAACAAATGTACTAATTGGAAGATCTGAATTTCTTTCTTGAATTTATTGCAGCCCAGCTCAGGTGAGAAATTGATAAATACATACACCTGTTTTTTTTTAAATAATGCTTTTACGTACAAAAAAATGTGTTAAAACGTACAAGCGTTTTTACATAACAGCAACGTATTACAGCCCCACGTGTTACGATTCTGATACGGGACGAACCCAAGTGCAACGACCAGGAGGCAGATTCAAAGAAAGGGATATTTATTAAGCGCTGGGGTAGTCCCAAAGCTGTACAGGAAAGTCAAAATACACAGTATTACACAGAACATCAACGGAAGTCCGATACGGACTGCTCCAAGCCGGAGCTGGACTTGAACTCTGGAAGGGGTTCCAAGCCGGAACCGAACTGGTACTGGACCGGGTGGTCCAAGCCGGACAGGGTGCAGGAACAACCCAATTGTTCCAAGCCGGAACTGGATAGGGCTGGTGGTGGAGTTCACACCGGGACTGGAACTGGACCGGGAGGTCCACTCTGGAAACGGGAGCCGGAACAGAACTTGTTCCAAGCCGGAACTGGACTCTTACAGATGGTGTTCTTCACACCGGAACTGGACTGGAACTGGACCGGGTGATCCACACAGGAACTGGTACTGGAACGGCGCGATTGTTCCAAGCCGAAACTGGACTCTTTACGGGTGGAGAACTTCACCCCGGGACTGAACAGGAACTGGACCGGGCGGTCTACTTGGGTATAGGACAGAAAGCAGAGGGTAGTTAGTTAGGTACTGTAGCCAGGGTTTGGACTGGGAGGATTTAACGGAGGTTATTCGACAGCACGGGTTGTAGCTGGCGAAAACTCGACGGGGCTGGGTGGTGTGGCGTAGCTCGGGTAGGTCCGGTTGGAGCTGGCTGATCTCCAGAGAACCTGGAACCGTAACCGAAGTACAGGAGGTAGCTACGGCCGGACAGGAACAACGGAGGTTTAGCCAGGCTGGAATTAACAGCGGATCCTATCCCGAGCTGGAGTTGGAGGTACCGCAACACACACACGAACACTCAGGGAACAAACACTGCTGCAGGTGAGCTGAGACCGCGGCGGCTGGAGGTTAGAGGGAGACAAGTTTAGCAGCATGCAAACAGCAAACGTCACGGGAGGATAGCTACCAAACCGCAGGACAGGTAAACAGGAAAGCTGTAAAGGGAGTTAGCCCAAAACCAAGCGACCAGCAAACACGGGACCAGAAACGAGAAGTGTGCACAACGAGAGAGGTTAGTTAACGAACTGGCGCCGACTAGCAACCAGACGGGGGTTTAAATAGTGCAGGGAATTACAGAATGAATAAGGCACAGGTGTGGAAAATAACCGGGAGTGATTGCTAAACACAAAGGTGAGGAATGCATGCAACGAGGGGGGAGAGCGATAGGCGGAAACTAAAGTGGAAACCAAACGAACGAGACAGAGAGGGAAACGCCCAGACTGCAGCAGCAGGGAAAACACGGACAAAGGAATCCAACATGACACGGAGGGAAAAAGGGAAAACACGGAAAACGGACTGGAAGGGAACGGAACGTTACACCACGTGCGATAGGTAGTCGCTGTGCAAATGTGCTGGGCATTGGCGAAACGGAATAAGAAACTCTACAACTTTTGAATTTCAGAGAAATATGAATACTGTAATTGGGACGTCGACAACTACCATGGGGCCACCATGTATAGGGTTAAATCATCCCTTTACATTCCGAAGTTATATGTTCACGCCACACTATGTACAGTATACTATTCAAACTAAATATGTATAAACAACCAAACAAAATTACTTCAACATGATTGTCAATCAAAATTATTCTAACAAAATAAAGCCATCAATTCAATTCCTTTTGAAATGCCTGTGTGGGGCAAATTCTCAGGGCCACTGCGATGAGTTCCTCCAAATCAGTTTCCTTCACTTTTTCATGATTGCTCCTAGAAATAGAACATGTTTTATTCTTTCTTTTTCTTTACCATTTAAACACCACATTAACACAATTGAATACATGCATTTGTGTATTTGACTAATACTGTAAGGCAAAACTTCAATACCAATTCTTCATGATGCATATATTTCACTCATTTAAATTGACAGTAACCTGAGTTGCTTTTGCATAGGAATTCAGATGAAACCATAGGCTAATTTAGAAAACCTGTATAAAATAGGTTAATATATATATATATATATATATATAATATACCTCATATACATACAATTTAGGTAAAAAATCACGAGTTTTAGGACATAGTGTTGGTATCCTATTTTAGGCAAAAGAAAATGAATAAATGTGCAACACTCAATTTTATGACCCTTTCAAGAGAGATCAAATTAAGTCACCGGTGTAAGCAAAACTTGCCTATTATCACATGGCAATTCCTGATGTCTCGGAAGGCCAGTTTTTTCCCCTCAATGTGTAGGTCCTCAACACTTGATTAGATGCCACCTCACACAACATTTTGTGAAGAGCTGCCCCTGGGTTAGCTCTTCCAAGAGAACAAAGGTAGTTCATGATTCTGTAGCCTACTACAAGATTCATTAATTTAATTCATAAGTGAAAGATTACAGTAGGCATAAAGTGCTGTAGATACTTCAGTTTAGACTTAAATTGATTATGCCATAATGATGTCATAACTAAGTGGGTATCTTAGTTTTAAAATGTTATTTTCACAGCTTCTTCCATGTTTACCATCTTTGTCCTCTTTTCCATTTCGGTCTTCCTTGTTGAGCTATTGGAGCTCCTCCACATTCTGACATGGACCATTTTCCATAATGTCCTCCTTTGCCTCTCCCCTAGCTGCCAGTATTCTCCTTTGCATTGCAAGGATTTCTTGCTGGGTCTCTGCAAATTCTTGCAAGAGAATGATTAAAGATTAAATGTTGTGCAGGTGTGCATGTGTGTAGTCTAAAAATGTTTTTGCTACTTCTGACAAGGCCTGGGGCTCTTCAGGCAGACGTTGTGACAGTTGTGTCATAAAACAAAAATATACTTAAGCACCAAACTATTACATAATTTTTATATACTATAAGTTAGGGCTTATCGGGGCATGTTCCATACCTATACAGCACAGAGAGTTTGGCCTTGTGTTTTTTCATCTTACCATATGAAGAGAATGTGGCATTCAGGCATTAAAGCACAACTGAACTTTGGTAGAACTTTGGGTTGTGTAATTACCTGGCCATGATATGAGTCCAAATGGTGGTGAAATATAGTGAGCACCATAATTCATTGGACAGTGACACATTTATTGTTATTTTGGTTCTGTACTCTAGCACTTTGAGTTTGAAAGGATACAATAACAAATGTCAAAGTGCAGACTGTCAGCCTTAATTTGAGGGTATTTTCATCCATATCGGATGAACCGTTTATAAATTATAGAACCTTTTGTACATTACCCCCCCCCCCCCCCATTTCCAGGCATCAATATTATATATCACAGAGTTGACAATACCTATTGAACTCTGGTTATTGTTTGTATTGACAGAATCCACTTCGTTCACGTTCGTATACGTGCTAGAAGTGTCATTTTGAGACCGTTTTAGCTGCCCTATAGAAGTCAATGGAGAACGACAAATAACCGTATTCTGGATTATCACCGCAGGGGAGCACAGAGCAACTAACGAACATGTTTTGCCAGCATTTGGAATCATATCATGGCCAGGTAACTACACAACCCAAAGTTCTACCAAAGTTCAGTTGTGCTTTAAATGTCAAATGCTGCCTCATAGAGGAACACAGCTACGCTGCTCGGTCCCATAATAATAATGCATTTTATTCATGATGTGCTTCTCATAGACCCAAAGCATTGGAAGCAGACAACTGTTCAAACATATAGTCTAGTAATATTTTACATTTCTAAGTGTAACACATCTGAATTGCAGATTATTTCCACTATAAATGATTGGCATTTGACACTTTTGACATGGCACATGAAGTCTGAATTACGACATTCTCCTCAGATGGTAAGATGGAAAAACATGAGGCCAAGTTACATTAAATAATTTAAGAAAGATTCGGTAGCATTGTTTTGGAATAGAGCGAGTGTAATTAGTTATAATGGACAATATTGTTTGTTGTAACTTGGCCTCATTTTGATATCAATACTTGGCAACTTGGTATTTTTGTAAGTTGAAAACGTTTATTGTTGAGATTAACTTTACTTAAAAGAATGCTATATTTTGTTAAGATACCTTGAAGATGAGGCAATGTGCTTGCTGATGATAGCTCTGTGGATGAAGCATGTGCTGTTGAAATAATAAGTGTGTAAAGTCCTTAATGTAGGCTACTGTATGTGATTATATAAAAAGTGTAGATTTATTTAAAATAAGCAATATCCCTCATAAAAGTGCAGGTATAGGTAGTAGAAAATAATGATGCCCACTTACAGTTTTGACGGGCAGCTTTGAGGGGCAGCTTGGCATGTCTCTTGGTTTGTGGTGTAAGGAAAACATGTTTTTTGCAAAAATTAAAACACATTAAGGATGATAGCATATAGACTGGCATACATAGCTTTACCGTTCTATTTACTCCGCAATGTGCCTTTAGCTAGGCTATGGGAAGACTGTAAGCCTGTCTGAGCCTACATAGCCAACGCAAAATAATCAGAAGGGTGGTTTTGCATGTGAGTTACTCAATTTAATCTTATTTGTGTACTTGAAAGCAAACAATCGAATAATAAAATAAGCGAATATTAGGAATACACTAGAATGTTGTTCAATTTTGTATGAATCACACACACAACTCAAATTGTACTTCATGGAGGGAACTTACATGTTGGTGGGACAAGTTTGGACATTCTGTCGTAACGTTACTCCTCGGTGACAAGTCTGTCATCATCTGGAATGGAAATTTCAAAATGTTTTCCACGTTTTAAGTAACGTTAAAACACCAAGTCCCTCAGCTAAGGAGTAAGTACGTGTAATCTTCGCAAACAGTGAGCAAATGTGCTGTTCACAACACTGAAAGGGAGAGAATATAGAAATTATAGGTTGTCTTTATCAAAACAGAAAATGCCAGCGCGCCCTTTAATATAGCCAGGCTACATAGACGCTGTGGTGCTGAGGATAAATGTCGTTCGTATAAGCTTGATTAACAGATCTAACGTTAATTTAATAGGCTTATCCAAAATGATCTCTCTATCGATTGGTTGCTAGGCACGTGAAAGTTTTATAGCCTACTTTTCATCTAAAATTTCTCACTGTAGCCTACGTGTTGTGATCAATTTAAACTAATGATACCACTCGTTAGCTAGCTAGTTTAATGTTTCTGTTTGGCCTGGGCTTTTACACTGTGCTAATTCTATCTAACGTTAGCTAGTTAGCCTAGATCGTTACACTTTAGAAGTTAATCTTATGTCTGTCAATTGATATTTGTTTAATCTAGCTGCTAGGGCCTAATTATAAATGTATTCACGAAACTAAGTAGGGTTAAATTACCTAAGTTACCTGTAGCCAATGCCATATGTCCAAGGCAGCTGGAGTAGGCTAACGGTCGGACGGCAGCGCTCAAATCAAGAAAAAAAGTCGTTAGCTAAATATTAAATTAAATATCCACGCACACGGCTTCCAAATATATCACCAGCGGGGGAAAAAAGAGTCTTGGATAGGTATACAGGCAGATAGACAGAAAACGTATAGGTATAATAGGGCTTGCTATAAATTAGCCTAGGCTATATATAATTAGGCTAGCATATAATTAATATATTGCAGGCTAGTAGCCTATTACGTATATAGGCCTATATTTATATAATATTGGAAAATTACACTGCATTTCAAAAGTTTAACAGAAAAACATCCGTGCATCGTTCTGGGAACGTTTGTTTACGAAGTTAAAAAAAATCTTCCAGTTATGGAAGAATTAAACCTAAAAACAACCTTATTCGAACGTTCTGTGTAACGTATCGTGGAAACATGAGAGAACGTTATGTTTTTTAGTTCGCAGAAAGTTTCGGGAACGTTACGAATTTTTTAAAACTTAAATGGAAAAAAACATATGCGAACGTTAGGGGAACGTTCTGTGTTTGCTGGGAAGTTGACAACCAAAATCAGGATGGATTTATGACAATAGAAATGAACAGGCAGGAGGAAGCTAGTTTATTTATAATTTGAGAGAAATGTGAATACTATAATTGGCACGTCGACGACTCACCACTAGGACGCCACCGTTATCGTGTATTAGCTGGTCAGCTGCTTGCTTACCGTTACATCATGCCTACATGAGGAAGGTGCTCTATTCGTTTTAAATTTTCCTTAAAGTTAAAGTAGGCAAAATTTTCCTTCCAGATTATATTTAATTTAGACTATATCAATACAGCTATGAGTTTCTATTTTGTTTCAACATATTTAATGTAGACAAAAATATTTTAAAACGACTGTTTGTTTCAATGGGAAACACAACGTCAGACCGGCTGTTCGTGATGACGATTCTTTTGAATAAAGTCCAGTTGTAATTTAGCCAGACATTTGTCAGCTAAGGGCTAGCAACCACTTTTATAGCCAATATCGGCGGACTTAACTAATTGAAAAGAGAAGAATTCAACTCTGTGAGTGTTATTTTTATATAAGCAATTTACTCTCAGAAGCATTTTTATCACCATATAAGCCCAAGCCTGCCCATTTAGTAGGCTCCCACTAGCAAAAACCTCTCCACCCCCACAAGCTGTGCCATTACCTTTTCACCGTTAGCTGCGATGGATTTCGTAGGTGTCTCGTAGGCCTACCAAGTTTTTTAAGGAAAGAAGAAATTAAGCATTACAAACAAATAAAACCCCGAAAGATGACCTGGAAGTAGCCTAAATATATTTTTATTTGTCATAAAAGATGCAATGTTCGGAACATCGTGAAAAAACTTGGAACATTGTGTGCTAATGTCAGCTAAACATAATTATCAAACTAGGTTAACGTGAGTGGGGACAGACAGATTTCCACTAGTCTAAACTAGGTGGCGAGCAGGGGAACACTAGCATAACCTATATTTTCTTTATTTTAATTTCGCTTCTCTAACTCTGAGTTCGACTAGGTTGAAGTGAGCCGTGAGGAAAGACCACAGCATCACTTCAGCTCCTTCGACAGCCGGCCGGCTGTGTTTTCGCTGTTAGCTGGCTTAATATGTTTTCTGCTGCATCCGGCTGCCACTACAGCCAAAGGCAAAGCTAATAAACGCAACAAGCGTTCATTAAAACATTATACTGTATAGAAACAAAAAAATTAATAATAATAATAATAACTTTTGACTGGCGGCTGTCATGCCCAGGTTGTTGGTACCATGCTGGCTGCCTTACGCAAGGTTCGTATGCCTACTCTGCGTGTAGGGAGAGCCGGCTCTGCTGATATCGCACAGTGTATTCCCACCTTTAGTCATTTACATGTTCTAATAATTATTCTAAGGTTCCCTCGCCGACATTTTCAGCACCTGCACCCGCGATGCAATGAAACCATCTACACCGAGACCGCGAATAGCGACGCTAGGTGATGCTGTCGGCTAAGTTGCGTTGCAGACATTTAGCCTACCATATTACACCGGTTTCAGTTCCATATCGCTTTTATGAAATGGACACAGATAGGCCTATCTTGAAAATCAAGTTGCCTGGCCTACAACACCATTTTAAATAGAAAAATGTCTACTCCAGAATGGAACTCTCGTTGCTTTGAAACTAAATCCGATTTCGAATATCACACTGAATACAGAATAGCGGTGATTGGATCCTTTGTTTAGCTACGTCACAGAAGAAATATCCTAGCCTAAGAGAATATATAAGAAGAAAATAACCACAAAAACTCCTGAAAACAGTGAAACATCACTCGTTTGATCAAGTAATTGATTATCAGTCATTTAATCTATTGCTTATTTTCATTGAAAGGAACAATGCCAAAGAGGAAGATATCATGTAAGATCTTTAGATTTTTAGGCATCCTTGAATTTGAAAATGCAAGCTTTATTAGGCATGGGCCTACACCACAAAGAATGAACATTTTAAGATTAGGCATATAGTCTACCACAATTAGCACGCGGGCTATCAGTTCTAATATGAATTGCACAAAATACGTAGTGTTTGATCTATCATTTATCATCATCTCTGTACGCCATTCAGTAATAGGCCCTATGTCGTTTTTTGGGGCAGTGAACTTTATTTATTTTAGTCAAACTTTTTTTTTTCAGTGTAAAATTTACAATGAATCTAGAAAATTGTATTAAGATGACTGGCAGATTCTGAGTGTTGCATTTCGTTCAGCCTCGGAGGATTGCCATCCAGAACAGGATAGCAGCGACACCTACGCCGATAACTTTGGTTTCTCCAGCTCAAGAAACTTCAATCGCGATCCCTACAATCTTCGAGGTTTGCAATGCATCGGCTCGCTTTCCCCCAACAATTAGGACCTTTTTTTTGTTATTTCGCAAATCAACATGAGATGGAAACGATATTAACAGCACCGTTATCCTTTGAGACATTTATTCCCCTACTTGCAGCAACACTGGCAGGGAGTCTTCAGAAAGTGTAGCCGACATGCAGTTTATGGAGAGCTGATCTCAGATCAGTGTGCTTTAATCAATGCATGATGCACCACTGTGCTTCTATGGTGATTATCACACTATTAGATTAATTAGTATTCTCATGTTCTGCCAATTTTTCTACAGGAATATATTCTACAGATTTCAGTATTTATTGATTTATAAGTTTATGCAGCAGTTCTTCGTAAAATCTTCCAGACATCCAGTTAGTTGCAGGATTCGTTCACATAAATTGGCACTTTCTGTAGATGCCCTCAGTGAAAGCAAGTTTCTTGGAAATAGTACAAGGTTGAATAGAAGAAAAACAACCTCCTGGCAATAAATAACAGCCAACTGCTACTATTTTGCAGTGATTTCATCCTGTGCTGCTCAGACAATTAAACTTACCAATCATATATTTAAAAAATGCACTGATGGAAATATCCAAAAAACAGACATTTGGGTCTGTAGGTACTGCCATCCCCTTTTATTGCTTCTTGCTAGCCTCCACTTTTTGAACAGAGAGGAGTGGTAGATTCAGACCTTGCATGTCCTTTTTAACCAGAGAGGAGAGTTGAGGAACCAGAGGAGGGAACAACTGTAGGGCAGAAGAGATCACTGCCACCCTCTGTGGAGGAACCAGCCAGTAAGAGAAAGCGAGCGCAAGAGAGCGTCCAGGCATTTGGGGACAAATCTTCCAGCAAAGCCAAACGCATAAAGAGTGCACAGAAAGGTTAGGACCATATAGCATTGAGCTGCAGATCATGCACTACTGCACACTAACAGTGCTTTTATCGAGGGCGGTAAGGCATATACACCTCATTGCTACATTAAACTAAACAAGTCAATGTAATAAAATGTAAAAAATAAAAAATGTAATAAGCCCCATATTGACATATACCCAGGCATCACCATTGTCTTCAGACATCTTTGCGTCTTGAGATCATTTTATGAGACGTCTTGAGATTTGTTTTTTTATCAAGACTAAATTGAGATGTAAATACCATGATTAATTTAATGGACTTTATAATATATGATTTTTTGGCACATTTTGAATGATCTGTCAGTTTTCATAAAGCAGGGATCTCCAAATACTGTTAGACCCCCTTTCACAGGCTTTTTTTATCTAGGGTCAAGGTTTGAAGAATATTTGAAAAATACAGGATGCTGTTTGTCATGTGCAATACGGTAAAGCCAGCATTCCATGATTTAAGCAACTGTTGTCTACCTGCTTTGTATTTTAGCAGGCGTCAACAAATTCTACAAAAAAGCACAATTGCTCGGGCGAGGGGGATATGGCTCGGTCTATGCAGGGACCCGCATGTCCGACGGACTGCCGGTAAGACACCACCTTCTCCATGCTCTGTGTCCACAAAGAGCCTCTGAAATCTTCATCTAGACTCCATACTAACATGTGTACCCCTCTCTGCTCAATTGTCAGTTTATTTTCTTCTGTCTTTCATTTAGCCTACAGTCTTGTGTTACTCTCATGCATTATGTTTACATTCTTAATATGATTATCTTATGGCAAACTTCTAAGAATTATGGCAAGAATCTTATGGCAAGTTAAAGAATTAATAATTTTTTTCTCTATTGTCACAAAACACGTGTGTTTACAATATCAATTCTCTCACATGTTTTCATCAGGTGGCCCTCAAATATGCAAGGAAAGATGAGGAACTGCAGCTGGTAAGTACTTCTTCCATAATTTATGGAGCCTCACACGAATGTTGTATCTTGTGAAATAGAAGCTCAGGCATGGATAACCAAAACCTAAAAACTACCAACACCTGGTAGTTTTGAGGTTGTCAACATTAGCACAATAACTTGAGTCTAGCTAAATAAATACAAACGTGATGCCCAAACCTTATCTGTATGGCTCTATGAGTGGGCCGAACTCATCGCAGAATATTATTTTGACTCTGGGAGTTGTGTGACCTGTCGAGAGTGACGAATAAATAATCAGCTATCCAATTCAAAGCATTTGCTAATGTTTGTCAAACGGTACATGTTTTAAAACACAACAGAAGGACATGCCTAAATTCTGCACATAGTCCCAAGATAACATTTGGGCTGTTATGTCTGAATAAACGTTTTGTAACGAACACGATGGATTTATTTGAATAAATCAAAAACACGGTTTGGTGACAGTCAAAATTTGAATGAGCATATCTCGCTTTAATATTTGGAGTAGAGACTCACCTCAAAATGTGTTTCTGTGTCAAAGTGACTCAAATGATAATGGAGCAAGTCACATATGTATTTGTTCAGTTTATTGTATAGGTATTTTGGAATACTCTTGACCTTGAATGAACCTGGAAAAAAAAACAACTTGATAGCTTGCAGTTCACTCGCTGACCCATAATATGTGCTAATGTGGCCAGCTCTCAGGAAAACTGCCTGACTTCTCTCCACAGCCTGGATTGGAAAGGCCCATGCCCAAGGAAGTTGGATTATTTCAAATGGTTAACACCCCATCGTCTCATCCCAACATCTTGAAACTGTTCGACTGGTTCGATAGACCTGCGTCATATGTCATGGCAATGGAGCGTCCAGACCCCTGCAAGGACCTGTTCACATACTGCCAGGAACAGGGGGGTGTCCTGGATGAGGACCAGGCACGCAGTGTAACCCGTCAGCTGCTGGGGGCGCTGCAGCACTGCCACGACCACGGAGTGGTGCACCGTGACGTGAAGCCCGAGAACATTCTAATCCAGACGGACACAAAAGAGATCAAGCTGATCGACTTCGGGTGTGGGGACCCACTGAAGGACACCCCATACACAGACTACGCAGGTCAGTGAGAGGGGGCAGTTCATGCATCTTAGTCAGTGTTTGGAAGCTTAAACGCTGACAGTGATGCATAAGGAAATATAGTTTGCAGCATAGTCATCAAATAATTTTCTTGGTGGGACTGCTGGATGGCTCATTTCGTTAAGGCACCACACTGTGGTGCATGAATGAGCCTCACGGCCTCTGATCGAATCCGGACTGTGCCAGGTGATGACTTTGGCCGGTAGCTCCATAGTGCAACGCGCAACTGACAATTACATTGCCCAGGGAATGGGTGGATTCAGTCTGATAGGGTTCCATGTGCAATGCTATCTAGCAACCCCTGCTGGTTGATCAGGCGCCTGTAGATTGCAGTCAAAGCCACATATGAAAGGTCCCTCCTCCAACCCCGCTCTGCGAGCTTAGCTGTAGTCTGCGGTGTGAAAAGAAGGAGCTGGCGACACCATTAAGGAGAACTGTGCATGTCTACGCTCTCCCGAATCTGCAGTGGGGTTCACACAATTTACATGGTTGTGGTTGCAGACGATGGCCATTCCAAATTGTGGTGGAAATTGAAAATGCTCAGCCCCGTGTTGGGCATCAAATTTATAGAAACATTTTTTGCTTGGGCTCTTGTGTTTGCTGTCTTTCTCATTGTCCTAGTGTGAACTCAATTGGAAAACTGTATGGTGTCCTATTTTTTCTTGTGTTGATCAGGGACCAATGAATTCTTGCCGATTGAGTGGTACCAGAAAGGGCAGTTCCTAGCAGGCCCTGGGACTGTGTGGTCAGTGGGTGTGACGATTTATGACATCGTTTGTGGCGACTGTCCCTTCACTACCTACACCGACAGGGAAATGCGGCAAGTGGAGTTCTGTGCAGGGTTGTCACCAGGTGAGGAGCCAACAGGAGAGGGAGGAGCTGCATTTGGACGCACCCTCTGTGTCTTCTGTCTCGTCACTTTTTCTGTGTTTCTCTAACAGGGATCAAGGACTTCATTCGCTGCTGTTTGAGGCCCCGGGCAAAAGACCGGCCCACCCTGGAACAGCTACTGCTCCACCCCTGGCTCCAGCAGTCCTGCTAGATCTGGAGTATAGTGTGTGGATGCGCCCGACAGTCAGGTATCCAATTCTTTTTTATTTATTTATTTATTTTTCAGTCAGGTATCCAATTCTAACACATGATAGGATACTTGCACTATTTACATCGCAAAAAAGCCCTGCACGGTACACTTGCTTCTGCTTTGATCTCATTCAAAACTCCCATTGACATCAAGATGTTGTAGCTTCTGTTGTAAATTTAACTTTTATAGAAATCAGAAATTACCACCGTGATTGGTTGGATTCATTTATGTAAATCAGGAATGGCAAGAATGCCTGTTTTACTGGAGGTACATTACATTGCATTCATTTGGGAGATGTGCTCCTCATGTGCTTCTCACTTACAATATAATAGCACGTTAGCTAGTCACAAAGCAAACGTCCTTTACAAGCTGGATAGCTATCTTGCCAGAGGTATTCTGGTGGCCATATATTAGATAGCTGACTTGCTTTCTAGCTGGAATTATCAATTATCATGTTAAACATGCTCCCTTTTAGCCCTGACAGAATACTCACCCACCTCTCCTCTATTCCTTCCCTCCTTTTGACAGCAGGGGTGTGACAGTGAGGCAGAGAGAGGCAGAGTTGAGGGAGCATGCCGATTGAGATTGGGCGCAGCACCGGAGGGCTGAGTTCTGCTTGTGGATCATGGGGCAGAGGGAATTTTATCTACCTTTTCCCATGCATCTAGCAAATGGCCCTTTAACCCCCATCAACATGTCCCATCGCTGTAATGTCCTCCATCAGTTCTGGAGGGTTTTGCAAGAGGAGGAAGATTTAGTATGGGAACCTGGGGGATATATACGAAGCAGGATTACTGAGTTAGCTGGATAACTGCACTGAGTAAAACCCGGAACCCTCCCAAATATGGAACATGGACTGAAGTAAAAAGAACTGTTCCGAGTTTTACTCAGTGCAGTTATCCAGCTAACTAAGTAATCCTGCTTCGTATTACACCCCGCTGGTGTAGGATATTCCAATTTTCACTCAGCATGATAACAGGAGGTGATCTTCTTCAAGCAGAAACAAGGGTCTGGACTGTATACCTGTATTAGGGTTTGGTATGATGATTACTTAGCCGCTAACCATCAGGGTGATGTCATTCACTACTGGGAAGAGAGGGAAGACAGAATCGAGAGATAGTCATGGAATGTGTAGCAATTTGGAGGATTCCATTTGGGGTCCAGCTTGGTCATGAGCTGACAGCATAACCATTCAGTGGATTTGTGGTCCAAAAAGGTGATTAGCTAGGACTCCATTTGGTGTCTGCTATGGTGACTGGCAGACAGTATGACCATTCGTAGGATGTCATTCGGGGTATGACATGCATCAGCTGACAGCATAGCCATTCAGATGATGACATTGTGGTTCCAGCATGGTGATTGACTGGCAGTGTAGTCATTTGTAGGACACCATTTGGAGATTGACATGGTGATTAGCTTGCAGTGTAGCCATTTGTAGGACACCATTTGGGGTCTGACATTGCGATTAGCTGGCAGTGTATCCATTTGAAGGATGTCATTTGGGGTCCGGCATGGTAATTAGCTGGCAGTGCATTCCTTTAGAGGGTGCCATTTGGGGTCTGATATGGTGACTGGCTGACAACCTAGCCATTCAGAGGATGTCCTTTGGGATCCATCATCATGATTGGCTGGCAGTTTTGTCATTTGTAGGACACCATTTGGGGTCTGCATTGGGGATTAGCTGGGAGTGTAGCCACTAGGAGGATGCCATTTGGTGTCCGGTATGTTGATTGGCTGGCAGTGTAGTCATATGTAGGAAGTAATGTGGGGTCTGGCAGGGTGACTGGCTGGCAGTATAACCATTTGGTGGATGCCATTTAGGGTCCGGCTTGGTGATTGGCTGGCAGTGTAGCCATTTGAAGGATGCCCTTTGGTGTTAGCTGGCACTATAGACTTGGGGAGAATGGCACTCAGGGTACAGCATAATGGTTAGCTTGGAAGGCATTGGGAAGAGAACTGTATCAGACCAGATCGAGAGATGAAGCATGGACAGAAATCATGGCTACTTTCAACAAGGATCAAAAAGTATGCCTCATTAGTGACCACCCATTGAACTGGGGGTAGTACAGTCTTTCTGTAGCTGGTTGCAAAGATTTTGGAGGACACAACTGTCTAGTGTTGTTGGACATTACCTCTTGTTGGACATTACAGTGATGGGATTGTAATGGGGCGTGACGTGTGAGGTAGGAGGAGCCAAACGCAGCAAGGGGATTCTTTAAGCCCTAGGGCCACTAAGGCGGGAAACCCCGCAGTTAAGGGAGGAGACAAGACAAGGAACACACACACACCACAGCTACAGACCGGCTGACTGTTACACACCAATGAGTAGAAGCACAAACGCCTGGTTTCACAACAAGAAAACTAATCAAAGGCGAAAATGGAACAAAGAACTGCTACTCTATACTTCTACGAGCTAAGTAACTAAGTAGAAGCGAAACGCCCGAAGGGCGAACAGAACTACAGTTCCGAACAGAATCGCCCAAAACTCCATATACGGAGAAAAGCACAAAAAGACGAAATAGAGCAGAGATCCGCGGTCCCATACTTCTACGAGATAAGTAACTAACGAGCCAGCAAGAAATAAGCCCTGCCTCAGCAATGAGACGTAAAAATAGGCGAGTAGCCCAAATGGTACGAATCCCTCACAGCCAACAATACACCACAGTACAAAACAATAAACAAACAATCTCGAAGCCCCGCACGAAGGAAACGGGAGGCTTAAATATCTCTCAAGGTGACCACGCACAGGTGTGGACGCTAACAGAAGCTCCGCAATCCAAACAGGGCGGAGCAAGCATCCACCAAAAGGACAGCGCCCTCGCGTGGCCACCAAGGAAAACGACCGCATAGGAAAAAGGGTTAAAAACCATGACAGGGATGGGCTTAAAATCATGATGGGGATTTTTTTTCCTTAAATAAAAAATTCAATAATTAAATACATGTGAAACTTGTGATAAATGGGAGCTGTCGATTAGTCGCAGACTAACTGTAGGGGACAGAAATGAGAAAAGGACGTACAAGAGCAGCTAGGTACCCCTATGTAAAATAAAATGGAAGTTGCAGAAATTTTGCTTCTAAATTCTCACAGGGAACCACATATTAGGATACTAAATGAAAATGAGAAGGACCTTCAGGGCTTTACATAAGGCTTGTCCTATTGTCCAGGACATATTTTTGGCCGGACAAATCAAATTTTCGAGAGAGAGAAAAAAAGTTTAATTAAAAATTGTCTGAATAGAAGTAGAAATTGTATGATGCTCATTTCAACTGCCATCCTGGTTACATTGTTAATAAGATAATTTTGCTAATAAGGTTTGAGAAAATGCAACGACAAATTTAATCGATCAAATTTAATTTCGATCACAAATTGACAAGTCTTTTGGACAAGTGAAAAATTAAGTCCCACTTGTCTGGTGGACAAGTGCTCATAAGGCTTAATGTCAAGTGGTGACCGTAACAACCCTGTCGGCCACGTCTTCAAGGTGTGACTCCTCGTGCCCCTGACCGTGGTTCCAGCACTACACGGAGCCACTGTGTGCCCCACGATTCTCCCCATTGAGTCCCACCCACCCCGGGAGCGGCTGCCTAATTTGCCGCTCCCTCAAGGCACAGGCTATACTCAGATCTGGTAGGACCCGGGCGCGAAACTGGGCCCTCTGTGTGCAACCGTATTGACTCAAAGCTGATGCTTTTAACGCTGCACAACCGCGGCGCAATAGGCATGTTTTCTAATAATGTAGTATAAAAAGAAATTACAAGGCTTGGAAAAAATAATGGAAACACTTAATGACAAACTTTGAAATGACTAAATCACAATTACGAAGGCAGCTACACAGGAGAGTTTGATTCATTTGAATGTCAATTAGCTGTATGTGTTGTGATAAGGGCTGGGGGTAGCTGCTGCCCATGTAGTGAACAGACAAAATGAAGCCAAAATAAATTTGGCTTGTTGCCTTTTAGTTGTGCAATAAACTGAAAGTAAAATAAATTATTTTAAGAAAAAGACCAATCTGGCAACCAAAAAATATGTATGTCATTTTTGTATGTGGAGTTTCATTGAGTCTGTCTCAGAGTCTTGCATTTGGGTCCAGTCCAGTACTCGGCCCTAACAAAATATCTTTTCTTTATACCGTTTTCAATTAAATGTATGTAAAAGAGAATTTACAAATCACTGCTCTTTTCTTTTATGTGCATTTTACATACTGTCCCAACTTTTTTGGAATTGGGATTTGTACATAAATTGATATACTCATTAAAATACAGTTGAAGTCAGAAGTTTACATAGACTTAGGTTGAAGTCATTAAAACTCATTTATAACCACTCCACAGATTTTATGTTACCAAACTATAGTGTTGGCAAGTCAGGACATCTACTTTGTGCATGACACAATAATTTTTCCAACAATTGTTTACAGACAGATTATTTATTTCTTTTAATTCACTATATCACAATTCCAGTGGGTCAGAAGTTTACATACACTAAGTTGACTGTGCATTCAAATTTTTAATATTTGGTCGCATGCCATGACTTCCTGATGTCTGCGACCCAACAACATCAAAAGACTCTTGATCTTATTTTCTGGTACTTTAAAAAGCGATACTATAACGTCTCTGCATTTGAATGGATCTCTATGGGAATTGGGGGGTGGGACTAGATTTAGCTGTAAATTACACTGGAACAGTATGGAACACATGGTTGGCTAAATGGCTCTAAGTCATTAAGGGTATGACGTATGAAACAAGCCTTAAATCATCACTCTGCTGCCAGAAATACAGTAAATATGGATGGATAACTTGAAGGGTTTCTTCTGACTTATTTTTCCATAGAGTTCTATAGGAAAATTTGTCAAGAGAAACAACCCTTAAAGTGATCCATCGATATAATTTTCACTTTAATTTTGGGCTGAATAATCCTCCATTTTCATTTTCCATTTTCGTTTTCATTTTGGACTGAATAATCCTCCATATGCTACTGCCTGAATATGTTGATATGTTAATTTTCCTGAAGAAGAACATGTCCATATCCTAGAATGGAAACAGGTAATCCATCTGAATGTCCCCTGCAGTGGAGAACACTAGCTTTATGTCGGTATTTTTGAAAGTGCACTACTATGTAGGCCTAGTAGCTTATATTTTCTTACATTTGTCTTAAAAAAAAAGTTTTAAGAGGACATTTTTTCATTTACAAAAATGCTAAAGTATTTCTAATTTAATTTCATAGTGCAATTATTTTAACAAGGCTATTCTACATGGACGGTTCATACCTCCCATGATGGGATGATGAATAAGTAAACTTTCAGTCTTGTTCAGCAATCAGCCATACTTTGTGGTAAACATTGTCCTAGTACATTTTTGCCTCAGGAATAAACGAGTAATCTTGTTCAATTATACATTGTCTTCATCTGAACTTCATTTTTAATATCGTGACCATATTGTATTGTGAAACCAATATTGTGTATCGTATCGTGAGTTTAGTGTATCGTCCCACCCCTAGTAAGGAGTGACACATAAATAAAAATGTATCGATCTATCTATCTGTAAGGTTCTTGGTACAACACTGGTTGTAATGTTACTTGTACAGACAATGTGTTATGCTGGGAAAACATTCAGTTGCACAGGTGGTTTCATTATGAATACAATACACAGATTATTGTAATACTTTGCCTCTTGTTAGTCTGCAGGAAGTCTGAAATATTGCCCTGAAGAGTTGGTTAAAGTGGGAGAAATAATCAAAACCAACCCAGCACTTCTGGATAGGATAGTTCTGTACTCCATTACATTCATGATACATGTGTGGAAAAACAATGATAGTTTACTCCGCCTGGTGTCTATCAGTCAGAAATATCACCCTGTAGTATTGGATGAAGTAGGAGAAATAATCAAAACCAAGTCAAGGATAGTTCTGCACTGCATTACATTCATGATACATACAGAATGCTTATTTAAGGTTCTACGGGGCCCTGGGCAGTTTTTTGCACATATGCGCAATATTTGCTCATCAGTATACCCAGGCAAACAACCCCAAACAAATCCCAAAATTCCGACGCAGGATTATTACCCAATGTTTGTTAAAATATGCACCACAAAAGGGAAAGCAATGTGTGCAATAGCTAGACCCTGCTGGCTACTAAAGCTCTTACTGATATGTATCAGTGTTATGGAATGCCTATCAGCCAAAATAAATGTATAGATGTGTATTCTCTTTATCAGACTATATTGTCTGTCATGTTATTCAAGGTATACTGTGTGCTTTGGAATTCTCATGGTTAATTTCAATACCAAATTTTGTCCACTTTTTCATGTATACAGTGTGACATCACAGAATGTTTGGTTTAAAGTAATTGAGAAGTCATGGAAACGTCATGGAACTCCATTGGTCAAAATGTGTACAAACCCTGTGTAAATTAGCAGTAGTCCAAAATGTTTTTTATCTTGTTCTCTTACACTTAATTGGGATAGATAGATAGATAGATAGATAGATAGATAGATCGATAGAGCCTAGAATCCAGATACTTTATAAGTCCTGAGAAATGACAGTATTCAAAGGTGTATATAGGTAAAGAAGTGTTTAAAAAAAAAAATAACAATAATAAGAAAATGCTAATATAAACAGAACAATATACAGTAAAAGAAATATGGGGGGGTGCACAAAAGTTTTTTTGTGTAGGGCAGCTTGTAGGCCAGAGCTGGCTGTATACCGCCAGTTTATACCGCCTTAATGCTACCGCTAGGATGAGAGTTAAATTATTACAGAAAACACATTTTTAATGACATTTCAGCATTTGGTTATTGACATAACATTGAAATACAGTGCATCCGGAAAGTATTCACAGCGCTTCACTTTTTCCACATTTTGTTCTGTTACAGCCTTATTCCAAAATTGATTAAATTCATTTTTTCCCTCAAAATTCTACACACAACACCCCATAATGACAATGTGAAAAAAGATTTTTTGAGATTTTTGCAAATTTATTAAAAATAAAAAAATAAAATTTCTCATTTACATAAGTATTCATACCCTTTGCTTTAACGTATTTTTAAAGTATCATATTTCATATTTGGTCGCATATCCTTTACATGCTGTTACTTCCTGAAGTCTGTGACCATCAACATCAAAAAACTGTCGATATCTTATTTTCAGGTACTGTTACAAGCGATACTATAACCCCTCTGCATTTGAATGGATCTCTATGGAAATTGGGGGGTGAGACTAGATTCAGCTGTAAATTACACTGGTACAGTATGGAACACATGGCTGGCTAAATGGCTGTAAGTTATGAAGGGTCTGAGCTATCAAACGAGCCCCAAACCATCACTCTGTTGCCAGATATGGAGTAGATGTGGATGGATCACTGCAAGGGTTATTTCTCCGGACTCATTTTCCTATAGAACTCTATGGGGGAAAAAGTAATGGCTTTTTTATTTCCACCCTCTGAAAGAGGTCAGTTTTATGCAGAGCTCTTCATATTGTTGACTGGTGCACCGCTACTCCAATTTTCAGCTATTCTACTCTGTGTTGCTCCTTCTAAGTGATTGTTGGACTCTCTGAGTCTTCCCTCACAAGTCACCTTCTTGTTCGGAGTCGGACACTGAGTTTTCAGTGACGGCCTGTTCTAGACAGTGCCTAGGTGGTGTGATGCAGCTTCCATTTCCTGATTATTCATCCAACAGTGTTCACTGGAATATCCAAAAACTTAAATATTATTTTATACCCTTTCCATATGTATGCACTGGAATGACTATCTCCAACTTCCAGATAATGCTCTTTAATCTTCATTTTCACACCTTTCCTTCACACCCTTCACACCCTATTTATTTTGAATTGCAGTGTTTTTATTTAAAATACCACACAGTGGAATTTCAAATTATCCTTTGTAATTCAGTAAAATGTGAGAATTGGGTCTGAATAATGTACAAGGTGTTATGACCCCGAAATGGACTGGACCCAAACGCACGACTCAGACACAGGAATGCCAATACTCAGATGTTTATTGCTTAAGCAGGGAAGTCCTGAAGCATGAGGAGAAAGGCAAAGACAGGTTAATGTTCCAAACTGGAACTGGACTTTGCTGGACTTTACAATCAAACAGCGGTAGTTCCAAGCCGGAACTGGACTTTACAGACAGGGAGAATATTTATGACAGACAGTCCAGGTGTGAAGCTGCGGGGAAGCAGGGGAAGTAGGAGAAGCCGGGGAAGGTTTGTGGAGACAGACAACCGGTTTGGTGGAGCAGGACAGTGGAGTCCAGGCAGGACGCAGGGCAGCGGCAGTAGCAGCACGGCAACAGCAGGGCGGCAGCAGCGAAAGCAGAGGCAGGAGCGACAGCACATAAACAGCACCGCAACACTGGCTGTAAGCGGGCACCGCCGCAGGGTGGAATCGCAGAAGCCCAAGCTGCATGCACACACGTCAGGTGGGAGGCAGGGAAACCGCAACACAGGCAGGGATTTACTGACAACTGCAGGCTGGCAGACTGAAGCAGACAGAGTTAGTTAGCGAGACGAAACAATGAACAGCGGGTAGTGCTGTTCCAGACTGATCAGACTTAAAGGGTAAGTTCGCTATTTTGGACCTTGGACCCTATTTGCGGTCCGTCTTCCATGAACCTGACCCATGAAGTCCATTTTTTCGCTGATCGGTCCAGTATTGAGTTCGGTACAGATTTCCTGTAGGCTCTCACTGGGCTACAATGGAAGTGAACGGGGCAATCAGAAATGTTCGATAAATGTGCTTTCATGTACAATAAATGAGACGGGAAGCTCAGGGTGTATTGTTACCGGTCTCAGTATGCTCTCCTGTGAAATGTATCTCAATCCGAACATTTTTACGTGCTTGGCATGGCTTGGAAGTAAGCATTTCTCTGTTGCTTGTTTTCGCTGCTCCCGCGGAGTACTATGTGTCGGGGGTAGGGGAGCGGGAAGGTGTGCCGGCCGTTTACGAAACTATCTATGTGAGCAGTCTGCGTTTGTTTACCTGCAGCAACGTAGGCTACAATTTCCACAAAAAAACTTGGATGATGGATGACTATAATGATTACGAAGACGAAGAATTCGATTTTGACTTTGACGTTACTGGCTACAGATTTGAGCCAGAATACACGGACACGGAACTACAAGAGATGGATGATAAGAGAGCAAGCGAAGAGAGAGAGGCTGAAGTTGCGCAGGTAATGTTATCCGAAGTCGCTGCCGAGGCTAGACCAAGAATTTCGGGGGACTTTTGGTGTTCTTGCAAGAGGTGCAAGCAGATGCCCAGAGAGGAGGAAAGTTTGTGTTGTAGGGAGTGGGATCTGTTGCTACCGAATGCCATTGAAAACCTGGATGTATCCGTGGATGACACTGGATCATCTCCATTGATTACCATTACACTATGACTGCCAACAGATATGTGATAGATGAGAACTTTGGACAGGACACCATGCGTCAAGCATTTGTAAATAAAACATTATAGAATTGTAAAAAGTTATAGTTGATGAACGTTTCCGACAGTTTTGTTACAAGAAAACAACTTATGTCAAGCTCGGATTTTGTTAGTTGGTATTGAGTGCTGGGTCAGAGGACGCGCTCAAAAAAAAAAAAAATGTTAGTAACGTTATAGCTAAATATAACTTACCTCCGCTCCGGTGCTTGATAGTGCTGCAGGTCCGACACGAGGAACAGCTGTGTTCTTTAGAAACCAGTGTTTTGCTTCTGATTTGCGGTTACAGAAATCAGTAGCGTCGAAATGCGCTCCACAAACTCGCGAGTCTGCCAAACGGAGTTGATTGACTGGAGTGTTTATGTCGATCCGTAAGACAACCAGCCAAAGTCTCAATCTTTCTGGGTCAGAGAACGGAAGCCTGTGAAAACTGGTATTTGAGCGTCCAGACATTTTATTCCCACAACCGGGGACTGCACATTCGCGCACCATTGCTGTGATGAATTATTACAAATGATGATTACAAAAACTGCGTTACAAATATTTCTGCTGTAGGCTACTAGCTAGTAAACTCCAACGGGAGGTCAGGATTTGTGATCAACTGCTTTTCAAGCGCCCCCCCCCCCCTCTCTACAACGTAGCTAGACTGCGGAAGTTTACAGTGCGACGTAGTGCGGTCGGAGAAATAGTTCTGTTTCAAATGGAACTGTTGTTTCAACGTTCGGTTTGCGTTTGCGATAGCCTACATTTCACAGGAGAGCATACTGAGACCGTAAGAATACACACTGAGCTATAAAAGCACATTTATCGTTGTTTTTCCATAACATTTCTGATTGCCCCGTTCACTTCCATTGTAACCCAGTGAGAGCCTACAGGAAATCTGTACCGAACTCAATACTGGACCGATCAGCGAAAAAATGGACTTCATGGGTCAGGTTCATGGAAGACGGACCGCAAATAGGGTCCAAGGTCCAAAATAGCGAACTTACCCTTTAAATTAGACAGAATAGCAGGGCGATTAAACGCCGACACGGAACTAAACTGTTTAAAGTAGTAACCAGACAAGGATACTAAGACTCAAGACAAGACCAGAGGTTTTTCACCCAGCGGGTTAAGTGAACAAGACTTTCGCGAACTTGGTCGGAACAACAATTAACGAACGAGCCCAGGACAGAGAACACCGGGTGACTAAATACAAACCTTAATTGGTATCAATTATGTGCCATGTGCGAATGTGTGCGTGAGTGATTAACGGAGCAGAGAGTGTGTGGAATGCATGCAGAACGGGGAAATGGGATAGGCAGAAAAGAGTGGAGTGACACAGAGTGACACAAATAGGAAACCACGCCCAACCTGCAGCAACGGGGAAAACGGACTATGGAGAGACAAACACGAGACAGGGGAAGAAGGAAAACACGGGACACAACAGGACGGGAGTGAGATCATCACACAAGGCACTGCACATTTTTCAAAATATTGTTTATTGATTCAAATTGTAATTGGCAAGTAATACACTGTCATTGTAAATAGGCCCAAAACCGTGGAGGTGTTGTGGGTTCATGCAGCATTCACCAGTTGCTGAAGTATTTGGACCAACTTGGAGGATCCGAGAGTTTCTAGAAAAGAGGAGAAAAAGTAAAAATTACTGAGAAAGTGAAATATGGAATAAATAAAATGTAAACCAAAATGCATGTTTGAAAGATTAAAGATAAGCCAGATGATTATGACAGTGGCTGACTTGAGGTGACGGAATATGACAGAGAAAAATATTATTTCAGAATCTCAGTAGACATGCTGTACAATAGGCCTGTCATGTAAGATGTATGAGTGTGCTGTGCAAGACAATGTTCTCAGCTGGTAGGGGAATGCTATCATTCAGTGTAATATAGTTCAATGGAATTTCCGAATTCTAATGCATTTCCTGACCCTAGAGGCAAACAAAAGCATTATTAGTGACAGTGTGTCCCAGCATAAATATAAAACCAAATATTGCTGATGATTTAGCCTACACACTGACATATCTTTTGGCTTTGTCGATATATTTTATGGGTTCCATGAAGGTTAATCAGACGTATAATCTGTACCTTGCGTTCCTCTGGGTCTGTGACGTTCTGACAAGACATTGTCAGGGATGCTGCCTCTCCTGGCTGTGACTTGAGGACTGTGGCTGAACTGGAGCACGTCTTCATAGACTACATATGAGCAGGAATAGAGAACCCGTCAGTTTACAGAGTCGCCACCTACTGGAAGGACCTCGCTCACAGGTCAGATGTTTTGATGGCTTTCTACACGGGACCTACCTCTGCGAGATGAGTCTCGTAAACTCGCGCCTCAGTTTGGAGGCCCTTTTAAAATCATCCGGAAACTCAACCCGGTCACTGTGCGCCTTCAGTTGCCATCATCCATGCGCATCCACCCCACCTTCCATGTCTCTCGCTTGAAACCGGTGCTGGTGGATGGAGGTACGGTGTATACCGTTCGGCGGATTTTGGCTGAGAGACGTGTGGGCAGAGATTGTCAATTTTTGGTGTACTGAGAGGGTTATGGGCCTGAGGAGCATTGCTGGGTTCCCTCCAGGAATATCTTGGATCCTACTCTAATTAGGGATTTTCGAAAAAGCAAGGCTGAGGGATCGCCTGGAGCCGTCCCTTAGAAGGCGGGTCCTGTCATGGTTATTTGCAGCCTTTGTTTTTCTACGTTTTTGGTTTCCTTTTTGGCGTCGTCAGGACGCTCTATCGGATTTTCTCCGCCTCCGTTCCGGTTTTCGTGTCTTGCCCGACAATTATTCCCTTCATCTGTTTTGCGTTTCCTGCAGGCTATAAATACCTCAGGACTTCTGCGTTTCCGCACTTCGAGATTGTCTTTGCTATGTTGACATACAAAGTCGGTAAGGTATAGGAATTTCGGTCGCTGCATTTCTGGTTCGTACTAAAAGGAAACGCAGCAAGTCCGGTTATAAAGATTTAGGATTAGATTGGTTTTCTATTTCCTTTCCGATCTTTCTTTATCCTTTATTCTTTTTACCTGTTGCGAGTTGTGTTCAGCTGTTTTGCCACAAGAGGTTTGGCTAACAGGTTTTTTTTCTATTCTTTTCCTTCACTCCTTTTTTCGAGTTTTGTTTGGTTTCATCACCTCTTGTTACGCCTAATTATTTAGTGCGTGAGGTTCTTTTGTTAGTTATTCTTGCTGTTTATCAAGATCGCCTCAGTTTTTGGAGGTTGCTGTGTTTTGCCTTGTGCTAGGGAAGTTTTGCTTCCGATCCTGGGAAGATCTGGAGCACAGAGTGCAAACTAGATTTCCACCTCCTTCATCCCTCAAAGAACTGGAGACTCCTTCTTGAACAATGGGCCAATATCCCACTACATTACATTACATTACAGGCATTTAGCAGACGCTCTTATCCAGAGCGACTTACACAGCATTTTGCATTTATACATAGTATCCATTTATGCAGCTGGATATATACTGAAGCAATGCAGGTGAAGTACCTTGCTCAAGGGTACAACGGCAGTGTCGTACCTGGGAATCGAACCTGCAACCTTTCGGTTACAAGCCCAGTTCCTTAACCACTGTGCTACACTGCCTGCCACTACAAACAGTTCAGAAATTGTATGACAGCATTGATAGGATTGAAACTGTTTTGAAGGCAATGGGTGGGCCTACTCATTATTTGTCCCCTGCTAGCATTATCTCAAATGAAAACATTATATTTGGGTTAAAACCGCATTAAGATATGATTTCTAATAATCACTACTGTAATATATAGCTTATTTTATTGAAAAATAATGTGTGTGTATATATATATATTACTGCAAATATATTAATTCATTACAGGTTAATTCGAAACAAGGTGCAGGTAGGACTTGTGGACTTCTTGTTTACACAGCCCTGTCTGCTGTTTTTCTGTGTAATTACAGATGGCAAAGCCAGGATTGCACTCCTATAATGCAATGTTTGTGCTGTAAACTTACGAATTTACGAAAATCTGAAAAACTTGTAGGTTTCACAATAGAACGTCATCTTTCTGATTTCAGACATGATGATTGTGGACAGCCCAAAGGGGGCCATGTGGAGTTGCTTAATCTTAGAGTTTTCACCTGCCCCTTTAAAAAGCTGAGAGTCCATGCACTAGAGACCAGTGTGTGACTGAGATGAGAATGTAATGGGGGCGTGACGTGTGAGGTTCGAGGGACCAAACGCAGAAAGGGGATTCTAAAAGCTCTTGGAAAGAACCACTGAGATGGGGAAACCCTGTAATTAAGGGAAGGAAAAGGAAGCGTGAGAATGAATGCCTAGGCGGTAAAATAACAAAGGGACAGAAATTAGAGCGGATAAAAGGGAGGGAACAATACATGAAAATAACTCCCTCGCTCTAAACAGAGCGAACTGCTCGGTACAAGGCGGAAATAAAAGCAGTCTCTGAGTACTTACATCTACCGGCACCAGTGCAACACGCAACACATGAAAACGGAATAAAAGCCCTGACTCTCAATATGAGAAGGAGGCTACTAACCGGCTCACTGTCACACGCAAATAAGTAGAAGCACGAACGGCAGGTTTCTCAGTAAGAAAAAAACAAACAAAAGGCGAATAGAACAAAGAACTGCTGTCCTATACTTCTATGAGCTAAGTGACTAAAGAAGAACCAGAAAAAATAAACGCCCTGCCTCAGTAAAGAGAAGCGTAAGAAAAGGCGAGTAGCACAAATGGTACAAAAAACACACGCCCAGCAAACACTGAGTACCCGAACAGTACAAAATAGTGCGAAACAGTGCAAAACAATACAGAAGCCCCGTACGAAGGAAACGGGAGCTTAAGTAGCTCCAAGGTAACCATACACAGGTGTGGCTGCTGAGAGAAGCTCTGTGAAAAAGACGGGGCGGAGCAAAAATCCACTAAAAGGGCAGCGCCCTCGCGTGGCTACCGAGGGAAACGACCGGAAGGGAAGAAATCTTCAAAAACCATGACAGAGAAGTGAGAAACGCAAGATGAAGACCTCTGTTGTACCTCTGCTGCTGATCTCCCTGGTTTCTATTGTTTCTGTGACGTTGGCCAGGAGCGTCTTCACCTTTAAGGATGTCCTTGCCGCGGCCACCGCCGACTTCAATCAGAAAAGCCAGGAGACAAAAGCTTTTGGACCTCCTAAACAGGGTGCTTTGCGTTCAATGGTAGTACATGCCTGTTCTTTACTTTGTTGCCATCAGCCTTGCAAATAAATGTGACTCCAGCAGCAAATGTTACTTAACCCACTGAAGGTTTTTTGGAATGTTTTTTCAAAATTCTACATCAGTGTTCTAGAACTCCATTGCTTTCAATAACCAGTAGTGATTGTTACATCAGCATTAGAATGTTCAGTTGAGAACATTCTAATCACATATTTGCGATCTTATACCTTAAATCTAAAACCCGAATGTCTTTGTCTGAAATTATGTTTGTCCTGTCTTCCTTTTCAGTTGGTGTTTGAGCCCGGAGATGGCTCTGTGTGAGGGGGAGTGTAAGGTTCGGAGAATCAAACGCGACCAATAAGGATTTCTAAAAGCGTATCTAGAGAAAGATACGGCACAAAACGCAGAATAATCCGCACGAGGACTGGGATAACACAGGATAGGGAGCAAAACTTCCCTAGCACAAAGCAAAACAAAACAACCTCCAAAAACTGAGGCGAACTCGATAAACAGCGAGAATAACTAACATAAGAACCTCAAGCACTAAAATAATTAGGCGTAACAAGAAGTAATGAAACAAAACAAAACTTGAAAAAACGAGAAGAAAAAGAATAGAAAAAACCTGTTAGCCAAAGCTCTTGTGGCAAAAGAGTTCAACACAACTGGCAACAGGTAAAAAGAATAAACGATAAAGAAAGATAGGAAAGGAAAGAGAAAACAAATCTAATCCTAAATCTTTATAACCGGACTTGCTGCGTTTCCTATTAGTATGAACCAGAAATGCAGCGACCGAAATTCCTATACCTTACCGACTTCGTATGTCAACATAGTAAAGACAATCTCGAAGTGCGGAAATGCGAAAGTCCTGAGGTATTTATAGCCCGCAGGACACGCAAAACAGGTGAAGGGAATAATTGACGGGCAAGACACGAAGACCGGAACGGAGGCGGATAAAATCCGATAGAGCGTCTTGACGACGCCAAAAAGGAAACCAAGAAAAACAAAGGCTGCAAATAACCATGACATCTGTAATGATCAAGTCCATCGCATTCACACTTAAGGAGACGGTGTGCCCCAAATCAGAAGACTACCTAAAGGAAGAGTGCATCTTCAAGCAAAACGGGGGTGAGCTCATGCTGTCCATGTTCTCCTCGTGGCGACTCTGTAAAATGATGGGTTCCCTATTCCTCATCTGTAGTCTATGAAGAAGTGCTCCAGTTCAGCCACAGTCTTCAAGTCACAACCAGGAGAGGCAGCATCCCTGACAATGTCTTGTCAGGAGGTCACAGACCCAGAGGAGCGGAAGGTACAGGTTTTACGTCTGATTAACCTTCATGGACCCAATAAAATATATTGACAAAGCCAAAAGATATGTCAGTATGCAGGCTAAATAGTTTTGACATCAGTAATATTTGGTTTTATATTTATGCTGGGACACACTGTCACTAATAATGTTTTTTTTGCCTCTAGGGTCAGGAAATGCATTAGAATCCATAAATTCCATTGAACTACATTACACTGAATGATAGCATTCCCCTACCAGCTGAGAACATTGTCTTGCACAGCACACTCATACATCTGACATGACAGGCCTATTGTACAGCATGTCTACTGAGATTCTTTGCAGTAGTGTCTACTGAGATTCTGAGAATCTTTTTCTCTGTCATATTCCATCACCTCACATTAGACACTTATAATCATCTGGCTTATCTTTAATCTTTCAAATGTGCATTTGGTGTTTACATTTAATTAATTCCGTTTCATCTTCTCAGTAATTTTCACTTTTTCCCCTTTTCTCAAAACTCTCTGAGCCTCCAGGTTGGGCCAAATACTTCAGCAACTGGTGAAAGCTGCATGAACTGAAAACACCTCCATTGTTTTGGGCCTATCTATAATGACAGTGTAAAATATGTATATATTTTTTATATAAAACTGCTCATTTTAATCAATAAACAATATTTGAAAAATATGCAGTGCCTTGCACATTTTTCAGACCCAATTCTCACATTTTACTTAATTAAAGGATACTTTGAAATTTCATTGTGTGGTATTTTAAAAACACTGCAACGCAAAATAAATATTTTAAGGTAACAATTGTTTTTAGGTTTGAAAATATATTTACGAAAAAACCTGAAATATGCAGATTGCATAAGTATTCAAACTCTGCTCTGGAAGCTCCTTGTTTACAGTCACAGACCTAATGAGGACATAGGAAGTTAGAGATAAAGTAATTCAAATGCATACATATGGAAAGGGTATAAAATAGTATTAAAGTTTTTTGATATCCCAGGGAACACTGTTGGATGAATAATCAGGAAATAGAAGCTGCATCACACCATCTAGGCACTGTCTAGGGCATCAGCAGGGACTGGGCATCTCATTAAAATTGAAGAAAGAACAGAAGGAGCAATATAGGCTACAGGGAAATCCTGGAACCTGCTTCGGACTATACCGTTTAGGCTACATGACCATTTATATAGCCGGAGTAGGCCTGTTGCCTTACTTGAGCTACGAGCAGATTATTGCTGTGCATGTAAACGCACTCAACAGATCCCAAACACAAGCCAAAGCAACAGAATGGTGAGTTTACTTGATAAAAAGAGTATAGACTACTCGCCGGCAGATTTTTAATCACTTAGAAACAAATGTACTAATTGGAAGATCTGAATTTCTTTCTTGAATTTATTGCAGCCCAGCTCAGGTGAGAAATGTTACGCACACATTTCAATGTTATGTCAATAAACAAATGCTGAAATGTCATTAAAAAATGTGTTTTCTGTAATAGTTTAACTAGCATCCTAGCGGTAGCGTTAAGGCGGTATACATTGTGCTGATATCGCACAGTACCCGCCTTCAGTCAACACCCTCCCCGGAGTTGCAGAGTACCCAGCCCTTTCAAGTCCATCTGAGAAGAGACCATTATGACCTCAATAGCTTGATAGAGTTTGAAGTGGCTCAGAGAAAAGACAATGAGCCCAGGAGGTGCAGTCTGTGCACACAGGACAAACAAGAGCAGGAACTGGAATGTCTCCACACATCTATCCTGACCTATACTCCTCAAAGCTTAGTCATTCAACTCGTCTGATTGAACATCGATTTGCAGAAAGAGCAAGACCCCTTCCACCTCAAACTACAACTGGACCAATCTGAGCTGGATGGTGTGGCCAATCAGGAAGGATGAAAGTGGGACACTACTATGCTGTTGTTAAAAAAATGGAACATGGTATCGTTTCAGTGATTCTGCAGTCCCTGATATTGTTGACCCTCACAAAGTCAGTACCAACAACAATGACGTCCTATTCAACAGAAAGAAAGTTTCTGCTTCCAATAATCTCTTAATTCCAAGTTAACTGCTTCCGTGTCAGGGAAAAGCAAAGGAGACCCCAACAACAGACAGTCAACTGGAAAAGTAAGCACTGGAACTGGAAAGCAGGGAACTGCTAAGAAACAACCCAGCAAACAATTTTTGGTTCTGGGAACGTTTTTTCAAGGTTAGGGGTACGTTCCTATACGGTTGCAAATATAACGTTCCTTTGCGGTTTTCCAGGAAAGTTTTCTTAACGTATCTGGAACGTTCCCATCTGGTATTATATGTGGTTCCCAGAACGTTCCTTTAACGTTACCAGGACATTGCATAGTTGTGGGAATGTTCTCCTAACCTAATAAGAACGTTCCGGGAGAGTTGCCTTTTGGTTTTTCTCTGAAGGAAATGTTGCGTTCCTGAATCGTTATCTGGGCGCAGCTTGTAGCCAACAGCTGTCACGCTTTTATTTTTTTATTAGCCTACCACCTCAACAATTAAACAAGAACAATAGTATACTACTACTACTACAACTAAAAAAAACTAGCCTACTACTACTAATAATAATAATAATGATAACAATATTACCAATAATTCACATCAACATGACATAAATATTTCTTAGATCTACCGTTAAAATTCCGTGGAAAAGACGGGCAGGTCTTCATTCAAATATAATACGCCTTAATTGTAATGGGGCGTGACGTGTGAGGTGGGAGGAGCCAAACGCAGCAAGGGGATTCCTTAAGCCCTAAGGCCACTAAGGCGGGATACCCCGCAGATAAGGGAGGAGACAAGACAACGAACAACGAACACCACTACAGACGCTACTAACCGGCTCACTGTCACACGCCAAGTAGAGCGCAAGGACAGGGTTCTGAATAGCCAGAAATAATACGCGCCCTGTCTCGGTAACGAGACACATAAGAACGGGCGAGTAGCGTAAAGACAAACATAAAACACAGTCAACAAACACTGCAAAATAATACGATAGTAATTGTGGAGGCAAAAGGAACAGATCCAACGTTCCCAGGCTACTGTCAGACTCGCGGTCACACACAAACGTGTCCACAACATCGCCCAATCTTCCCTATAGGAAGACATGCACCAAAAGACGAAATAGAACAGCAGTTCCGAACAAAATCGTCAAAAACTCCATGCAAGGAGAAAGGCACCGAAAGGAACGAACAGGACAGGCAGTACCGGACATTTACTGGCTAGACCAAAGCGAGATTAATTGAAAATACACGCCCTGCCTCTCTATGATGAGGAATATAACGAGGCGAACAGGAACAGAGATTTAACGTTCCATGGCGAGATTAATAGGCTTGCAGTCAAATGCAGAAAACAAAGGGGTAAACACCCGATCTCCCAGGAGAGAAACATTTTACAGGTGAGCCGACGGAGCACCGTCGTCCCATAACTTTACTATCCATATAGACTAACGCAAGCTTAAATTGAAAACACACGCCCTAGCCTCTCAGTAAAAGAATATGTAACGAGGCGAAGGAACAGAGAGCTAACGTTCCGAGGCTATTTACGGAAACACGCAGTCACACACAAACATGTCCACAAACCTCGCCCAAACTCCACACAAGGAGAAACATACCCGGAACCCAAACAGAACAACAGTTCCGAACAAAATCGTCCCGTAGGTAAAAAGGACGGAGGACAGCTGCAACAAAAGACCAACGCAAAAATAGCACGACAGCCTCTCAATATAAACAAAAACCCTGACTCACAACAAAGGGGAACGTAGTCCAACAGGGAACAAACGCACCAAAGCTACTCATTGGCTCACCGTACACGGAAATGAGTAGAAGCAAACGCCAGGACTCTCTGTAAGAACCCTTAACAGGCGAGAATGGAACAAAGAACAGCTACTCTATACTTCTACGAGCTAAGAACTAAGTAGAAGTGAAACGTCCGATCTCCCTATGAGACGACATGCACCGAAGGGCGAACAGAACTAGTTCCGAACAGAATCGCCCAAATCTCCATACACGAAAAAAAAGCACAAAAAGGCGAAATAGAGCAGAGATCCGCGGTCCCATACTTCTACGAGATAAGTAACTACCAAGCCAGCAAGAAATAAGCCCTGCCTCAACAGAGACGTTAAAATAGGCGAGTAGCCCAAATGGTACGAGTAACTCACAGCCAACAAAAACACCACAGTACAAAACAATGAACAAACAATCTTGAAGCCCCGAACGAAGGAAACGGGAGGCTTAAATATCTCTCCAGGTGACCACGCACAGGTGTGGGCGATAACAGAAGCTGCGCAATCCAAGCAGGACGGAGCAAGCATCCAACAAAAGAGCAGCGCCCTCGCGTGGCCACCAAGGAAAACGACCGCATAGGGAAAAGGGTTAAAAACCATGACATTAATAAGTCATCATTGCAGGAATGTTAACACATAAATACGGTTGAAGTTTTATTTTACAGATCACTACATGTAAAAGCCATATGAACACATCAGCCAAATGAGCACAAGTGAGAAATGAACATGAACATACAGTCAAGCCGGAAAGTATGCACTCTTTCACCTTCTCCACGTTTTATTACGTTACAGACTTATACTACAATAGATTGAGTTCATTTTTTGCCTCAAACATCCACACACAATAGCCAATAATGACGAAGTGAAAACAGGTTTTTAGAAAATATGCTATTTTATTTTACTGACAAAAATAGGTTATTTAGGGGTTACATATCTGTACACACCCTTAGCCTAATACTTGGTTGCTGCACCTTTGGCAGCGATTACAGCTTCAAAGCGTCTTGGGAAAGAAGCTACGAGCTTGGCACACTTGTTTCTGGACATTTTTGCCCATTCCTCTTGGCATATCCTTGCAAGCTCCGTCAGGTTGGATGGGGAACGTCGGTACACAGCCATTTTCAGCTCTTTCCACAGATGTTCAATTGGATTCAGGTCTGGGCTCTGGCTGGGCCACTCAAGGACATGCAGACTTTCTCCGAAGCCACTCCTTTGTTCTCTTGGCTGTGTGCTTCGGGTCGTTGTCATGTTGGAAGGTAAACCTTCGCCCCAGTCTGAGGTCCAGAGCGCTCTGGAGCAGGTTTTCTTCAAGGATCTCGGTGTACTTAGCTGCATTCATCTTTCCCTCTATCAGGACTAGTCGCCCCGTTCCCGCTGCTGAAAAACATCCCCACATCATGATGCTGCCACCGCCATGCTTCACTGTAGGGATGGTATTAGCCAGGTGATGAGCGGTGCCTGGTTTCCTCCAGATGTGACGCTTGGTATTCAGGCCAAAAAGTTCAGTTTTGGTTTCATCAGACCAGATAATCTTGATTCTCATGGTTTGAGAGTCCTCTAGGTGCCTTTTGGCAAACTCCAAGCGGGCTGTGATGTGCCTTTTACTAAGGAGGGGCTTCCGTCTGGCCACTCTACCATAAAGGCCTGATTGGTGGAGTGCTGCCTGGATGGTTGATCTTCTGAAAGGTTCTCCCATCTCCACAAGGATACGCTGGAGCTCTGTCAGAGTGACCCTCGGGTTCCTGCTCACCTCCCTGGCCAAGGCCCGTCTTCCCCGATTGCTCAGTTTGGCCGGGCGGCCAGGTCTAGGAAGATTCTTGGTGGTTCCAAACTTCTTCCATTTACGAATGATGGTGGCCACTGTGCTCTTTGGGACCTGTAAAGCTGCAGAGATTTTTCCGTACCCTTCTCCAGATCTATGCCTTGACACAAAACTGTTTCTGAGGTCTGCAGATAATAATATAGGCAGGTGTTGGCAATCCCCAATCATGTCCAATCAATTGAATTTATCACAGGTGGACTCCAATTAAGTTGTAGAAACATCTCAAGCAGTATCACTGGAAACAAAATGCACCTCAGCTCACTTTTGGGTGTCATATCAAAGGCTGTGCACACTTGTGTACATATGATATTTTACATTTTGATTTTTATAAATTAGCACAAATGTCTAAAAACCTGTTTTCAGTTTGTCATTATGGGCTATTTTGTGTAGAATTTTGAGACAAAAAATTAACTCAATCTATTGTAGAATATGTCTGTAACGTAATAAAATGTGGAGAAGGTGAAAGAGTGTGCATACTTTCCGGCTTGACTGTATTTATTTCAACCTGCATAACGCACAACAGTAATGATTCCAGTGCTTCTTCCTATATTTTGGGCTGTATATTTATGAATTGTGCTGTAGCCTATAGTTTGCAGTGATGAGTCTCGCAGTCAAACTTCACAAAAGCTAAATATTGTGCTCAAGTCTTAAATCATCCCTTACATTTCTATTCCTATTTTGAAGTTATTTTTTCATATCAAACTATCTACAGTATATAACTATTCAAACAAAATAAGCAAAAACAACCAAAACAAGTGTCAAAATCTCAAAAGAATATTCACTGTACATCCATAGTTACAGTTCAAATTGATAAATACATACACCTGTTTTTTTAAATAATGTTTTTACGTACAAAAAATGCGTTAAAATGTACAAGCATTTTTACATAACAGCAACGTATTACAGCCCCACGTGCAATAGGTAGTCGCTGTGGAAATGTGCTGGGCATTGGCGAAACGGAATAAGAAACTCTACAACTTTTGAATTTCAGAGAAATATGAATACTGTAATTGGGACGTCGACAACTACCACTAGGGGGCCACCATGTATAGGGTTAAATCATCCCTTTACATTCCGAAGTTATATTTTCACGCCACACTATGTACAGTATACTATTCAAACTAAATATGTATAAACAACCAAACAAAATTACTTCAACATGATTGTCAATCAAAATGATTCTAACAAAATAAAGCCATCAATTCAATTCCTTTTGAAATGCCTGTGTGGGGCAAATTCTCAGAGCCACTGCGATGAGTTCCTCACATCAGTTTCCTTCACTTTTTCATGATTGCTCCTAGAAATAGAACATGTTTTATTCTTTCTTTTTCTTTACCATTTAAACACCACATTAACACAATTGAATACATGCATTTGTGTATTTGACTAATACTGTAAGGCAAAACTTCAATACCAATTCTTCATGATGCATATATTTCACTCATTTAAATTGACAGTAACCTGAGGTGCTTTTGCATAGGAATTCAGATGAAACCATAGGCTAATTTAGAAACCCTGTATACAATAGGTTAATATAATATACATATATAATATACCTCATATACATATAATTTAGGTAAAAAATCATGAGTTTTAGGACATAGTGTTGGTATCCTATTTTAGGCAAAAGGAAATGAATAAATGTGCAGCACTCAATTTTATGACCCTTTCAAGAAAGATCAAATGAAAAGTCACCAGTGTAAGCTAAACTTGCCTATTATCACATGGCAATTCCTGATGTCTTGGAAGGCCAGTTTTTTCCCCTCAATGTGTAGGTCCTCAACACTTGATTAGATGCCACCTCACACAACATTTTGTGAAGAGCTGCCCCTGGGTTAGCTCTTCCAAGAGAACAAAGGTAGTTCATGATTCTGTAGCCTACTACAAGATAAATTAATTTAATTTATAAATAAAAAATTACAGTAGGCATAAAGTGCTGTAGATACTTCAGTTTAGACTTAAATTGATTATGCCATAATGATGTCATAACTAAGTGGGTATCTTAGTTTTAAAATGTTATTTTCACAGCTTCTTCCATGTTTACCATCTTTGTCCTCTTTTCCATCTCGGTCTTCCTTGTTGAGCTGTTGGAGCTCCTCCCCATTCTGACATGGACCGTTTTCCATAATGTCCTCCTTTGCCTCTCCCCTAGCTGCCAATATTCTCCTTTGCATTGCAAGGATTTCTTGCTGGGCTCTTCAGGCAGAAGTTGTGACAGCTGTGTCATAAAACAAAAATATACTTAAAGGGTAAGTTCGCTATTTTGGACCTTGGACCCTATTTGCAGTCCGTCTTCCATGAACCTGACCCATGAAGTCCATTTTTTTCGCTGATCGGTCCAGTATTGAGTTCGCTACAGATTTCCTGTAGGCTCTCACTGGGCTACAATAGAAGTCAACGGGGCAATTAGAAATGTTATGGAAAAACAACGATAAATGTGCTTTTATAGCTCAGTGTGTATTCTTACGGTCTCAGTATGCTCTCCTGTGAAATGTAGGCTATCGCAAACGCAAACCGAACGTTGAAACAACAGTTCCATTTGAAACAGAACTATTTCTCCGACCGCACTACCTCGCACTGACTTCGGATAACATTACCTGCGCAACTTCAGCCTCTCTCTCTTCTCTTGCTCTCTTATCATCCATCTCTTGTAGTTCTGTGTCCGTGTATTCTGGCTCAAATCTGTAGCCAGTAACGTCAAAGTCAAAATCGAATTCTTCGTCTTCGTAATCATTATAGTCATCCATCATCCAAGTTTTTTTGTGGAAATTGTAGCCTACGTTGCTGCAGGTAAACAAACGCAGACTGCTCAACTAGATAGTTTCGTAAACGGCCGGCACACCTTCCCGCTCCCCTACCCCCGACACATAGTACTCCGCGGGAGCAGCGAACACAAGCAACAGAGAAATGCTTACTTCCAAGCCATGCCAAGCACGTAAAAATGTTCGGATTGAGATACATTTCACAGGAGAGCATACTGAGACCGGTAACAATACACCCTGAGCTTCCCGTCTCATTTATTGTACATGAAAGCACATTTATCGAACATTTCTAATTGCCCCGTTGACTTCTATTGTAGCCCAGTGAGAGCCTACAGGAAATCTGTAGCGAACTCAATACTGGACCGATCAGCGAAAAAATGGACTTCATGGGTCAGGTTCATGGAAGACGGACCGCAAATAGGGTCCAAGGTCCAAAATAGCGAACTTACCCTTTAAGCACCAAACTACTACATTATTTTTTATATATTATAAGTTACGACTTATCGGGGCATGCTCCATACCTATACAGCACAGAGTTGGGTCAGAGTGGCCTTGTGTTTTTTCATCTTACCATCTGAAGAGAATGTGGCATTCAGACATTAAAGCACAACTGAACTTTGGTAGAACTTTGGGTTGTGTAAATACCTGGCCATGATATGAGTCCAAATGGTGGCGAAATACAGTGAGCACCATAATTCATTGGACAGTGACACATTTTTTGTTATTTTGGTTCTGTACTCTAGCACTTTGAGTTTGAAAGGATACAATGACAAATGTTAAAGTGTAGACTGTCAGCCTTAATTTGAGGGTATTTTCATCCATCAGATGAACTGATTATAAATTATGGAACCTTTTGTACATTGCCCCCCCCCCATTTTCGGGCATCAATATTATATATCACAGACTTGTTTCTCCTGACAAAGTTTCCTATTGAACTCTGGTTATTGTATGTATTGACAGAATCCACTTCGTTCACTTTCGTATACATGCTAGAAGTGTCATTTTGAGACCGTTTTAGCTGCCCTATAGAAGTGAATGGAGAACGACAACCGTATTCTGGATTATCACCCCAGGGGAGCACAGAGCAACTAACGAACATATTTTGCCACCATTTGGAATCATATCATGGCCAGGTAACTACACAATCCAAAGTTCTACCAAAGTTCAGTTGTGCTTTAAATGTCAAATGCTGCCTCATAGAGGAAGACAGCTACGTTGCTCGGTCCCATAATAATAATGCATTTTATTCATGATGTGCTTCTCATAGACCCAAAGCATTGGAAGCAGACAATTGTTCAAACATATAGTCTAGTAATATTTTACATTTACATTTCAAGTGTAACACATCTGAATTGCAGATTATTTCCACTATAAATGATTGGCATTTGACACTTTTGACATGACACATGAAGTTTGAATTACCACATTCTCCTCAGGTGGTAAGACGGAAAAACATGAGGCCAAGTTACATTAAATAATTTAAGAAAGATTCGGTAGCATTGTTTGGGAATAGAGCTAGTGTAATTAGTTATGTAGGCTACTGTATGTGATTATATAAAAAGTGTAGATTTATTTAAAATAGGCAATATCCCTCATAAAAGTGCAGGTATATGTAGTAGAAAATAATTATGCCCACTTACAGTTTTGAAGGGCAGCCTGGCATGTCTCTTGGTTTGTGGCGGAAGGAAAACATGTTTTTTGCTAAAATTAAAACACATTAAGGATGATAGCATATACACTGGCATACATAGCTTTACCGTTCTACTTACCCCGCAATGTGCCTTTAGCTAGGCTATGGGAAGACTGTCTGAGCCTACATAGCCTACGCAAAATAATCAGAGAAGGGTGGTTTTGCATGTGAGTTACTCAATTTAATCTTATTTGTGTATTTGAAAGCAAACAATCGAATAATAAAATAAGCGAATATTAGGAATACACTAGAATGTTGTTCAATTTTGTATGAATCACACACACAACTCAAATTGTAGCTTCATGGAGGGAACTTACATGTTGGACATTCTGTCGTAACGTTAACGTTACTCCTCGGTGATAAGTCTGTCATCGTCTGGAATGGAAATTTCAAAATGTTTTCCACGTTTTAAGTAACGTTAAAACACCAAGCCCCTCAGCTAAGGAGTAAGTTACCGTGTAATCTTCGCAAACAGTGAGCAAATGTGCTGTTCACAACACTAAAAGGGAGATAATATAAAAATTATAGGTTGTCTTTATCAAAACAGAAAATGCCAGCGCACCCTTTAATATTGTTGAATAAAATAGGCTACATAGCCGCTGTGGTGCTGAAGATAAATGCCGTTCGTATAAGCTTGATTAACAGATCTAACGTTAATTGAATAGGCTTATACAAAATGATCTCTCTCGATTGGTTGCTAGGCACAGCAGGTTTAAAATACATTCTGGAGTGTGGTGGAAGTGGACAAGGCAGGAAGTATTTAAGCACATTTCTAAAGAGAACAGGACTGATGGGAAGAATCTGACAAAAAGAGCTAACTAACTCCAGAAGATGGCAGTAATGCAACGCAAAGGATGCAAGCTGCCGTTAAACACCAAAGAAGAAGAAGAAGGTCGCTAGGCACGTTAAAGTTTTATAGCTTACTTTTCATCTAAAATTTCTCACTGTAGTCTACGTGTTGTGATCAATTTAAACTAACGATAGCTACCACTCGAGCTAGTTTAATGTTTCTGTTTGGCCTGGGTTTTTACACTGTGCTAATTCTATCTAACGTTCGCTAGTTAGCCTAGACCGTTACACTTTAGAAGTTGAGCTTCTTATGTCTATTAATTGATATTTGTTTAATCTAGCTACTAGGGCCTAATTATAAATGTATTCACGAAAGACTGCGGTCAAGCCAGCCTCCACTTCGAAAAAGACGGTCAAGCCAGCCGCCGCGAATTTATTTGGTTCGCAATATACTAGGCATTCTACGGTAAGAGCGTGTAAGAATTGATTTCAAAATTTCAAAAGTAAAGTTCTTCTAAATTAAGATTGATATTAAAAGGAAACCTCCTGTTTTCACGGAACCATTTCTCTTCAGAACGATAGAAGAACACCTCAGAGTGTCACTCAGGTAACCTCAGGACATTCTGATGTGGAATTTCAAAATTAAAGCCCTCTAAAATGTCATATAAGAGCTGTCGTTCTTCTAAATTCAGATTGATATTAAAAGGAAACCGCCTGTTTTCACAAAACCATTTCACTATACAATGATAGATGAACACCTCAGAGTGTCACGCAGGTAACCTCAGGACATTCTGATGTGGAAGTTCAAAATTAAAGCCCTCTAAAATGTCATATAAATGCTGTGTTTCTTCTAAATTCAGATTGATATTAAAAGGAAACCGCCTGTTTTCACAAAACCATTTCACTATAAAATTATAGATGAACACCTCAGAGTGTGACACAGGCAACCTCAGGACATTCCGATGTGGAATTTCAAAATTAAAGCCCTCTAAAATGTCATATAAATGCTGTGTTTCTTCTATATTCAGATTGATATTAAAAGGAAACCGCCTGTTTTCACAAAACCTTTTCACTTCAGAATGATAGAAGAACACCTCAGAGTGTCACTCAGGCGATCTCAGGACATTCTGATGTGGAATTTCAAAATTAAAGCCCTCTAAAATGTCATATAAATGCTGTGTTTCTTCTAAATTCAGATTGATATTAAAAGGAAACCGCCTGTTTTCACAAAACCATTTCACTATACAATGATAGAAGAACAGCTCAGTGTGTCACCCAGGCAATCTCAGGACATTCTGATGTGGAATTTCAAAATTAAAGAGCTCTAAAATGTCATATAAATGCTGTGTTTCTCCTAAATTCAGATTGATATTAAAAGGAAACCTCCTGTTTTCACAAAACCATTTCACTATACAATGATAGATGAACACCTCAGAGTGTCACCCAAGCAATCTCAGGACATTCTGATTTGGAATTTCAAAATTAAAGCGCTCTAAAATGTTATATAAATGCTCTGTTTCTTCTAAATTCAGATTGATATTAAAAGGAAACCTCCTGTTTTCACAAAACCATTTCACTATACAATGATAGAAGAACACCTCAGAGTGTCACCCAGGCAATCTCAGGACATTCTGATGTGGAATTTCAAAATTAAAGCCCTCTAAAATGTCATATAAATGCTGTGTTTCTTCTAAATTCAGATTGATATTAAAAGGAAACCGCCTGTTTTCACAAAACCATTTCACTTCAGAATGATAGATGAACACATCAGAGTGTCACACAGGCAACCTCAGGACATTCTGATGTGGAATTTCAAAATTAAAGCCCTCTAAAATGTCATATAAATGCTGTGTTTCTTCTAGTGTCACTCAGACAATCTCAGGACAAGGCAAGCTGCTTTAAGGTGTTTAGAGGTGGCCAAATGGGCTTGGATTAAACTTGGAAGCTGCATCATCATATTAGTTCCATTCCCTTTACACTCTGTGGTAGTAGCATTTGCAGTAGCTCTGCTGGTCTTGTGAAAGCATCATTTGTAGATGAAAGCTGTAGAAATTGTAAACTGTTGTAGCAGCCAATAATGTAATAACTACCGTTAATGTAATAACTGCCAATAACGTAATCATTTTTCCGTTCTTAATGTAATAAAAGTCGATTATGTAATAACTTACCAATAATGTAATAAAATCTCTGAACCAATAACGTAATAACTTTTTGCGCATAATGTAATAAGTTATTACATTATTGGCTGGTTATTACATTATTAGCTGGGTTAAAAAAAAATCATAAAAAATGTAATAACTGGAGCCGATAATGTAATGATATACTTATATCACTTTATTTAAAGTTTTTTTTATTGGCTATAAAGTGTCACACTTCCATGACACTTACCCTTACAGTTGCCTCTTTCAAATACCTGCTCAAAAACCTGACCGCAAGCACACACACACACACACACACACACACACACACCTACTCTCTCTCTCTCTAGGAATTAAGACAATTTATTTGTTTGTGTAACTTGATGGTTAGACTTATCTCCGGCCCTGCCTTCTACTCCTTAGCCATTTGAGTACCAAATGAAGTGGGAGCACACATGTTTGCAAACACAGACAATTACTCTTATGTTGTATAATATGAAATCTATACCTCTTTGAAGATGTTGTGGTCTCAAATAAAAAAGACCACCACTTCTTTCCATGGAAAATAGAATCTTTAATCAAGTGTATTTAAATAACTTCTTCTACCAAACTGGCATTATTATGCCTTGTGCTCAACTTTCAACCTCTTAATGAAAAATTCTAAACTGTAAAATATAGTATATAACATGACCTACAAAGATAACTTTGGTAACAAATCTTTCAGTTTTATAATGATAATAAAGGACGGTTTACGGTCGCTTTTTTAAAGAACTAAACATTCTCTTGATACTGTTCTGTACATTTGACAAAATGGAGGTATGGTGCTGGAGGTAAAGTTCAATCTCAAATGAAAAGTAAGTTCCACTCATTTACAAATATAAAAAAGAACTCGAGAGAATCAAAATTAAATTATCTGCTGACTGAAAAAACAAAAACAAAACACCAACAAAAAAACTGTCATTAATTCTTCCAGTAGATGTCCTTAAGTTTGTATTGTCCGAAGGCTATGTGACTGAGCAGAATCCAGGCTTTCATCCATCGTTTGTCCTTACTAAATAACTCTTTTATACGTGTGCTGAGACCACTGCCGTGTCCAGCAGCCTTGTATAGCTTCATAACACTAATGGAACAGTCATTCTCTTGGTCCAGTTCCAAACTCTGCAAGTGCCTCTCTTGTGTACAGGTTGGGATAATATGGTCTAGATAGTTCACGGAATAAGAGTGAGACTCTATTGAATGTCCCCAGCATTGACATATCTAGATTGAGACTTAACTCAATAATTTTTGATAAGATTTCTGATGGTAGATATTGAGCTCCAGGCTCATTGCCAGGATCCACTACCATGTCAACCAAAGGGTTAGCCATAGACTGAACTTCAGGGTTAGCCAGAGGCCCAGCTTCAGGGTGAGCCAGAGGGCCAGGTTCAAGGTCAACCAGAAGTCCAGGTTCAGGGTCAGCCAGAAGTCCAGGTTCAGGGTCAGCCAGAAGGCCAAGTTCCGGGTCAGCCAGAATGCCTGGTTCAGGGTCAACCAGAGGGCCAGGTTCAGGGTCAGCCAGAATGCCAGGTTCAGGGTCAGCCAGAGGGCCAGGTTCAGGGTCAACTCCAGTAGGTGTCCTAACTGGTTTTCTGAAAGACAGTCTTTGTCTCTCTGCCTACTGAATGTTGGTCCATCTAAACTTACATAATATGGCCCTCAGCAATATGGCCAAGAACCAAAATAGGCAAGCTTTCACAATAACAACCAGATGGTGAGATAACAGAGGTTGCATCCAAACCAAGAGTTGACACAACAAGAAACTGAACATTGAATATCTGGGAGGCTCTTTGAAGAGTTATGTGGTCACCATATGTGCCATGTTGTGCCATCCTCTGTAAATAATCCCCCCATGTCCCCTCCACATACTCAGAAAGTGGCGTCCCATCCACTCCATGCGGATGAAATGTTAGATCAGCCACAATTTCTTCTCGCAATGTTGATACAGAACGGAATATTGCAAGAGTGGCCAATTGGTCAGCAATAGCAGCAAATTGGCAACTGCCATCTGGAATCGGTTCTAAACGAATGTTCAGGTTTGATGATTCAAAAGACTCCAGTCGTTCCTCATGTGTGTAAGGAATTAGCAGGCGGGTTTGCTGAACCGTTTTGGGCTTTGAGCGCTGCTTTTCCTCCAGTCTTGTGACACGGGTCACATCACACTGAAAACCACATTTGTGTTGGAGTGGGGCTATTGGGCATACGGAACTGAACCTTATATTTGTACTACTTCTTTTCACAACTAAACCTGGTAATACAAAGTGCCTTTGTGAAACTCTACGATTACCGCTCTTCACCCTGACCAACACATTGTCATTTACCGTATATTTAGAGGGTGGATGACTTCTAGACAAAGTCATTCGTCTTGCGCAGCGTTGTGTTGCCTTTCGTGCCCTTCTCCTAATGTTCATTCGGTTTTCCTCAAACAAAAGCCTATGCTTTTGGGTGGGCAGTGTTTTGTGGGTTGGTTGACAGTGTTCTTCATGAACTTGAGCTGGGGAACAGGTTAACCGATTGGACAGTCTATGACTTTTTCTTCCATAGTACACCTGAAAAGGAGACATCCAACTCAAAACCTCCTTTGGGTCTTCATTCATTATCCTGGCATAAATTGGCAAATGCTTGACCCAGTTGACTCCTCCTTGTTGATAGTTAACTAGGTCATACATGATCTTTTTCCTCAGTACACGGTGGGTCCTTTCCACTTTACCCTGGCTCTGGGGATGATATGGCGAGCTCTGAATTATTTTCACCTGAAGGGATTCCATGAGTTTTCGTACCGCACCTTTGAATTCCTTTGCTTGATCATGCTGTAAAACCTTCGGTGTACCATGCTCAGAATAAATATCCTCAAGATGTTTGGCAATCTCAATGCTCTGTTTACTCTTCAATGGTCTTAGCCATATATGTCTGCTAAATACATCTACTATGGTCAGGATGTACCTATATGTGGCTCGGCCATGCGCAACTCTCCATTTCCCCATGTCAAGAAGGTCAATCTGGTGGCGATCTTGAACTGCTTTGGCTTTAATGGATTTTGGAATGGGTTTGTTTCCAAATGTTGCCTTATGCAGATAGTAGCGTCTTGACCTGTCCAATGTGTCTTGCACACTAGCTCGACTGATGCCAGAGTATTCTTCTCTAAGGTGTATGTTCACCTTTCTTGCACCAGAGCCTTTTGTTTCATCAAGAACCCTGTTCACAACTGCAGGGATAGTTGACTTCTTAGCTACCAATTTTCCAGCAAATGTAATTGCCTGGCCATCCTCACTAACAGCGTAAAGTTGCCTATTACGCCACAGTCGAACAAGAGCAGCACGCTGGATCCTTGATCTCTGTGCTACAGGGACATTAATTTCCCCCTTGAGTGCCTTGAGTATCACATCATAGGTCTCATCTGACATTGCTCTCTGTCCATGTCCTGTACATACCCAAATGATACAGAACAGGAGAACGATTGATTGCAATATTCTCATTGTTCCAGATCTGTCAAATACATGAAATGGTTAGGGTTAGGGTTACTGGTATTATAAAATTGTTGTCATAGCTAGCAAATAGATAGCCTACAGTTAGCTATAGTCTGTTAACTTTAATTAAAACGATCTCAAAAATGTGTATATCCTCTTGCACTAAATATATAAGAAATGTTCATCTATGTGCATGAATCTCAACTAAATAAACTGTATTTACTAAATTAAATTAAATCACTAATTACCTTTCAACATGTGTGATAAGGAAGAAGTTTGCAGACAAAGAAGAAAGCCTAGCACATGTCAGAGTCACATGACTGGATAACTTGTCAATCAACGGCCATCTAGTGGTCAATTATAGGGACTGCCAAAGAAAATACACATCTTCAAGAATGAACTATAGATATTATTTGCTTCAGTTTTCGACTCTTTGTCGAGCTTGTCATGACTGTATTCAAATAGCCAGGGATGTAAATAGGGCAAGGACTCTGATTTGGTAATACATTTTCATGTAACCTTTCAGGAGTCAGGTTTGGTATATACATAGAGAGAGAGAGAGTGCTGAATAGCTAGTGTGGTTGAAACAGTTTGCTTGAAAAAGTGATTCAAATATGTTTAATTAAAGATTAAATTTTTCATGAAAAGAAATGGTGGGCTTCGTATTCGAGGACAAAGCATCTTCAAAGAGGTATAGATTTCATATTATGACATATGAGTAATTGTCTGTGTTTGCAAACGTGTGCTCGCACTTCATTTGGTACTCAAATGGTTAAGGAGTAGAAGGCAGGGCCGGAGATAAGTCTAGCCCTCAAGTTACACAAACAAATAAATAGTCATAATTCCTAGAGAGAGAGTAGGTGTGTGTGTGTGTGTGTGTGTGTGTGTGTGTGTGTGTGTGTGTGTGTGTGTGTGTGTGTGTGTGTGTGTGTGTGTGTGTGTGTGTGTGTGTGTGTGTGTGTGTGTGTGTGTGTGTGTGTGTGCATGCGTGTGTGGTCAGGTTTTGAGCAGGTATTTGAAAAAGGCAACAGTAAGGGTAAGTGTCATGGAAGTGTGACGCTTTATAGCCAATAAATAAAACTTTAAATAAAGTGATATAAGTATATTATTACATTATTGGCTCCAGTTATTACATTTTTTATGATTTTTTTTAAACCCAGCTAATAATGTAATAACCAGCCAATAATGTAATAACTTATTCCATTATGCGCTTAAAGTAATTACGTTATTGGTTCAAAGATTTTATTACATTATTGGTAAGTTATTACATTATCGACTTTTATTACATTAAGAACGGAGAAATGATTACGTTATTGGCAGTTATTACGTTAATGGTAGTTATTACATTATTGGCTGCTACAACTGTGAAGCTGAGTATTTAGATACACCGACATATTGACAGTAAACTACATTTCTTCATTGTGACTATTCATACAAATTATATGAACCCACATACTGTAGTTACATAGTGGGTAACATTTGTTGAAAAATACGGACTGGTCGAAATTTGTGAAAGTAGCCTGAAAATCATCTAAGAGATTTCCACCTTGTGATTTTATAGATCCAATGTGACAAATGTGAAAGATGGTTCCATGAACAGTGCCTGGACATGGACACAGAGGACCTGGAACAAGCCAGGGAAGACAGCTGGAATTACTGCTTGTGTGCTTAAACCCTTTACATCACTATTTAGCTGTAAATTATTCAACTGTCCCAGTCTGCGTGGGTTGTCTGCATTTCTCCGTTGCCTCGCATTCGCACTCACCGCATGACAATAACTAAATAGGAAAACATTTCTGTATTGTGAATTCAAAGTTTAAATTCAGTACCAGTCAAAAGTTTGGACACACCTACTCATAGAAGGTTTTTTTCCGTTATTTTTACTGTTTTCCACATTTTGGAATAGTAAAGACATCACAACTATGAGATAACACAAATTAAATTATGCAAAGACCAAAAAAGTGTTAAACAAATTTTAAAAAAGTCTTATATTTTAGATTCTTCAAAGTAGCCACCCTTTGCCTTGCACATTCTTGCCATTCTCTCAAACAACTTCTGTGGTAAACAGGTATACCACAGGTAAACAGGTGACGCCATCATGACTCTATATAAAAGGATATCAAAAGACTTCTGATATCTTATTTCCAGGTACTCTTAGAAGCGATACTATAACCTCTGCATTTGAATGGATCTCTATGGGAATTGGGGGGTGGGACTAGATTTAGCTTTAAATTACACTGGAACAATTACACTGAACCATCACTCTGCTGCCAGAAATACAGTAGATATGGATGGATAACTTGAAGGGTTTCTTCTGCTGACTTATTTTTCCATAGAGTTCAATAGGAAAAATTGTCAGGAGAAACAACCCTTAAAGTTACCCATCCATATCTACTGTATTTCTGGCAGCAGAGTGATGTTTTAAGGCTTGTTTGATACGTCAGACCCTTGTTGACTTAGAGCCATTTATACAACTATGTGTTCCACACTGTTCCAGTGTAATTTAAAGCTAAATCTAGTCCCAACCCCCAATTTCGGTCGATTATTCCTCCCCTTTAATAATACCAATTGGTATTGTATTTTATATCGCTGGAAAGCCTGATTAGTCACCTTTACAACGAGGTACAACTTGTAAGGATCATGCATTTGTGGAATGAGCAACACAGCTAACCGTGTGGGTAGCGGCCCAAAAAAGTGTGCCAAAATCCCCTGCAATATTCTTCTGTTGGTATTCACTCTCGTTTTGAGTTGCTTGGTGGATTGAATGATTGCACTCTCCCACAGTAATAAGGAAAAAACAACACATATTGGCCATTTTTACACTTTATTCATTTTACACTGTCAGGGACCTCAGTAGCGTGTGGATCCATACGCAGTCACAACAGCTTGGCACCTCCTCCTCATGCTGGTCACCAGCCTGGTCACACACTGCTGTGGGATGGCATCCCATTCCTCTACCAGGATTTGCCCCAAGTCAGCCAACATGGTTGCGTTGGTCACTCTGGCACGTACAGCACGCCCAAGCTGATCCCACAGGTGTTCAATTGGGTTGAGGTCTGGACTCACGGCAGGCCATTCCATCCTCTCCACTCCCAAATTCTGGAGGTACTCTGTGATGATCCTGGCTCTGTGGGGGCGAGCGTTGTCATCCTGGAGGATGGAGTTAGGTCCCAGATTCTGGAGATATGGGATCGCCACTGGCTCCAGAATCTCATTCCGATATCTCACTGCATTGAGATTGCCTTCAATGATGACAAGTTCTGTTTTGCCAGTGAGAGAGATACCGCCCCACAACATGACACTGCCCCCATTGAAAGGTGTCACGCGACCTGTGCAGCAATCTGCATAGCGTTCTCCACACCGTCTCCATACTTTGATCCTGCCATCCAGCTTCCGCAGACAGAACCTTGATTCATCACTGAACATGACGTTGCCCCACATTCTTAGGTTCCACTGTCGGTGCTGTCGACACCAGCGCAAACGGGCCTGACGGTGAAGGGCAGTCATTGCAGGCTTCCTGGCAGCCTTATAAGCACGAAGACCGGCCATGTGCAGTCTGTTCCTCACCGTCTGATCAGAGATCTGTCTGTGGTACCGTTGTGCAAATCTTGCCTGTAAATCTCTGGAAGAAAGCCTACGGTTCCTCAGTGAAGCAAGGGTGAGGAACTGGTCTTCTTGGGGTGTTGTCTTCCTGGGACGGCCACTTCGTGGTCTGTCTTTGACTTCACCAGTCTCACGGAACTTGGTCCTAAGTTTGGAAATGGTACCAGGGCTGACACCAAATAATGCTGCCACTCTGCGTACCGGAACACCAGCTTCCACTTGCCCTATTGCACGGGCCTTATCCTGAAGGGACAAACGTGGCATGTTTATGCTTGGAGCACACACAAACTCAACAAAGTTGCAGGACCCATGCACACAAGTGCTGTCAATTAGGTGTCAATCAGGTGCCAGTCACACACCTGTGACTGGCATACACCTGCCAGCACTTGAAGCTCAAAACGAGAGTGAATACCAACAGAAGAATATTGCAGGGGATTTTGGCACATTTTTTTGGGCCGCTACCCACACGGTTAGCTGTGTTGCTCATTCCACGAATGCATGATCCTTACAAGTTGTACCTCGTTGTAAAGGTGACTAATCAGGCTTTCCAACGATATAAAATACAATACCAATTGGTATTATTAAAGGGGAGGAATAATCGACCGAAATAACGTTTCCGAACTTTTTTTGAAGAGTTTAGTATCGCTTCTAAGAGTACCTGGAAATAAGATATCAGGAGTCTTTTTGATATCCTTTTATATAGAGTCATGATGGCATCACCTGTTTACCTGTGGAATACCTGTTTACCACAGAATGGCAAGAATGTGCAAGGCCGTTATCAAGGCAAAGGGTGGCTACTTTGAAGAAACAGCAGGAGTCTATACGCAAACTTTGAGCAGATACAGGAGTATCTATGTACATTTGTCAAACCATTTAACATCATTGCAGTGTCGGAAACTTGGATTAACGTTGAGAAATGCATGGATTTCCACCTGGAAGGGTATAATTTTGTGTGTAAGAGCAGAATCAACAAATCTGGTGGAGGGGTTGCATTGTTTATTGAGGAGAGCATAAATTTTGAGATACTGGAAAGCTTGTCAATTGTCATTGAAAATGTAATGGAGTGTGTAACAATTGAATTTTCAACGCCGAAAGGTAAAAAAACTGTTATATGCAACGTTTACAGAGCTCCCAGCTCAAAAATAGACATATTCAACAATTGCCTGGGAGAAATATTAACAAAAATGAATCAGAGAAATGTTTTTATATGTGGAGATTTTAACGTAGACATATTAAATCCTAACGATAACAAGTTGATTGAGGACTTCGTTAACACAATGTATGCGAGCGGAATGCGACCACTAATCACCCAGCCAAGCAGAATCACTAAACATAGTGCCACACTAATTGACAACATTTATACAAATATACTGGACAAAGTAATAACAAGTGGTATTATGATAAATGATATCTCTGATCACCTTCCAGTCTTCGCTATCTGTGACTGGAAACACACTTTGGAGCAGAAACCAGTGACAAAAATCTTAAAAAGAATTAGAAACGAAAAGAGACTTAAAGATTTTGAACAAGATATGATGAATCAAAAGTGGAATGACGTATGGACTGAAAGAGACACAAACAAAGCGTATGAGGCCTTCTTAAACACAATAAACTCAATATATGACAAGCATTGCCCGGTAGTCAAATATTCAAGTAAAGACTACAAAGTCAAAGTCAAAGAAAAAATGCCATGGTTCACCAAGAACATAGAGAACGCCTGTAGGAAAAAAAACAGCTTATATAAACAGTTTTTAAAGGAAAAGAATGTACAATCATATGCAAAGTACAAACGCTATAGAAACAGAGTGACATATTTGTTGAGGAAACATAAAAAAGATTATTATGACAAGTTACTAACAGAAAATAGAAACTACACCAGTAATCTTTGGAAAATAATAAATTCCGTCTCTGGAAGAAAGGCCAAACGGACATTCTCCGACCATTTCAACATAAACAACAGGAGGGAAGAAGATAAGAAGGTGATAATAGATAGTTTCAACAAATACTTTGTTAGTGTAGGTCCAGAACTAGCCAAGGCCATTCCATCCTCACTCCAGCAGTGGGATCACTTGGATAGGGGCGGTGAGACAAAACAAGAGTCATTATTTTTAAATCCTGTCACACAAACTGAAATCAAAGCAATACTGAGAGACTGCACAGCCAAGACATCCACGGACGCAGATCAGATAGACATGACATTGTTAAAAAGGATATCAATAGCGATCATACCTCCGCTAACATATATATGTAACTTATCGTTCTGCAATGGCGTGTTTCCAGATAAAATGAAGATAGCAAAAGTTCTTCCTCTGTACAAAAGTGGAGACAAACAGGAGTTTTCAAATTATTGTCCGATTTCAATTTTACCACAGTGCTCAAAAATTATTGAAAAGCTCTTTAATGTCAGATTAGATAAGTTCATTGATAAACACAAACTGCTATGTGACAGCCAATACGGGTTCAGGAAAAAACATTCAACAGCACTGGCCCTAACAGAATCCATAGAATTTATCAAAGACGCGCTAGACCGGAAATTATTCACCATAGGCATTTTCATCGACCTGAAAAAAGCTTTTGACACGATAAACCACAGTATATTGATTGAAAAATTGTACAGATATGGAATTAGAGGAATCGCATTACAATGGATAAAGAGTTACCTATCAAATAGAGTTAAATTTGTACAGATAGGGGACAACATATCAACATGCCTGAACATCACCTGTGGGGTCACACAGGGTTCAGTCTTAGGACCAAAATTATTTATACTATATATTAATGACATAGTCAAAGTATCTGACGTTTTAAAATTTATTTTATTCGCGGACGACACAAACATCCTCTGCTCTGGAAATTATCTTAATCAAATGGTCACATCAGTGAACAATGAAATGTCAAAGCTTCACACGTGGTTTAATATTAATAAACTATCACTAAACCTTTCAAAGACAAAATTCATATTATTTGGGAAAAGAGGCCTAAAGGAAAACATAAACTTAAAGGTAAATGGTATCAACATTGAACGAGTGAACGAACACAAGATTCTGGGGGTTACGGTAGATTGCCTCCTGACATGGAAACCACATGTGAAGCTAGTTCAATGTAAGTTGGCCAAAAGTGTGTCTATTTTGTGGAAAATGCAGAAATTACTCAATCAACATTCACTTAAGACCATTTACTCAGCACTCATAACACCCCACCTGCACTACTGTGTTGAAGTGTGGGGGCACACTTATAAAGACAATACAGAGCCGCTGTTTAAACTTCAAAAAAGGGCAATGAGAGTTGTATATGGTGTCCCATATAGAGACCACACAAATGACTTGTTTATTAAGGCAAAGTTTCTCAAGTGGCAGGATATAATTAAATATAATACCATACAAATATTATTCTTAGCCTCCAAAAATCTCTTACCCATAAATATACAGAAACTGTTTCTAAAGAGAGATGACATACATAACCTGAGAGGATACATGATATATAAACAAAAATCTATAAAGTCAACACTCAGAGGTCATTCTTTATCTATTGAGGGGGTTAAGCTTTGGAACAGTTTACATGATGAGATTAAAATGTCTATAAACTTAAAGACCTTCAAGAGTAATATAAAATGGAAGATGATAGGAGATTATCAGAAATAAACAATAGTGAGTTATCATGAAAGGAAAATGAAAACAATGTCAAGATGTGCAAAAACAATTGTAAGCGGTTTATGCTCTGCATTTACAGGGGACACTCGAGCATCAGAAAAACAAAGAAACGGACACATTTATTGGGACATTATCTGAACAATATTCTGGACTGTTGCTGTTGAAATGAAACAAATTGTTTTGTCTAATGTATGACATGTACATTTAAATATGACTTATTTGGACTTTATTGTTTTGTTTATTTTTTTTTTTTTTTTTTTTTTATTTTCTTTTTCTTTTTCTTTCTCGGACTGTTTTGTTATAAAGTAAGTTCAGCTATGCTGTTGTGATACGAAATAATCTGTTTTAAACAAATGTATAATGTGAACTTTCAAATTTGATTGAGGAATTGGGGCGGGACTTGATAAGCAGGCTGCTTTTTCCCGTATCCCTTTTCGGCAGGTAACGTGTTCTGTCAGGGCATATTACAGAAATTGTGATAAAGTGTGACTATATGCGTGCCGAAATAAATAAATAAATAAGTCAAGTCAAGTCAAGTCAAGTTTATTTGTATAGCACATTTCATACACTAGGCAACTCAAAGTGCTTTACATAAGACATAGAAAGACATTATATAAAAAGTAAATTAGAATTGAAACAATGTTAATAAGAAGTTAAAACAGTTATAATAAAACGCAATACTGGTTGGGCCCACAAAACAAATACCCAACAAACACTCCTACCACAAACAGCCTGCTACCTGCAATCTGCTACGCACCGTACAGCCTCTCTCTCTGGGTGATATTATACCTGTCAGGTCCGCTGCAGGTGACTGCCAGCTACGCTGCAGGACTTTTGTAAAAATATTATTAGCCCATGGGTGGGAGCAGCATACAGCCTCCACAGTTTGAATCACTCCACAGAGTGACGGACCCGTCGGTCACTAATCAAACTTTTAAGTTGAGCGCACTACAGCCTCAAGTTGAGCGCACTACGGCCTCTTTTTACGTATTAGCCCATGGGTGGGAGCAGCATACAGCCTCCACAGTTTGAATCACTCCACAGAGTGACGGACCCGTCGGTCACTAATCAGACTTTTAATCAAACTTTTAAGTTGAGCGGACTCTTTATAGAGGACTTTTCAGGTGCTCAACAGATAACAGGCAACAACTGACATCAGATAACAGTATTTATCTAAGTATATGCGGTGCAGAAAAAGAAAGAATAAAACAAATAATAAAAAGAGATAAAAAATAAATAAAAGATAAAACAGCGTTAAAGGATAAATAAGCTTAAAAATAAATAAATTAGAAAAGATAGAAGTGCCTCTGTCTTTTTAATAGACAGACAGGAGCTAATGGAACACTCTAGGATAAATAAAACAAGAAACAATAGAGTTAAAAATACCGGCTGGGCTTAATAAAAGTACAATAAAATGCAGTACAATACAGCAAAATTTCAGTTAAAGGCCCGTGAGAAGAGCAAAGTTTTCAGACCAGATTTAAAAGACATAATACAAGAGGCATGTCTAAGGTCGTAGGGTAATAGGTTCCAGCTATGGGTAGCGTAAAAACTAAAGGCTGCCTCCCCATTTTTTGTTTTAACCTTGGGCACAATGAGCTGATCCGATCCCAAAGATCTGAGAGATCTGTTTGGTTTATATGGCCTGAGCATTTCCAAGATGTATTTTGGTCCTAAGCCGTTGAGTGATTTATAAACTATTAGCATCACTTTGAAATCTATTCTATAGTGGATAAATAAAAGAATCTAAAATATATGCCTTTTTTAAATTTGTTTAACACTTTTTTAGTCTTTGCATAATTACATTTGGGTTATCTCATAGTTTTGATGTCTTTACTATTCCAAAATGTGGAAAACAGTAAAAATAACAGAAAAAAACCTTCTATGAGTAGGTGTGTCCAAACTTTTGACTGGTACTGTACATTACATATAAAAAAAGATGTACAGATGTAAAAATATAAAAAATTCTTATTATTATTTTTGTGTCTAACGAGAGAATCTTATAAATAAATCGTTGATAACAATAAATTTTTATTATTTTGTGAAAACAGGTTTCCTTTTAATATCAATCTGAATATAGAAGAAAAACAGCATTTATATGACATTTTAGAGGGCTTTCATTTTGAAATTCCACATCAGAATGTCCTGAGGTTACCTGCGTGACACTCTGAGGTGTTCATCTATCATTGTATAGTGAAATGGTTTTGTGAAAACAGGCGGTTTCCTTTTAATATAAATCTGAATTTAGAAGAACAACAGCTCTTATATGACATTTTAGAGGGCTTTAATTTTGAAATTCCACATCAGAATGTCCTGAGGTTACCTGAGTGACACTCCGAGGTGTTCTTCTATCATTCTGAAGTGAAATGGTTCCGTGAAAACAGGCGGTTTCCTTTTAATATCAATCTGAATTTAGAAGAAACACAGCATTTATATGACATTTTAGAGGGCTTTAATTTTGAAATTCCACATCAGAATGTCCTGAGGTTACCTGAGTGACACTCCGAGGTGTTCTTCTATCATTCTGAAGTGAAATGGTTCCGTGAAAACAGGAGGTTTCCTTTTAATATCAATCTGAATTTAGAAGAAACACAGCATTTATATGACATTTTAGAGGGCTTTAATTTTGAAATTCCACATCAGAATGTCCTGAGATTGCCTCAGTGACACTCTGAGGTGTTCTTCTATCATTCTGAAGTGAAAAGGTTTTGTGAAAACAGGCGGTTTCCTTTTAATATCAATCTGAATTTAGAAGAACGACAGCTCTTATATGACATTTTAGAGGGCTTTAATTTTGAAATTCCACATCAGAATGTCCTGAGGTTACCTGGGTGACACTCTGAGGTGTTCATCTATCATTCTGAAGTGAAATGGTTCCGTGAAAACAGGCGGTTTCCTTTTAATATCAATTTGAATTTAGAAGAAACACAGCATTTATATGACATTTTAGAGGTCTTTAATTTTGAAATTCCACATCAGAATGTCCTGAGATTACCTGAGTGACACTGTGAGGTGTTCTTCTATCATTGTATTGTGAAATGGTTTTGTGAAAACAGGCGGTTTCCTTTTAATATCAATCTGAATTTAGAAGAAACACAGCATTTATATGACATTTTAGAGGGCTTTAATTTTGAAATTCCACATCAGAATGTGCTGAGGTTGCCTGTGTGACACTCTGAGGTGTTCATCTATCATTCTGAAGTGAAATGGTTTTGTGAAAACAGGCGGTTTCCTTTTAATATCAATCTGAATTTAGAAGAACAACAGCTCTTATATGACATTTTAGAGGGCTTTAATTTTGAAATTCCACATCAGAATGTCCTGAGGTTAGCTGAGTGACACTCTGAGGTGTTCATCTATCATTCTGAAGTGAAATGGTTTTGTGAAAACAGGCGGTTTCCTTTTAATATCAATCTGAATTTAGAAGAACAACAGCTCTTATATGACATTTTAGTGGGCTTTAATTTTGAAATTCCACATCAGAATGTCCTGAGGTTAACTGAGTGACACTCTGAGGTGTTCATCTATCAGTCTGAAGTGAAATGGTTTTGTGAAAACAGGCGGTTTCCTTTTAATATCAATCTGAATTTAGAAGAACAACAGCTCTTATATGACATTTTAGAGGGCTTTCATTTTGAAATTCCACATCAGAATCTCCTGAGGTTACCTGAGTGACACTCTGAGGTGTTCATCTATCATTCTGAAGTGAAATGGTTTTGTGAAAACAGGCGGTTTCCTTTTAATATCAATCTGAATTTAGAAGAACAACAGCTCTTATATGACATTTTAGTGGGCTTTCATTTTTAAATTCCACATCAGAATGTCCTGAGGTTAACTGAGTGACACTCTGAGGTGTTCTTCTATCATGCTGAAGTGAAATGGTTCCGTGAAAACAGGCGGTTTCCTTTTAATATCAATTTGAATTTAGAAGAAACACAGCATTTATATGACATTTTAGAGGTCTTTAATTTTGAAATTCCACATCAGAATGTCCTGAGGTTACCTGAGTAACACTCCGAGGTGTTCTTCTATCATTCTGAAGTGAAATGGTTCCGTGAAAACAGGCGGTTTCCTTTTAATATCAATCTGAATTTAGAAGAAACACAGCATTTATATGACATTTTAGAGGGCTTTAATTTTGAAATTCCAAATCAGAATGTCCTGAGGTTACCTGAGTGACACTCTGAGGTGTTCATCTATCATTCTGAAGTGAAATGGTTCCGTGAAAACAGGCGGTTTCCTTTTAATATCAATTTGAATTTAGAAGAAACACAGCATTTATATGACATTTTAGAGGTCTTTAATTTTGAAATTCCACATCAGAATGTCCTGAGGTTACCTGAGTGACACTGTGAGGTGTTCTTCTATCATTGTATTGTGAAATGGTTTTGTGAAAACAGGCGGTTTCCTTTTAATATCAATCTGAATATAGAAGAAACACAGCATTTATATGACATTTTAGAGGTCTTTAATTTTGAAATTCCACATCAGAATGTCCTGAGGTTACCTGAGTGACACTGTGAGGTGTTCTTCTATCATTGTATTGTGAAATGGTTCCGTGAAAACAGGCGGTTTCCTTTTAATATCAATTTGAATTTAGAAGAAACACAGCATTTATATGACATTTTAGAGGTCTTTAATTTTGAAATTCCACATCAGAATGTCCTGAGGTTACCTGAGTAACACTCCGAGGTGTTCTTCTATCATTCTGAAGTGAAATGGTTCCGTGAAAACAGGCGGTTTCCTTTTAATATCAATCTGAATTTAGAAGAAACACAGCATTTATATGACATTTTAGAGGGCTTTAATTTTGAAATTCCACATCAGAATGTCCTGAGGTTACCTGAGTGACACTCTGAGGTGTTCATCTATCATTCTGAAGTGAAATGGTTCCGTGAAAACAGGCGGTTTCCTTTTAATATCAATTTGAATTTAGAAGAAACACAGCATTTATATGACATTTTAGAGGTCTTTAATTTTGAAATTCCACATCAGAATGTCCTGAGGTTACCTGAGTGACACTGTGAGGTGTTCTTCTATCATTGTATTGTGAAATGGTTTTGTGAAAACAGGCGGTTTCCTTTTAATATCAATCTGAATATAGAAGAAACACAGCATTTATATGACATTTTAGAGGGCTTTAATTTTGAAATTCCAAATCAGAATGTCCTGAGGTTACCTGAGTGACACTCTGAGGTGTTCATCTATCATTCTGAAGTGAAATGGTTCCGTGAAAACAGGCGGTTTCCTTTTAATATCAATTTGAATTTAGAAGAAACACAGCATTTATATGACATTTTAGAGGTCTTTAATTTTGAAATTCCACATCAGAATGTCCTGAGGTTACCTGAGTGACACTGTGAGGTGTTCTTCTATCATTGTATTGTGAAATGGTTTTGTGAAAACAGGCGGTTTCCTTTTAATATCAATCTGAATATAGAAGAAACACAGCATTTATATGACATTTTAGAGGTCTTTAATTTTGAAATTCCACATCAGAATGTCCTGAGGTTACCTGAGTGACACTGTGAGGTGTTCTTCTATCATTGTATTGTGAAATGGTTCCGTGAAAACAGGCGGTTTCCTTTTAATATCAATTTGAATTTAGAAGAAACACAGCATTTATATGACATTTTAGAGGTCTTTAATTTTGAAATTCCACATCAGAATGTCCTGAGGTTACCTGAGTAACACTCCGAGGTGTTCTTCTATCATTCTGAAGTGAAATGGTTCCGTGAAAACAGGCGGTTTCCTTTTAATATCAATCTGAATTTAGAAGAAACACAGCATTTATATGACATTTTAGAGGGCTTTAATTTTGAAATTCCACATCAGAATGTCCTGAGGTTACCTGAGTGACACTCTGAGGTGTTCATCTATCATTCTGAAGTGAAATGGTTCCGTGAAAACAGGCGGTTTCCTTTTAATATCAATTTGAATTTAGAAGAAACACAGCATTTATATGACATTTTAGAGGTCTTTAATTTTGAAATTCCACATCAGAATGTCCTGAGGTTACCTGAGTGACACTGTGAGGTGTTCTTCTATCATTGTATTGTGAAATGGTTTTGTGAAAACAGGCGGTTTCCTTTTAATATCAATCTGAATATAGAAGAAACACAGCATTTATATGACATTTTAGAGGGCTTTAATTTTGAAATTCCACATCAGAATGTCCTGAGGTTGCCTGTGTGACACTCTGAGGTGTTCATCTATCATTCTGAAGTGAAATGGTTTTGTGAAAACAGGCGGTTTCCTTTTAATATCAATCTGAATTTAGAAGAAACACAGCATTTATATGACATTTTAGAGGGCTTTAATTTTGAAATTCCACATCAGAATGTGCTGAGGTTGCCTGTGTGACACTCTGAGGTGTTCATCTATCATTCTGAAGTGAAATGGTTTTGTGAAAACAGGCGGTTTCCTTTTAATATCAATCTGAATTTAGAAGAACAACAGCTCTTATATGACATTTTAGAGGGCTTTCATTTTTAAATTCCACATCAGAATGTCCGGAGGTTAACTGAGTGACACTCTGAGGTGTTCTTCTATCATGCTGAAGTGAAATGGTTCCGTGAAAACAGGCGGTTTCCTTTTAATATCAATTTGAATTTAGAAGAAACACAGCATTTATATGACATTTTAGAGGTCTTTAATTTTGAAATTCCACATCAGAATGTCCTGAGGTTACCTGAGTAACACTCCGAGGTGTTCTTCTATCATTCTGAAGTGAAATGGTTCCGTGAAAACAGGCGGTTTCCTTTTAATATCAATCTGAATTTAGAAGAAACACAGCATTTATATGACATTTTAGAGGGCTTTAATTTTGAAATTCCAAATCAGAATGTCCTGAGGTTACCTGAGTGACACTCTGAGGTGTTCATCTATCATTCTGAAGTGAAATGGTTCCGTGAAAACAGGCGGTTTCCTTTTAATATCAATTTGAATTTAGAAGAAACACAGCATTTATATGACATTTTAGAGGTCTTTAATTTTGAAATTCCACATCAGAATGTCCTGAGGTTACCTGAGTGACACTGTGAGGTGTTCTTCTATCATTGTATTGTGAAATGGTTTTGTGAAAACAGGCGGTTTCCTTTTAATATCAATCTGAATATAGAAGAAACACAGCATTTATATGACATTTTAGAGGTCTTTAATTTTGAAATTCCACATCAGAATGTCCTGAGGTTACCTGAGTGACACTGTGAGGTGTTCTTCTATCATTGTATTGTGAAATGGTTTTGTGAAAACAGGCGGTTTCCTTTTAATATCAATCTGAATTTAGAAGAAACACAGCATTTATATGACATTTTAGAGGGCTTTAATTTTGAAATTCCACATCAGAATGTGCTGAGGTTGCCTGTGTGACACTCTGAGGTGTTCATCTATCATTCTGAAGTGAAATGGTTTTGTGAAAACAGGCGGTTTCCTTTTAATATCAATCTGAATTTAGAAGAACAACAGCTCTTATATGACATTTTAGAGGGCTTTAATTTTGAAATTCCACATCAGAATGTCCTGAGGTTAGCTGAGTGACACTCTGAGGTGTTCATCTATCATTCTGAAGTGAAATGGTTTTGTGAAAACAGGCGGTTTCCTTTTAATATCAATCTGAATTTAGAAGAACAACAGCTCTTATATGACATTTTAGTGGGCTTTAATTTTGAAATTCCACATCAGAATGTCCTGAGGTTAACTGAGTGACACTCTGAGGTGTTCATCTATCAGTCTGAAGTGAAATGGTTTTGTGAAAACAGGCGGTTTCCTTTTAATATCAATCTGAATTTAGAAGAACAACAGCTCTTATATGACATTTTAGAGGGCTTTCATTTTGAAATTCCACATCAGAATCTCCTGAGGTTACCTGAGTGACACTCTGAGGTGTTCATCTATCATTCTGAAGTGAAATGGTTTTGTGAAAACAGGCGGTTTCCTTTTAATATCAATCTGAATTTAGAAGAACAACAGCTCTTATATGACATTTTAGTGGGCTTTCATTTTAAATTCCACATCAGAATGTCCTGAGGTTAACTGAGTGACACTCTGAGGTGTTCTTCTATCATGCTGAAGTGAAATGGTTCCGTGAAAACAGGCGGTTTCCTTTTAATATCAATTTGAATTTAGAAGAAACACAGCATTTATATGACATTTTAGAGGTCTTTAATTTTGAAATTCCACATCAGAATGTCCTGAGGTTACCTGAGTAACACTCCGAGGTGTTCTTCTATCATTCTGAAGTGAAATGGTTCCGTGAAAACAGGCGGTTTCCTTTTAATATCAATCTGAATTTAGAAGAAACACAGCATTTATATGACATTTTAGAGGGCTTTAATTTTGAAATTCCAAATCAGAATGTCCTGAGGTTACCTGAGTGACACTCTGAGGTGTTCATCTATCATTCTGAAGTGAAATGGTTCCGTGAAAACAGGCGGTTTCCTTTTAATATCAATTTGAATTTAGAAGAAACACAGCATTTATATGACATTTTAGAGGTCTTTAATTTTGAAATTCCACATCAGAATGTCCTGAGGTTACCTGAGTGACACTGTGAGGTGTTCTTCTATCATTGTATTGTGAAATGATTTTGTGAAAACAGGCGGTTTCCTTTTAATATCAATCTGAATATAGAAGAAACACAGCATTTATATGACATTTTAGAGGTCTTTAATTTTGAAATTCCACATCAGAATGTCCTGAGGTTACCTGAGTGACACTGTGAGGTGTTCTTCTATCATTGTATTGTGAAATGGTTCCGTGAAAACAGGCGGTTTCCTTTTAATATCAATTTGAATTTAGAAGAAACACAGCATTTATATGACATTTTAGAGGTCTTTAATTTTGAAATTCCACATCAGAATGTCCTGAGGTTACCTGAGTAACACTCCGAGGTGTTCTTCTATCATTCTGAAGTGAAATGGTTCCGTGAAAACAGGCGGTTTCCTTTTAATATCAATCTGAATTTAGAAGAAACACAGCATTTATATGACATTTTAGAGGGCTTTAATTTTGAAATTCCACATCAGAATGTCCTGAGGTTACCTGAGTGACACTCTGAGGTGTTCATCTATCATTCTGAAGTGAAATGGTTCCGTGAAAACAGGCGGTTTCCTTTTAATATCAATTTGAATTTAGAAGAAACACAGCATTTATATGACATTTTAGAGGTCTTTAATTTTGAAATTCCACATCAGAATGTCCTGAGGTTACCTGAGTGACACTGTGAGGTGTTCTTCTATCATTGTATTGTGAAATGGTTTTGTGAAAACAGGCGGTTTCCTTTTAATATCAATCTGAATATAGAAGAAACACAGCATTTATATGACATTTTAGAGGGCTTTAATTTTGAAATTCCAAATCAGAATGTCCTGAGGTTACCTGAGTGACACTCTGAGGTGTTCATCTATCATTCTGAAGTGAAATGGTTCCGTGAAAACAGGCGGTTTCCTTTTAATATCAATTTGAATTTAGAAGAAACACAGCATTTATATGACATTTTAGAGGTCTTTAATTTTGAAATTCCACATCAGAATGTCCTGAGGTTACCTGAGTGACACTGTGAGGTGTTCTTCTATCATTGTATTGTGAAATGGTTTTGTGAAAACAGGCGGTTTCCTTTTAATATCAATCTGAATATAGAAGAAACACAGCATTTATATGACATTTTAGAGGTCTTTAATTTTGAAATTCCACATCAGAATGTCCTGAGGTTACCTGAGTGACACTGTGAGGTGTTCTTCTATCATTGTATTGTGAAATGGTTCCGTGAAAACAGGCGGTTTCCTTTTAATATCAATTTGAATTTAGAAGAAACACAGCATTTATATGACATTTTAGAGGTCTTTAATTTTGAAATTCCACATCAGAATGTCCTGAGGTTACCTGAGTAACACTCCGAGGTGTTCTTCTATCATTCTGAAGTGAAATGGTTCCGTGAAAACAGGCGGTTTCCTTTTAATATCAATCTGAATTTAGAAGAAACACAGCATTTATATGACATTTTAGAGGGCTTTAATTTTGAAATTCCACATCAGAATGTCCTGAGGTTACCTGAGTGACACTCTGAGGTGTTCATCTATCATTCTGAAGTGAAATGGTTCCGTGAAAACAGGCGGTTTCCTTTTAATATCAATTTGAATTTAGAAGAAACACAGCATTTATATGACATTTTAGAGGTCTTTAATTTTGAAATTCCACATCAGAATGTCCTGAGGTTACCTGAGTGACACTGTGAGGTGTTCTTCTATCATTGTATTGTGAAATGGTTTTGTGAAAACAGGCGGTTTCCTTTTAATATCAATCTGAATATAGAAGAAACACAGCATTTATATGACATTTTAGAGGGCTTTAATTTTGAAATTCCACATCAGAATGTCCTGAGGTTGCCTGTGTGACACTCTGAGGTGTTCATCTATCATTCTGAAGTGAAATGGTTTTGTGAAAACAGGCGGTTTCCTTTTAATATCAATCTGAATTTAGAAGAAACACAGCATTTATATGACATTTTAGAGGGCTTTAATTTTGAAATTCCACATCAGAATGTGCTGAGGTTGCCTGTGTGACACTCTGAGGTGTTCATCTATCATTCTGAAGTGAAATGGTTTTGTGAAAACAGGCGGTTTCCTTTTAATATCAATCTGAATTTAGAAGAACAACAGCTCTTATATGACATTTTAGAGGGCTTTCATTTTTAAATTCCACATCAGAATGTCCGGAGGTTAACTGAGTGACACTCTGAGGTGTTCTTCTATCATGCTGAAGTGAAATGGTTCCGTGAAAACAGGCGGTTTCCTTTTAATATCAATTTGAATTTAGAAGAAACACAGCATTTATATGACATTTTAGAGGTCTTTAATTTTGAAATTCCACATCAGAATGTCCTGAGGTTACCTGAGTAACACTCCGAGGTGTTCTTCTATCATTCTGAAGTGAAATGGTTCCGTGAAAACAGGCGGTTTCCTTTTAATATCAATCTGAATTTAGAAGAAACACAGCATTTATATGACATTTTAGAGGGCTTTAATTTTGAAATTCCAAATCAGAATGTCCTGAGGTTACCTGAGTGACACTCTGAGGTGTTCATCTATCATTCTGAAGTGAAATGGTTCCGTGAAAACAGGCGGTTTCCTTTTAATATCAATTTGAATTTAGAAGAAACACAGCATTTATATGACATTTTAGAGGTCTTTAATTTTGAAATTCCACATCAGAATGTCCTGAGGTTACCTGAGTGACACTGTGAGGTGTTCTTCTATCATTGTATTGTGAAATGGTTTTGTGAAAACAGGCGGTTTCCTTTTAATATCAATCTGAATATAGAAGAAACACAGCATTTATATGACATTTTAGAGGTCTTTAATTTTGAAATTCCACATCAGAATGTCCTGAGGTTACCTGAGTGACACTGTGAGGTGTTCTTCTATCATTGTATTGTGAAATGGTTCCGTGAAAACAGGCGGTTTCCTTTTAATATCAATTTGAATTTAGAAGAAACACAGCATTTATATGACATTTTAGAGGTCTTTAATTTTGAAATTCCACATCAGAATGTCCTGAGGTTACCTGAGTAACACTCCGAGTTGTTCTTCTATCATTCTGAAGTGAAATGGTTCCGTGAAAACAGGCGGTTTCCTTTTAATATCAATCTGAATTTAGAAGAAACACAGCATTTATATGACATTTTAGAGGGCTTTAATTTTGAAATTCCACATCAGAATGTCCTGAGGTTACCTGAGTGACACTCTGAGGTGTTCATCTATCATTCTGAAGTGAAATGGTTCCGTGAAAACAGGCGGTTTCCTTTTAATATCAATTTGAATTTAGAAGAAACACAGCATTTATATGACATTTTAGAGGTCTTTAATTTTGAAATTCCACATCAGAATGTCCTGAGGTTACCTGAGTGACACTGTGAGGTGTTCTTCTATCATTGTATTGTGAAATGGTTTTGTGAAAACAGGCGGTTTCCTTTTAATATCAATCTGAATATAGAAGAAACACAGCATTTATATGACATTTTAGAGGGCTTTAATTTTGAAATTCCACATCAGAATGTCCTGAGGTTGCCTGTGTGACACTCTGAGGTGTTCATCTATCATTCTGAAGTGAAATGGTTTTGTGAAAACAGGCGGTTTCCTTTTAATATCAATCTGAATTTAGAAGAAACACAGCATTTATATGACATTTTAGAGGGCTTTAATTTTGAAATTCCACATCAGAATGTGCTGAGGTTGCCTGTGTGACACTCTGAGGTGTTCATCTATCATTCTGAAGTGAAATGGTTTTGTGAAAACAGGCGGTTTCCTTTTAATATCAATCTGAATTTAGAAGAACAACAGCTCTTATATGACATTTTAGAGGGCTTTAATTTTGAAATTCCACATCAGAATGTCCTGAGGTTAGCTGAGTGACACTCTGAGGTGTTCATCTATCATTCTGAAGTGAAATGGTTTTGTGAAAACAGGCGGTTTCCTTTTAATATCAATCTGAATTTAGAAGAACAACAGCTCTTATATGACATTTTAGTGGGCTTTAATTTTGAAATTCCACATCAGAATGTCCTGAGGTTAACTGAGTGACACTCTGAGGTGTTCATCTATCAGTCTGAAGTGAAATGGTTTTGTGAAAACAGGCGGTTTCCTTTTAATATCAATCTGAATTTAGAAGAACAACAGCTCTTATATGACATTTTAGAGGGCTTTCATTTTGAAATTCCACATCAGAATCTCCTGAGGTTACCTGAGTGACACTCTGAGGTGTTCATCTATCATTCTGAAGTGAAATGGTTTTGTGAAAACAGGCGGTTTCCTTTTAATATCAATCTGAATTTAGAAGAACAACAGCTCTTATATGACATTTTAGTGGGCTTTCATTTTTAAATTCCACATCAGAATGTCCTGAGGTTAACTGAGTGACACTCTGAGGTGTTCTTCTATCATGCTGAAGTGAAATGGTTCCGTGAAAACAGGCGGTTTCCTTTTAATATCAATTTGAATTTAGAAGAAACACAGCATTTATATGACATTTTAGAGGTCTTCAATTTTGAAATTCCACATCAGAATGTCCTGAGGTTACCTGAGTGACACTCCGAGGTGTTCTTCTATCATTCTGAAGTGAAATGGTTCCGTGAAAACAGGCGGTTTCCTTTTAATATCAATCTGAATTTAGAAGAAACACAGCATTTATATGACATTTTAGAGGGCTTTAATTTTGAAATTCCACATCAGAATGTCCTGAGGTTACCTGAGTGACACTGCGAGGTGTTCTTCTATCATTCTGAAGTGAAATGGTTCCGTGAAAACAGGCGGTTTCCTTTTAATATCAATCTGAATTTAGAAGAAACACAGCATTTATATGACATTTTAGAGGGCTTTAATTTTGAAATTCCACATCAGAATGTCCTGAGATTGCCTGAGTGACACTCTGAGGTGTTCTTCTATCATTCTGAAGTGAAAAGGTTTTGTGAAAACAGGCGGTTTCCTTTTAATATCAATCTGAATTTAGAAGAACGACAGCTCTTATATGACATTTTAGAGGGCTTTCATTTTGAAATTCCACATCAGAATGTCCTGAGATTGCCTGGGTGACACTCTGAGGTGTTCTTCTATCATTGTATAGTGAAATGGTTTTGTGAAAACAGGTGGTTTCCTTTTAATATCAATCTGAATTTAGAAGAAACACAGCATTTATATGACATTTTAGAGGGCTTTAATTTTGAAATTCCACATCAGAATGTCCTGAGATTGTCTGAGTGACACTCTGAGGTGTTCTTCTATCATTCTGAAGAGAAATGGTTCCGTGAAAACAGGAGGTTTCCTTTTAATATCAATCTGAATTTAGAAGAACTTAACTTTTATTTTGAAATCAATTCTTACACGCTCTTACCGTCGAATGCCTAGTATATTGCGAACGAAATAAATTCGCGGCGGCTGGCTTGACCGTCTTTTTCGAAGTGGAGGCTGGCTTGACCGCAGTGAAATGGTCCAGAGAAAAACATAGCAGCTAGCGACTTAAGCTGGCACTGGTTATCAGAATTATCAGTTTTTGGATTTGGAATCTATAAGGTGCATGTTCCCTTTTCATGTTAATTTAAAAAAACACCCATTCGCAATATTAAAATGCTTTATACCATACTGTAGACGAGATTTTGATGAAGATCTACATGTAAAAATGTCGTTGTTCATCTGGAGTTTACTGACCTAGCCACATCAGAAAACATTTCAGAGCGCCTCTTTGCCAGCATATCTTGGACCAATCGGATTTGAACAATCGGCATGATGTCAAGACAGGGGTTGGCCACAATTTGAATAACATTTCATTTCACTATTACAAAATCCCTTCTGGGGTTATTTCGATTAAGGTGGCGAGCGCCTTATTTTTTTGGTGCCATTTTGCTTCTGAAGTGGCTGTAGAATTCTAAGTCCCGCAGGACGCGCAGCACATGTAACGTTTTCAGGACACCTAAATAGACGAAAGTATCGATACATACCGATCGATTAACACCTAAAACATTTCACAGTGAGTTTTTCTTGTAATAAAATGTGTATTGACGACTTCAATGTGGTTGGATGTTTTATAATGACCCCATTGATTTCGGTACAGCTTTAAGTATAGGCACAAATGCTCGTAAACAGAGTCAAATTAGCATAATAATTTCTGGGTTCTAAAGTAAAAAATAACATTGTTGAAGTGTAAGTACACTTCTGAAACAAATGAATAGCTTCATCTACTCTCGTTTAGTAGATTTCCTTGTTAAATGACATGTTGAAATGAGCCCAGACGTCAATTTTGTTTTTTGTTTTGCGTGTGGAATGCCCATTGTGATTACATTGCGGGCAGAACGTTCGACCTCCCTACCTGGTCGTCGACGTCTTCCATGTTGAACAATATTACGCGGCGCTTATGAATATCCGAATCCACGAAATTACCAGTGGCGGCTCCTTAGCTGAAAATTGGGGGGGGGCGGAAAACTTCCCTTTAAACTTATTATTGCTCTTAATAATTTTTCAATCAGTTTCCTTGATTAACAGTAGGCTACATCAGCGTTTAATTCACCAATTACTCAATGCCGTCAAATGTAGCCGGTTCTCCTCAATTAGGCTATTAGGCAAGTAATAAAATTATTTGAACTTGCATCGCAAAATTGTGCAACATTATTATAATTATTATTATTGTCAACATTATAATTGTGGATACATGTGCTCTTCGTTCTCCGCACTCTTGATTCCGAAAGTATTCATGGAAATTAAACGATCTTAAAGCTCAGCTTTTGTTAGATTCTTTTTTATTTATTTAGCACAACCTGCAAAAAAACATAGCGGCATCGGGCGCAGAGGCGGAAGGGGCCTGGCCGGAGGCCGCAGGGTCAGACGCGGCTTTGGGGGCAGAGGCAGCATCGGGGGCAGAGGCAGCATCGGGGGCAGAGGCGGCAGAGGCGGCAGAGGCAGCATCGGGGGCAGAGGCAGCTCGGCCCTGCCTCCTCCTCCTCCGTCTCAGCGGCATCCTCCTCATCCGTCTCAGCGGCCTCCTCCGTCTCAGCGGCCTCCTCCTCCTCCGTCTCAGCGGCCTCCTCCTCCTCCTTCTCAGCGGCCTCCTCCTCCGTCTCAGCGGCCTCCTCCTCCTCCGTCTCAGCGGCCTCCTCCTCCGTCTCAGCGGCCTCCTCCTCCTCCTCCGTCTCAGCGGCATCCTCCTCCTCCTCCGTCTCAGCGGCCTCCTCCTCCTCCGTCTCAGCGGCCTCCTCCTCCTCCATCTCAGCGGCCTCCTCCTCCGTCTCAGCGGCCTCCTCCTCCTCCTCCGTCTCAGCGGCCTCCTCCTCCTCCGTCTCAGCGGCCTCCTCCTCCTCCGTCTCAGCGGCCTCCTCCTCCTCCTCCATCTCAGCGGCCTCCTCCTCCTCCGTCTCAGCGGCCTCCTCCTCCTCCGTCTCAGCGGCCTCCTCCTCCTCCGTCTCAGCGGCCTCCTCCTCCTCCGTCTCAGCGGCCTCCTCCGTCTCAGAGGCCTCCTCCTCCTCCGTCTCAGCGGCCTCCTCCTCCGTCTCAGCGGCCTCCTCCTTCTCAGCGGCCTCCTCCTCCGTCTCAGCGGCCTCCTCCTCCTCCTCCTTCTCAGCGGCCTCCTCCTCCTCCGTCTCAGCGGCCTCCTCCTCCTCCATCTCAGCGGCCTCCTCCTCCTCCTCCGTCTCAGCGGCCTCCTCCTCCTCCTCCGTCTCAGCGGCCTCCTCCTCCTCCGTCTCAGCGGCCTCCTCCTCCTCCATCTCAGCGGCCTCCTCCTCCTCCGTCTCAGCGGCCTCCTCCTCCTCCGTCTCAGCGGCCTCCTCCTCCTCCGTCTCAGCGGCCTCCTCCATCTCAGCGGACTCCTCCTCCTCCGTCTCAGTGGCCTCCTCCTCCTCCGTCTCAGCGGCCTCCTCCATCTCAGCGGCCTCCTCCTCCTCCTCCATCTCAGCGGCCTCCTCCTCCTCCTCCGTCTCAGCGGCCTCCTCCTCCTCCGTCTCAGCGGCCTCCTCCGTCTCAGCGGCCTCCTCCGTCTCAGCGGCCTCCTCCTCCTCCGTCTCAGCGGCCTCCTCCGTCTCAGCGGCCTCCTCCTCCTCCGTCTCAGCGGCCTCCTCCGTCTCAGCGGCCTCCTCCTCCTCCGTCTCAGCGGCCTCCTCCTCCTCCTTCTCAGCGGCCTCCTCCTCCGTCTCAGCGGCCTCCTCCTCCTCCGGGGGAACATTCATTCATTAAATATTAAAATATTAAAACAAATGTAATATCTTAAAAACAAACATTCTTGGTCTTAATAATTTTTCAATCAGTTTCCTTGATTAACAGTAGGCTAGGCTACATCAGAGTTGAATTCACCAATTACTCAATGCCATGAAATGTAGCCGGTTCTCCTCAATTAGGCTATTAGGCAAGTAATAAAATTATTTTAACTTGCGTCGCAAAATTGTGCACATTTTAATCAACATTATAATTGTGGATACATGTGCTCTTCATTCTCCGCACTCTTAATTCCGAAAATATTCATGGAAATTAAACGATCTTAAAGCTCAGCTTTTGTTAGATTCTTTTTTATTTATTTAGCACAACCTGCAAAAAAACATAGCGGCATCGGGCGCAGAGGCGGAAGGGGCCTGGCCGGAGGCCGCAGGGTCAGACGTGGCTTTGGGGGCAGAGGCAGCATCGGGGGCAGAGGCGGCAGAGGCAGAGGCGGCAGAGGCAGCATCGGGGGCAGAGGCAGCTCGGCCCTGCCTCCTCCTCCTCCGTCTCAGCGGCATCCTCCTCATCCGTCTCCTCCTTCTCAGCGGCCTCCTCCTCCTTCTCAGCGGCCTCCTCCTCCTCCGCCTCCTCCTCCTCCTCCTCCTCCGTCTCAGCGGCCTCCTCCTCCGTCTCAGCGGCCTCCTCCTTCTCAGCGGCCTCCTCCTCCGTCTCAGCGGCCTCCTCCTCCTCCTTCTCAGCGGCCTCCTCCTCCTCCGTCTCAGCGGCCTCCTCCTCCTCCGTCTCAGCGGCCTCCTCCTCCTCCATCTCAGCGGCCTCCTCCTCCTCCTCCATCTCAGCGGCCTCCTCCTCCTCCTCCGTCTCAGCGGCCTCCTCCTCCTCCGTCTCAGCGGCCTCCTCCTCCTCCGTCTCAGCGGCCTCCTCCTCCTCCGTCTCAGCGGCCTCCTCCTCCTCCGTCTCAGCGGCCTCCTCCTCCTCCTCCGTCTCAGCGGCCTCCTCCTCCTCCGTCTCAGCGGCCTCCTCCTCCTCCGTCTCAGCGGCCTCCTCCTCCTCCTCCGTCTCAGCGGCCTCCTCCTCCTCCGTCTCAGCGGCCTCCTCCTCCTCCGTCTCAGCGGCCTCCTCCTCCTCCTCCATCTCAGCGGCCTCCTCCTCCTCCGTCTCAGCGGCCTCCTCCATCTCAGCGGCCTCCTCCTCCTCCGTCTCAGCGGCCTCCTCCTCCTCCGTCTCAGCGGCCTCCTCCGTCTCAGCGGCCTCCTCCTCCTCCGTCTCAGCGGCCTCCTCCTCCGTCTCAGCGGCCTCCTCCTTCTCAGCGGCCTCCTCCTCCGTCTCAGCGGCCTCCTCCTCCTCCTTCTCAGCGGCCTCCTCCTCCTCCGTCTCAGCGGCCTCCTCCTCCTCCGTCTCAGCGGCCTCCTCCTCCTCCATCTCAGCGGCCTCCTCCTCCGTCTCAGCGGCCTCCTCCTCCTCCTCCGTCTCAGCGGCCTCCTCCTCCTCCGTCTCAGCGGCCTCCTCCTCCTCCGTCTCAGCGGCCTCCTCCATCTCAGCGGCCTCCTCCTCCTCCGTCTCAGCGGCCTCCTCCTCCGTCTCAGCGGCCTCCTCCTCCTCCGTCTCAGCGGCCTCCTCCTCCTCCGTCTCAGCGGCCTCCTCCTCCTCCTCCGTCTCAGCGGCATCCTCCTCCTCCTCCGTCTCAGCGGCCTCCTCCTCCTCCGTCTCAGCGGCCTCCTCCTCCTCCATCTCAGCGGCCTCCTCCTCCGTCTCAGCGGCCTCCTCCTCCTCCTCCGTCTCAGCGGCCTCCTCCTCCTCCGTCTCAGCGGCCTCCTCCTCCTCCGTCTCAGCGGCCTCCTCCTCCTCCTCCATCTCAGCGGCCTCCTCCTCCTCCGTCTCAGCGGCCTCCTCCTCCTCCGTCTCAGCGGCCTCCTCCTCCTCCGTCTCAGCGGCCTCCTCCTCCTCCGTCTCAGCGGACTCCTCCGTCTCAGAGGCCTCCTCCTCCTCCGTCTCAGCGGCCTCCTCCTCCGTCTCAGCGGCCTCCTCCTTCTCAGCGGCCTCCTCCTCCGTCTCAGCGGCCTCCTCCTCCTCCTTCTCAGCGGCCTCCTCCTCCTCCGTCTCAGCGGCCTCCTCCTCCTCCATCTCAGCGGCCTCCTCCTCCTCCTCCGTCTCAGCGGCCTCCTCCTCCTCCTCCGTCTCAGCGGCCTCCTCCTCCTCCGTCTCAGCGGCCTCCTCCTCCTCCATCTCAGCGGCCTCCTCCTCCTCCGTCTCAGCGGCCTCCTCCTCCTCCGTCTCAGCGGCCTCCTCCTCCTCCGTCTCAGCGGCCTCCTCCATCTCAGCGGCCTCCTCCTCCTCCGTCTCAGTGGCCTCCTCCTCCTCCGTCTCAGCGGCCTCCTCCATCTCAGCGGCCTCCTCCTCCTCCTCCATCTCAGCGGCCTCCTCCTCCTCCTCCGTCTCAGCGGCCTCCTCCTCCTCCGTCTCAGCGGCCTCCTCCGTCTCAGCGGCCTCCTCCGTCTCAGCGGCCTCCTCCTCCTCCGTCTCAGCGGCCTCCTCCGTCTCAGCGGCCTCCTCCTCCTCCGTCTCAGCGGCCTCCTCCGTCTCAGCGGCCTCCTCCTCCTCCGTCTCAGCGGCCTCCTCCTCCTCCTTCTCAGCGGCCTCCTCCTCCGTCTCAGCGGCCTCCTCCTCCTCCGGGGGAACATTCATTCATTAAATATTAAAATATTAAAACAAATGTAATATCTTAAAAACAAACATTCTTGGTCTTAATAATTTTTCGATCAGTTTCCTTGATTAACAGTAGGCTAGGCTACATCAGAGTTGAATTCACCAATTACTCAATGCCATGAAATGTAGCCGGTTCTCCTCAATTAGGCTATTAGGCAAGTAATAAAATTATTTTAACTTGCGTCGCAAAATTGTGCACATTTTAATCAACATTATAATTGTGGATACATGTGCTCTTCATTCTCCGCACTCTTAATTCCGAAAATATTCATGGAAATTAAACGATCTTAAAGCTCAGCTTTTGTTAGATTCTTTTTTATTTATTTAGCACAACCTGCAAAAAAACATAGCGGCATCGGGCGCAGAGGCGGAAGGGGCCTGGCCGGAGGCCGCAGGGTCAGACGCGGCTTTGGGGGCAGAGGCAGCATCGGGGGCAGAGGCGGCAGAGGCAGAGGCGGCAGAGGCAGCATCGGGGGCAGAGGCAGCTCGGCCCTGCCTCCTCCTCCTCCGTCTCAGCGGCATCCTCCTCATCCGTCTCAGCGGCCTCCTCCTCCTCCGTCTCAGCGGCCTCCTCCTCCTCCGTCTCAGCGGCCTCCTCCTTCTCAGCGGCCTCCTCCTCCTCCTCCTTCTCAGCGGCCTCCTCCTCCTCCGCCTCCTCCTCCTCCTCCTCCTCCGTCTCAGCGGCCTCCTCCTCCGTCTCAGCGGCCTCCTCCTTCTCAGCGGCCTCCTCCTCCGTCTCAGCGGCCTCCTCCTCCTCCTTCTCAGCGGCCTCCTCCTCCTCCGTCTCAGCGGCCTCCTCCTCCTCCGTCTCAGCGGCCTCCTCCTCCTCCATCTCAGCGGCCTCCTCCTCCTCCTCCATCTCAGCGGCCTCCTCCTCCTCCTCCGTCTCAGCGGCCTCCTCCTCCTCCGTCTCAGCGGCCTCCTCCTCCTCCGTCTCAGCGGCCTCCTCCTCCTCCGTCTCAGCGGCCTCCTCCTCCTCCGTCTCAGCGGCCTCCTCCTCCTCCTCCGTCTCAGCGGCCTCCTCCTCCTCCGTCTCAGCGGCCTCCTCCTCCTCCGTCTCAGCGGCCTCCTCCTCCTCCTCCGTCTCAGCGGCCTCCTCCTCCTCCGTCTCAGCGGCCTCCTCCGTCTCAGCGGCCTCCTCCTCCTCCTCCATCTCAGCGGCCTCCTCCTCCTCCGTCTCAGCGGCCTCCTCCATCTCAGCGGCCTCCTCCTCCTCCGTCTCAGCGGCCTCCTCCTCCTCCGTCTCAGCGGCCTCCTCCGTCTCAGCGGCCTCCTCCTCCTCCGTCTCAGCGGCCTCCTCCTCCGTCTCAGCGGCCTCCTCCTTCTCAGCGGCCTCCTCCTCCGTCTCAGCGGCCTCCTCCTCCTCCTTCTCAGCGGCCTCCTCCTCCTCCGTCTCAGCGGCCTCCTCCTCCTCCGTCTCAGCGGCCTCCTCCTCCTCCATCTCAGCGGCCTCCTCCTCCGTCTCAGCGGCCTCCTCCTCCTCCTCCGTCTCAGCGGCCTCCTCCTCCTCCGTCTCAGCGGCCTCCTCCATCTCAGCGGCCTCCTCCTCCTCCGTCTCAGCGGCCTCCTCCGTCTCAGCGGCCTCCTCCTCCTCCGTCTCAGCGGCCTCCTCCTCCGTCTCAGCGGCCTCCTCCTTCTCAGCGGCCTCCTCCTCTGTCTCAGCGGCCTCCTCCTCCTCCTTCTCAGCGGCCTCCTCCTCCTCCGTCTCAGCGGCCTCCTCCTCCTCCATCTCAGCGGCCTCCTCCTCCTCCTCCGTCTCAGCGGCCTCCTCCTCCTCCTCCGTCTCAGCGGCCTCCTCCTCCTCCGTCTCAGCGGCCTCCTCCTCCTCCATCTCAGCGGCCTCCTCCTCCTCCGTCTCAGCGGCCTCCTCCTCCTCCGTCTCAGCGGCCTCCTCCTCCTCTGTCTCAGCGGCCTCCTCCATCTCAGCGGCCTCCTCCTCCTCCGTCTCAGCGGCCTCCTCCTCCTCCGTCTCAGCGGCCTCCTCCATCTCAGCGGCCTCCTCCTCCTCCTCCATCTCAGTGGCCTCCTCCTCCTCCGTCTCAGCGGCCTCCTCCTCCTCCGTCTCAGCGGCCTCCTCCGTCTCAGCGGCCTCCTCCGTCTCAGCGGCCTCCTCCTCCTCCGTCTCAGCGGCCTCCTCCTCCTCCGTCTCAGCGGCCTCCTCCTCCTCCGTCTCAGCGGCCTCCTCCGTCTCAGCGGCCTCCTCCTCCTCCGTCTCAGCGGCCTCCTCCTCCTCCGTCTCAGCGGCCTCCTCCGTCTCAGCGGCCTCCTCCTCCTCCGTCTCAGCGGCCTCCTCCTCCTCCGTCTCAGCGGCCTCCTCCTCCTCCTTCTCAGCGGCCTCCTCCTCCGTCTCAGCAGCCTCCTCCTCCTCCGGGGGAACATTCATTCATTAAATATTAAAATATTAAAACAAATGTAATATCTTAAAAACAAACATTCTTGGTCTTAATAATTTTTCAATCAGTTTCCTTGATTAACAGTAGGCTAGGCTACATCAGAGTTGAATTCACCAATTACTCAATGCCATCAAATGTAGCCGGTTCTCCTCAATTAGGCTATTAGGCAAGTAATAAAATTATTTTAACTTGCGTCGCAAAATTGTGCACATTTTAATCAACATTATAATTGTGGATACATGTGCTCTTTGTTCTCCGCACTCTTAATTCCGAAAATATTCATGGAAATTAAACGATCTTAAAGCTCAGCTTTTGTTAGATTCTTTTTTATTTATTTAGCACAACCTGCAAAAAAACATAGCGGCATCGGGCGCAGAGGCGGAAGGGGCCTGGCTGGAGGCCGCAGGGTCAGACGCGGCTTTGGGGGCAGAGGCAGCATCGGGGGCAGAGGCGGCAGAGGCAGCATCGGGGGCAGAGGCAGCTCGGCCCTGCCTCCTCCTCCTCCGTCTCAGCGGCATCCTCCTCATCCGTCTCAGCGGCCTCCTCCTCCTCCTTCTCAGCGGCCTCCTCCTCCTCCGCCTCCTCCTCCTCCTCCTCCTCCGTCTCAGCGGCCTCCTCCTCCGTCTCAGCGGCCTCCTCCTTCTCAGCGGCCTCCTCCTCCGTCTCAGCGGCCTCCTCCTCCTCCTTCTCAGCGGCCTCCTCCTCCTCCGTCTCAGCGGCCTCCTCCTCCTCCGTCTCAGCGGCCTCCTCCTCCTCCATCTCAGCGGCCTCCTCCTCCTCCTCCGTCTCAGCAGCCTCCTCCTCCTCCTCCGTCTCAGCGGCCTCCTCCTCCTCCGTCTCAGCGGCCTCCTCCTCCTCCGTCTCAGCGGCCTCCTCCTCCTCCGTCTCAGCGGCCTCCTCCTCCTCCTTCTCAGCGGCCGCCTCCTCCTCCGTCTCAGCGTCCTCCTCCTTCTCAGCGGCCTCCTCCTCCTCCGTCTCAGCGGCCTCCTCCTCCTCCGTCTCAGCGGCCTCCTCCTCCTCCATCTCAGCGACCTCCTCCTCCGTCTCAGCGGCCTCCTCCTCCTCCTCCGTCTCAGCGGCCTCCTCCTCCTCCGTCTCAGCGGCCTCCTCCTCCTCCGTCTCAGCGGCCTCCTCCATCTCAGCGGCCTCCTCCTCCTCCGTCTCAGCGGCCTCCTCCTCCTCCGTCTCAGCGGCCTCCTCCGTCTCAGCGGCCTCCTCCTCCTCCGTCTCAGCGGCCTCCTCCTCCGTCTCAGCGGCCTCCTCCTTCTCAGCGGCCTCATCCTCCGTCTCAGCGGCCTCCTCCTCCTTCTCAGCGGCCTCCTCCTCCTCCGTCTCAGCGGCCTCCTCCTCCTCCATCTCAGCGGCCTCCTCCTCCTCCTCCGTCTCAGCGGCCTCCTCCTCCTCCTCCGTCTCAGCGGCCTCCTCCTCCTCCGTCTCAGCGGCCTCCTCCTCCTCCATCTCAGCGGCCTCCTCCTCCTCCGTCTCAGCGGCCTCCTCCATCTCAGCGGCCTCCTCCTCCTCCGTCTCAGCGGCCTCCTCCTCCTCCGTCTCAGCGGCCTCCTCCTCCTCCGTCTCAGCGGCCTCCTCCATCTCAGCGGCCTCCTCCTCCTCCTCCATCTCAGCGGCCTCCTCCTCCTCCGTCTCAGCGGCCTCCTCCTCCTCCGTCTCAGCGGCCTCCTCCGTCTCAGCGGCCTCCTCCGTCTCAGCGGCCTCCTCCTCCTCCGTCTCAGCGGCCTCCTCCATCTCAGCGGCCTCCTCCTCCTCCGTCTCAGCGGCCTCCTCCGTCTCAGCGGCCTCCTCCTCCTCCGTCTCAGCGGCCTCCTCCGTCTCAGCGGCCTCCTCCTCCTCCGTCTCAGCGGCCTCCTCCTCCTCCGTCTCAGCGGCCTCCTCCTCCTCCTTCTCAGCGGCCTCCTCCTCCGTCTCAGCGGCCTCCTCCTCCTCCGGGGGAACATTCATTCATTAAATATTAAAATATTAAAACAAATGTAATATCTTAAAAACAAACATTCTTGGTCTTAATAATTTTTCAATCAGTTTCCTTGATTAACAGTAGGCTAGGCTACATCAGAGTTGAATTCACCAATTACTCAATGCCATCAAATGTAGCCGGTTCTCCTCAATTAGGCTATTAGGCAATTAATAAAATTATTTTAACTTGCGTCGCAAAATTGTGCACATTTTAATCAACATTATAATTGTGGATACATGTGCTCTTTGTTCTCCGCACTCTTAATTCCGAAAATATTGATGGAAATTAAACGATCTTAAAGCTCAGCTTTTGTTAGATTCTTTTTTATTTATTTAGCACAACCTGCAAAAAAACATAGCGGCATCGGGCGCAGAGGCGGAAGGGGCCTGGCCGGAGGCCGCAGGGTCAGACGCGGCTTTGGGGGCAGAGGCAGCATCGGGGGCAGAGGCGGCAGAGGCAGAGGCGGCAGAGGCAGCATCGGGGGCAGAGGCAGCTCGGCCCTGCCTCCTCCTCCTCCGTCTCAGCGGCATCCTCCTCATCCGTCTCAGCGGCCTCCTCCTCCTCCGTCTCAGCGGCCTCCTCCTCCTCCGTCTCAGCGGCCTCCTCCTCCTCCTTCTCAGCGGCCTCCTCCTCCTCCGTCTCAGCGGCCTCCTCCTCCTCCGTCTCAGCGGCCTCCTCCGCCTCCTCCTCCTCCGTCTCAGCGGCCTCCTCCTCCGTCTCAGCGGCCTCCTCCTTCTCAGCGGCCTCCTCCTCCGTCTCAGCGGCCTCCTCCTCCTCCTTCTCAGCGGCCTCCTCCTCCTCCGTCTCAGCGGCCTCCTCCTCCTCCGTCTCAGCGGCCTCCTCATCCTCCATCTCAGCGGCCTCCTCCTCCTCCTCCGTCTCAGCGGCCTCCTCCTCCTCCTCCGTCTCAGCGGCCTCCTCCTCCTCCGTCTCAGCGGCCTCCTCCTCCTCCGTCTCAGCGGCCTCCTCCTCCTCCGTCTCAGTGGCCTCCTCCTCCTCCTTCTCAGCGGCCTCCTCCTCCTCCGTCTCAGCGGCCTCCTCCTCCTCCATCTCAGCGGCCTCCTCCTCCTCCATCTCAGCGGCCTCCTCCTCCGTCTCAGCGGCCTCCTCCTCCTCCTCCGTCTCAGCGGCCTCCTCCTCCTCCGTCTCAGCGGCCTCCTCCTCCTCCGTCTCAGCGGCCTCCTCCTCCTCCTCCATCTCAGCGGCCTCCTCCTCCTCCGTCTCAGCGGCCTCCTCCTCCGTCTCAGCGGCCTCCTCCATCTCAGCGGCCTCCTCCTCCTCCGTCTCAGCGGCCTCCTCCTCCTCCGTCTCAGCGGCCTCCTCCTCCGTCTCAGCGGCCTCCTCCTTCTCAGCGGCCTCCTCCTCCGTCTCAGCGGCCTCCTCCTCCTCCTTCTCAGCGGCCTCCTCCTCCTCCGTCTCAGCGGCCTCCTCCTCCTCCGTCTCAGCGGCCTCCTCCTCCTCCATCTCAGCGGCCTCCTCCTCCTCCTCCGTCTCAGCGGCCTCCTCCTCCGTCTCAGCGGCCTCCTCCTCCTCCGTCTCAGCGGCCTCCTCCTCCTCCATCTCAGCGGCCTCCTCCTCCTCCGTCTCAGCGGCCTCCTCCTCCTCCGTCTCAGCGGCCTCCTCCTCCTCCGTCTCAGCGGCCTCCTCCATCTCAGCGGCCTCCTCCTCCTCCGTCTCAGCGGCCTCCTCCTCCTCCGTCTCAGCGGCCTCCTCCGTCTCAGCGGCCTCCTCCATCTCAGCGGCCTCCTCCTCCTCCTCCATCTCAGCGGCCTCCTCCTCCGTCTCAGCGGCCTCCTCCTCCTCCGTCTCAGCGGCCTCCTCCGTCTCAGCGGCCTCCTCCGTCTCAGCGGCCTCCTCCTCCTCCGTCTCAGCGGCCTCCTCCGTCTCAGCGGCCTCCTCCTCCTCCGTCTCAGCGGCCTCCTCCTCCTCCGGGGGAACATTCATTCATTAAATATTAAAATATTAAAACAAATGTAATATCTTAAAAACAAACATTCTTGGTCTTAATAATTTTTCAATCAGTTTCCTTGATTAACAGTAGGCTAGGCTACATCAGAGTTGAATTCACCAATTACTCAATGCCATCAAATGTAGCCGGTTCTCCTCAATTAGGCTATTAGGCAAGTAATAAAATTATTTTAACTTGCGTCGCAAAATTGTGCACATTTTAATCAACATTATAATTGTGGATACATGTGCTCTTTGTTCTCCGCACTCTTAATTCCGAAAATATTCATGGAAATTAAACGATAAGCTTTTGTTAGATTATTTTTTTATTGCAGGTTGTGCTAAATAATAAATAAAAAAATCTGAGGTAGTTGGCTCCATGTTAGAAACCTATCTAGTCTGTGAGATTAACAAGCCTCCAGGCCAGTCAAAGACTGTGGAACACCCACAATCTTTAAAGTGGAACAAAGCACAAAAACCACTTATTTTAGATGCAAACAGATACATTTGGTTGTGTCGCTGATTGATTCGGGTCCAAATCTTGACTTTAATCATTCCAGGTGCCATTCCAGAAGGTAATAATTGACTGTAGTCGATCACATGGTCCAATAATAGCAGCCAGATGTTACTTTTTACCTTCTGGAACGGCACCACAGTTTTACCAGGCTGCATAGGCTACTGTCTGTCTATTGTTTATTTGCATTAAGAGTTTCATGGCAATATGAATGTATTGGAAAAACTAAATAATCATGCATTTATGTTTTTCTAGGCTTGCACATTTAATAAAAATGAATTATGCATGTTGTGCATATTTTCAACCACCGTAAACACACCCCTTTTCCGGTTCGAATACGAGAAGGCGTGGGGCTAGCTCTAAGAGTATATATAATGTAGAGACAGCGATGCCAATAGAAACCAATGGGGAGCACATCCGAACCAGGAAGTTTTCATTTTGCGCTCATCTCACATGCACAGTTGTGTCCAGTCAAGTCACATGTACAACGATGAAGGCACAGATAGGCCAAAATAAATAATACCAAAAAAATCATATCCTTGTCTGTGTGGTCAGAACCAAAAAAATTACTTCGGAAAAAGAAGTGATTTTTTAAAGAAATATAATACACAGAGTTAACATCATTATATTAATGGAAATATTTTAAATTTGCTGTCAAAAAATGAATGGAGCCCAATGGGAAAACTGGCTTTTTGAGCGGAAATCATAGATATCAGCAGGGGGCGACATCAGGGGCGTCGCCAGAGATATATGTTTAGGGGGGCTAAGCCTGTACTAGGGGGATCTGGGGGCATGCACCCCCATGAGAACTTTTTTCAAAAAGGCAGCCACAAAATGGTTCTTCCCCATGAATTTGGGAGCAGCAATAAGCCTAAAATCAATAAATAATTTAGTTGTTGCAAAGAATATTTCTATAAATTGCTTACATATGTAGCAATAGGGTTGGGCTGATGTACGATACCATTGTCTATCAACTAAAATTTATCGGCATCGGCAACAGTTGACACATTGTGATGTCAAAGCCGATGTGTAGCCTATTCTAGTTTGACAGCTTATACAAATTGCCTCAATGGCAGCAGAATTAATTTAGGCCTGGCCTGTAGATTAAATTTAACCAGTGATTAGTTTTTTATTGCAATTTAAAAACCAGGTTACATAGCATACATCTAAATGTTCATGTACACACTTGTGATCACCCTTCATGAGCAGGGAATCATGTTGGGGGTGGGGGGGATTCCCTCAAAATTATACTCTCCCGTAAACGTCTCCCTATCATTAGAAAAAAAACTTTGAACTTTTGTAGCTTTATCAAAGCATCCTAACTTTATGAGTCAAATAAGTTACCTACGTAGCTATCTAACTGTAAATTATTATATGTCTTATCCAGGCTATCGCAGTAGCTAACCGAGCACATAAAACCAGAGAGGCTAGCTACTCCACGTTGCAGATGCAGAAAGTGAGTTCCGTTTTAAAATTTATTTAGCAGCTATAGGCTATTAGTAACAGGCAAGCTTCACAAATTCCGTTTAGGCATTTTAGTTGAACAACTGTAGCCATCTCATATAAACCTAAAATGTGAACCAGTAACTGTTAAGCTATAAGCTATAGGCTATAGGAACTGGAAAGGCGATAGGAGCCAGGAGTTTCAGCAACTAACATTAATATGGGGTTAATATAGGCTATAACATGGGTGTCAAACTCTGGCCCGCGGGCCAAATTTGGCCCGCAGTGTAATTATATTTGGCCCGCGAGGCAACATCAAATTACTATTAGAGCTGGCCCGCCAGTATTATACAGCGGCGGTGCCGCTGTAACAGCGCATTCACCGCTAATACTACAAATCCCATAATGCTCTGCTGTTGTTTTGGCGCGTCAATCAGGACAGGACCCAGACATGCCCTCTCCTCTGTGTCACTGTCAGTAGCGATCCGTGCTTCGGCAGGAAAGCCCCCGCTCACCCCGCCTCCCCGTGCCTCTCTCCCAGACCACGCCGCGACCTCATACTACAACTGTCAATTATAACTGTTAGTTATTTCCAAACTGAATAAATACTGCACCTCTAACCACAAAACTTCTTTGCTAGATTAAAGTTGTTGTAACTAAGATATTTGGCGAAGACAAACTTTTCAAATCGGCGGATTTAGCGTTATTTGCCGGCTTTATTAATCAGCTGTTGGTGTTGCTATGGATACCATTCATGAAAGTGTCGACTCTAATGGCGCTGGCAGCAGATAACGTAGACGGCGTATTAATTTAGAACGGTGATTAAAATGTTGCCGGCGCTACTTCATTGCCGGGCGGTTTAACGAAATAAATGCCCACCCTCCAGCCAATCAGAATCGAGTATTCAGCCAAGCCATGGTATAAAAATAAAAATTGTATGCCTCTTTTCTATTTGCAGCCTTCTGAGGTAAATATCAAAATAAACTTTTTCCACAGGCTAATAAATTTGAAAATAAAATAACAACAATGAATTAATCAACCATTCAGGCCTTGGAGTAGCAAGAAAAAGTGCATAAAGAAAACGTTAATTATTGCTCAGTTTGCGACACACTGATCTAATCTGATGTGCCCAAGCCAGATACCTGGCATCTTTTCTTGGATGCTAGTAGTTCATCAATGTCTGGGCTCAGGCTCTGAGCTGAGGAAACCCTCAATAATAATTAACGTTTTCTTTATGCACTTTTTCTTGCTACTCCAAGGCCTGAATGGTTGATTCATTCATTGTTGTTATTTTATTTTCAAATTTATTAGCCTGTGGAAAAAGTTTATTTTGATATTTACCTCAGAAGGCTGCAAATAGAAAAGAGGCATACAATTTTTATTTAAATTTTATTTAATATGCCATTGATATGTTTTTTTTAAATTTGAAATTCGATTTTGCATGTCTGCACTATTAAGTTATATAAGCGTTGCTTGTTCCATATTCAATGTTAAAGCAAAACTTGTTTGGGTCGATATTAAAAGGTTAATTTGTTCAACGTTGGCCCGCGGCTTTGTTTAATTTTAAATTTTGGCCCACTGTGTATTTGAGTTTGACACCCCTGGGCTATAATGAAGACACTCCTGCCTTTTTCTACCAAACTAAGGGATTAGCAGTCATATTTTCAACTCAGGTATATGTAACCCAGACAAATAGAGCCTAGTAATAATGCATTTCTAGTGTTATAAAATGATAAATAGAATGATCCTTAAAACCAATAAATAAGTGTTAGCCTACATATTAGATACTGAAGATAAAACCAATAATTTAAATAATTTAAGTTAATACAGGGAAACTGGGACATGTATAACCAAAATGGTGTTTCATGTAAGAAACTTGGGAAGGTGATTCGTGATCTGACAGTGATAAGCCTATCAGAAAAGTATTCTTGTTGAGAGTAGGCCAATTAGGAAGTAGGACCCGCCTTAGTTCGTATAAAGCTAACTAAGAAGAAGGCATGTCCAGCCATTTTGTGCGAGACTAATGCGAGGCTAGTTCGAGTAGACTACAGATGCACGTTTGCTTTTAAGATTAGCTAACAGTAAGATATCGAATTAGCTTTTCAGTAATTGAAAAGCTTAATTGTAGTGATGGCGAAATGAGGCTTCCTGAAGCACTGAGGCTTTGCAGCCAATTGTATCGCAAATAGATTCATTACTCGAAGCCTCATTCAACACAGTGTACACTAGTGACACCTGCTGGTAAAAATAATTTAGAGCAACGAAATCATTACAAATTCCACCCTAGGTTCAAAATAACGAAGTTGCCGCGAGCTAGCTACAAGCGACCCTTTAGCTCACTGGTAACGCGTCGGACTTCAGAGCCATTTCTGTAAGAGAAAGTACCAGTTCAAAACCCCGCTCAAGCGATACACATACTAACATACTCATAATTTATATTTATAACTGTCATTAGGCTAGATTTGTTTTATACTAAGATATATTAGCCTATAAAATTATATATGTAATAATATTATATTAACTTTCAAAATGAAAAAAACAGGAAGATTGATATAAAGGGGGACAACATTTGTGTGGGGTTCTATTGAGCAGTAAAAGTGTTTCTGGTCTGGGACTGGGAGGGCTTCTGTAACCAGGCAGTGAAAGTGAATGTGCTTCAGTATGGGCAGTGAAAGGGAAGGTGCTTTTGTGACTGAAAAGGGAGGTTTTTATTGATTTTTATTAACGGCCTCATCAAGTTCTTGCTTTCTGGAACCTATGGCAAAATAACAATATGCAAATGTATTTTTATCAACATTTCAGTATGATTATGATAAAGCAACCATAACTGCTATTAAAAAGTAAAATAAATAAATAAATAATCTCCGCTGGTTTCTTGCTCATTGGCAGGTGCATTTTCATGCATTGCCCGATAATGCCTGGACGAGGTATTATTGCTGTAAGCCAGCTCCTTTAGGCACAGCAAGCACTTTACCTTCAAAATTAAATAATATGCCATTTGAGAAGGAATGCAGATGATAATGATAATAAGAAAGAATAATAAATAACAATCAAATCATAATAATATTAAACAAATCGTAATAATCTGCTGTAGTTTCGTTAAAATAACAACCAAATACATGCACAGTCGATTGCTAGCCCAGTGTTCGAATAGCGTTTCAGTGTGTTTTTATATCTACGCCACTTAGGCCTGCCTTATTTGGAGATATCGGGTCAAAATATTCCCAAGCAGGAGAAGATTTTCGCTTCCATGCAGGTTCCATTAGCCTATTTTTGTACAAAAACGACAAAACTGTACAAAAGTTGTACAAAAAAAATAAAAATAAATACTCCAAAAATTCCTAAAAAAAATCCTCCAAAAACTTTCAATAGCAATAATACCAATAATAATAAACTCTCCGCAACAACCCTCGAAATAAGGAGGGTATCGCTCCTTTATATCTACAATTCAAAACCCCTAATTCCGCCCAAAACGCAAAACAAACCGATCACATGGTTCTACAGCACCCGAGGCCTCGTTTGTCATCGATCACGTGCTTCTCTGAAAGTGATACAAGCTTCGGTGCGAGGCTTCTGTAGAAACTGCCCTACGTACTCGACACAGCTCGGAGCTTCGGTATCATCCGTAACATCACTACTTAATTGAAAAGCTACCCAGTGAGAAGTTTCATACTACTATTGCGAGTGTAAAACGAGTAGCACTGGATACAGAATCGAACAGAGAAGATTAGCTAAGAGAGCTAGTAACGTTCCAATTTGCCTTGGAAAAAGACGCAAGATTCTCCGCGACTGAATCACCCTTCCAACATTCCATTTTAATTGCTGTACATTCGAAATTTCCCTTGGTGAGTTAGTAGGGTACTTTAATTTCGAAAATATGTTTTTGGATGGTGTGTTATATAGGCCTATGGTAAATGAAATGAGACGTCTTTCTAAAACTGATTAGCCTAACTTAGAGCTAGCTTCGTGGCTCATGGTTAGCGACGTTACTCTTTGAATTGTGGGGTGTCGGGTGTCGGAGGTGTTCAAGTGCGTTCGTCATCGAGACTGCAGGCGGTTTCGACAGTGGATCTCGCAAGTGTATCTCTGTTGCCTGATATTTAGGCAGATTGGAATAATGGCGATAGCTGTGGGTTGCAGTTGTTTTGTCAAACTGTCTCAATGATGATCATGGTAGCCAGTAGCTAGCATGACAATAGTAAGGTGAAGCTAAATTAGCTGACTCAAGCTAATAAAAACTCCTGTTTAGCTAAGATAAGCACTTGACTTATGTTGATTTATACAGTACATAGTATAGAAAGAGACAGAATCTTTGACATAAGTTTCAACATTTTTATTTGAAGAATGAAAATATTGCAGTCATTTGAAATGGATGTTAATTAACTATTTTGGCTTTGTTTATGCAAGGCCGGGTTTTTTGTTCCTGCTGGAATTTATTTGATAGTCTGTTCACTGGATCCTGGATATCGTCTGCATCCTGCTCGTCTTCGTAGAAGGGACTGTGGCAGAGTGTGGACTGGCGAGCCACTTAAGTCGACCACCTTTGATCTGAAAGAGAGAGAGAAAAGTTGAACTGTGCTTTCTACAAAATTGGTAGGACAGTTTTATTCTTCCATTCCTACACATCAGCGGAACCAGCGGAAAGTGGTTCAATAACCACAGATTGAACTGAGCGAATCGGATGGACTGAGTCGTTTCAAGGACTGAGTAGTTTCAAGGATTGAGTAGTTTTATTTCGCCACTCGTCTGGAGTGTGCAGGTTTATTTGTGTTGAATTCTGAAATACTGATGTGTTAATGATATGACAATTGGGTTTGATAGTCATAATTGAATTGTTTTTTTATTTTTCTAATTGAGTCCATATTTTATTTTCACATACAGATTTGAGTATTACTGATGAACTTGTTTAAGAGGTATACAACGGGTTTCAGAATAAGAGTCCTGGATTCAAAATAAGAGTTTTTGGTTTTAAATAGGATTTCTAATTGAATAATCTAATTAGTACATCCTAATTCCTAATAGCAAGTAATTATATCTGAAACAGGATTAAAGTCATTTTCCATCTTTAATTAATATAATATAGAATAAAACCTAACGGAATAAAAATAAGAGTTATAGTAACTAACCCTTTGATTCTGAATAATAAACCATAATAAATAATAAACTATATAGGTAAATAGTAGAAAAGTCACACTTACCTGTAATTGAAGAGAATTCAAGGGTTGCCCTGCGGGGAAAAAGGTATTCGATTATTCGATGTTTTTCATATATATTTGTTATTGTTTTGTGCACTGTTTTTCTATTTTCCTAAAATATAAATAAATTAAAGGGTTAAAGAGAAACAACAAAAGGAAGAAAAAATATTCTCTTACCTTAACTTTAGCGCATGTCTCTGTGTGAGTTCATTCTTGTTGTGTTTAACCATCTCTCTCTTGACGATTCTGGTATCTTCTGCATGTCTGGTCCACACCCTAATTATTAGCATTCTAGTAGCAGTGTTTCTTAAGGCACTTGTTACATATACCCATAATACATGACTTTACTTAATACAAACAACGTTATAGTCAAGATTTTTTTTACACATCGTAGACTCTGGCTGCTCAACATAGTGGAAAATGTAGGCTACAATTCATAAGTAGTTTGAACTGACTTATTTTTTTCGACATGGTATGGATCCAGCCTAGCAGTAGCACTTGAGAACAGACCTACAAAGCTTTTGTAGCTAACGTTAACTGTTAATTTTAAATTCTGTTAAGTGGTTTATGTTGTTACCGAACTTATTGAGCTCAAGTAGACTACTAGACTAGTGATTTGTTACAGCAGCATTGGAACGTTCATACTACAACCCACTCTGTCTGTAGCGGTCATTTGAATTGAGCGGTCACGCGGCTCTACCCCACTGCACTCTAACCAATGGCTGCACTAGATTAAGCCTCCCCAGGGTCCTAGCGCCAGACTTTTCCGTGTGCGTTATGATTCTGGAGTGTCAATGGCACATTTTGTGAAATCAATCTGAAAAAAATGTAATGATTAAAACTAGTGGCTTAAAAAATATTTAGGGGGGCTACAGCAAATTTTAGGGGGGCTACAGCCCCCTAAAATAGGTCTGGCGACGCCACTGATTTGGCTAACGTCAATTACTGTATTCGTTTAAGTTAGTTATCTTGACTGACAAGTAAAAAGGCAACTCTAAACTTTTCCCGGTCTAAAGCAAAAAGTGGTCCTCCAATCACTTTCAACTGTGTCTTCCAATCACTTTCAAATGTTTGAAATATGCAAAACTTGGAAAATACAATAACCAGGCAATACAACGAAGACAATAAGCAAATATCATTCCTCAACATCGTAGAAACAGAGACGGAAAGACTTTGACGATTCACGTCAGTTTTAATGGAAATACTCATGTTGCTGTTGTTGCTAAGGTACGCAGACTGCGTACTCTGCGTACAGCTGGGGGCGCCACTGATCAAGGCAAATGGTGGCTACTTTGAAGAATCTAAAATATAAGATTTTTATTTGTTTAACACTTTTTTGGTCTTTGCATGATTTAATTTGTGTTATCTCATAGTTTGATGTCTTTACTATTCCAAAATGTGGAAAACAGTAAAAATAACAGAAAAAAACCTATAATTAGGTGTGTCCAAACTTTTGACTGGTACTGTATATTTTTAAAAATCACACTTTTGCATATGCGGGTCATTTTTGACCCATATTGCGCACTTTAAGAGGTTAGAATATGTTGTGCATCAAAGTGTTATGGCAGGTTTTGGTCACGGGAGGGCACTGTTTCCTCACATTTCACTGCGTCTGCTCTGTTGCCGACAGGGATCAGTTTGTCGTTTAAAAAAGTCAAATACTGCTAGGTATGGACAAATCAAGTTTAGAATAATTTGGACAAATATAGCAATTGCAGGGAGATTCATGTGAAAAGTAGAGAATAAGAGGCTGAATACATAAGATAAAAACGAGATCAAATGCATAAAAGAGGCTTTCTGTCACTTGGATGTACAGTCGACTGTACTCCTGAAGTTAATTTTATAGATCTGCATACAAGAAATACAGACGGGTGATAAATTAAAGGAAAAACCAACAAAAAGTGTCTTAGTAAGGTATTGGGCCACCACGAGCCGCTAGAACAGCTTCAGTGCGTCTTGGTATAGATTATACCTCTAGTCTAGCATAGGTTTTAGTCTCTGGAACTTTACTGGAGGGGTGGAACACCATTCTTCCAAAAAGATATTCCCTCATTTGGTGTTTTGATGATGGTGGTGGAGAGCTCTGTCTTAACACATCGGTCCAAAAAAATCTCCCATATGTGTTCAATTAGGTTGAGATCTGGTGACTGCGATGGCCATAGCATATGATTCACATCATTTTCATACTCATCAAACCATTCAGTGACCCCTCGTGCCCTGTGGATAGGGGCATTGTCATCCTGGAAGAGACCACTCCCATCAGGATAGAAATGTTTCATCATAGGATAAAGTTGAGGTGGGCGAGGGAGAAGCTGGGCCTCGACTCAGCAGACGTGCAGCGGCTGACTCAGCGGGCTTACCCACAGCTCACGGCCGTGCCCTGCGTCAGCTTGTACAATAAAAATAATAAAAGTACAATAAAAAGAGTAAAATACAATACCGCAATCCCGTCCCAGCCCCTGAGCATGGACACACACACAACCAGATAAAAACATGACTTAAAAAACATGAAAATATTGCTATATTGCTCCCAATGAAAATTTATTGCACATCCAGTAGGTCTTAAAAGAACATACACTTGCAATTTCCTGACCTTTGCAGTGGCACACTCTTTCAGTTAGGTTCTGAGGGATTGTTTATTCGGTCTAGTGATATTGTGGTGACATTGCCATGGGAAACCGTATTTGCTGTTGTTGACTGTATATTATCATTCGCTAATCTTTTCACCGGGGCCTACTTTCCAGTGTCACACTTTGTTTCGCCTGGTTTTAATTGGCTATTTGTATAAAGACTACACCAACGGGCACACCGCTTCATACCAAAATTCTGCTTTCAGGAGAAGCACATTTTTTAAAAGCTCATTTTTGACCAGCTTACATGATTGATGACATCATTGTTCCCCAGGAGCTGGAGTTTTAACAATAAAACATTTGACAATAAAAAAAGAGCATGTGTGCTAAGTCAACCTACCCTGTATAAATAAAGGTAAATAAATAGTGCTACTCTGAAATAATTTGTCGATATTAGCCAATGCTACAAAGTTTTGATTTAGCTTCACTTACCGGAAAAATCTGTATGGAAATCAGTTCACCAACGATGTTTTTCTACAAAATAAAAAAGCGGATTGTGAAGCTGCAATTGGAATTTCCCACTTACTGATACTCCTAATTGTGCGCGTTTGACTGCAGCAACTATTGACTGACAGGCAATTTCTGAAGAAAGTTAATCGAAAGTATTTATAGTAGCCTAGTTTAGTATGGGGGAGGGGGGCGTGTGTTCACTTCACTGTATTAACTTCCTGTAAATGATCATCTCTCAGGTCGCCTAGCTGTGGAACACAAGCTGTAAACCACTTCCAAGAAAAGTAAACAAAGTGTTTTTCACCAAAGGGAAAGCTTGGGACATTTGAAATGGATTACATTACATTACATTTATTTAGCAAATGCTCTTGTCCAGAATGACATAGGAAAACATTACTGCATTCACCTGATTTATTCAGTAATATATAATTTATTGAGTGCCAGACCTGACTATCGGCATTTCCAGACAAAGGAGAATATACAGTGCCCTCCACAATTATTGGCACCCCTGGTGAAGATGAGTAAAAAGGGTTATTAAAAAATTAACCGTTTGGTGAATTGGCTTAATCTCACACTGAAAAAATTTATTGAAGTCAATTTATTCTGAGAAAAAAAAATCCCCCATCAAGAAATAATTAATTTTAACAAAACCACGTGCGCCACAATTATTGGCAGCGCTGCATTTAATACTTTGTACAACCTCCCTTTGCCAATAAAACAGCATTGAGTCTTCTCCCGCAACATCTAATAAGGTTGGAGAATACAGAGCAAGGAATCTGAGACCATTCCTCTTTACAGAATCTCTCTTCCAGAGCACAGTTTGTAGCCACAGTCACTGCAGAACTTTTTTGCCCACATTCTCTACTGCACTCAGGACAATCCATCCGTCTCCCTCTGGGCAAACATCACAAAATTACAGAAGTAAGAACCAAAGCAACTAATACAACATTTAGAAGTGTTAGGTGAATTTTTTTATAACCCTTTTAACTGATCTTTACCAGGGGTGCCAATAATTGTGGAGGGCACTGTATGCATCATCACAAATCACTAATGCAAATCAATTGTTCTAAGAAAAAAAGACCCACAATGCTGATCCTTACAGATGATCAGGGGCGCGCCCGCAGGATTTCTTCCTGGGGTACACAAAAGAGTAGGCCAAGCCATAGGCTACATGAAAACAAAGCCACTACTTAGGACTAACGTTTCAACGTAATTTACCGATATATTTTGCACTCATAAGGTCGCATATTACAAGAAGTTCTAACGTAGGAGTAGCTGTTACGCGACTTACAGCACAGTTAATGTTAACACAATGAAAACACTTCTGACAAGTCAATGTAACCAGGGGCGTCGCCAGAGATATATGTTTAGGGGGGCTAAGCCTGTACTAGGGGATCTGGGGGCATGCACCCCCATGAGAACTTTTTTCAAAAAGGCAGCCACAAAATGGTTGTTCCCCATGAATTTGGGAGCAGCAATAAGCCTAAAATCAATAAATAATTTAGTTGTTGCAAAGAATATTTCTATAAATTGCTTACATATGTAGCAATAGGGTTGGGCTGATGTACGATACCATTGTCTATCATCTAAAATTTCTCAGCATCGGCAACAGTTGACACATTGTGATGTCAAAGCCGATGTGTAGCCTATTCTAGTTTGACAGCTTATACAAATTGCCTCAATGGCAGCAGAATTAATTTAGGCCTGGCCTGTAGATTAAATTTAACCAGTGATTTGTTTTTTATTGCAATTAAAAACCAGGTTACATAGCGTTCATGTACACACTTGTGATCACCCTTCATGAGCAGGGAATCATGTTGGGGGTGGGGGGGATTCCCTCAAAATTATACTCTCCCGTAAACGTCTCCCTATCATTAGAAAAAAAACTTTGAACTTTTGTAGCTTTATCAAAGCATCCTAACTTTATGAGTCAAATAAGTTACCTACGTAGCTATCTAACTGTAAATTATTATATGTCTTATCCAGGCTATCGCAGTAGCTAACCGAGCACATAAAACCAGAGAGGCTAGCTACTCCACGTTGCAGATGCAGAAAGTGAGTTCCGTTTTAAAATTTATTTAGCAGCTATAGGCTATTAGTAACAGGCAAGCTTCACAAATTCCGTTTAGGCATTTTAGTTGAACAACTGTAGCCATCTCATATAAACCTAAAATGTGAACCAGTAACTGTTAAGCTATAGGCTATAGGAACTGGAAAGGCGATAGGAGCCAGGAGTTTCAGCAACTAACATTAATATGGTTCCCATAGGCTATAATGAAGACACTCCTGCCTTTTTCTACCAAACTAAGGGATTAAGTCATATTTTCAACTCAGGTATACCCATAATACATGACTTTACTTAATACAAACAACGTTATAGTCAAGATTTTTTTTTACACATCGTAGACTCTGGCTGCTCAACATAGTGGAAAATGTAGGCTACAATTCATAAGTAGTTTGAACTTATTTTTTTCGACATGGTATGGATCCAGCCTAGCAGTAGCACTTGAGAACAGACCTACAAAGCTTTTGTAGCTAACGTTAACTGTTAATTTTAAATTCTGTTAAGTGGTTTATGTTGTTACCGAACTTATTGAGCTCAAGTAGACTACTAGACTAGTGATTTGTTACAGCAGCATTGGAACGTTCATACTACAACCCACTCTGTCTGCGGCTCTACCACACTGCACTCTAACCAATGGCTGCACTAGATTAAGCCTCCCCAGGGTCCTAGCGCCAGACTTTTCCGTGTGCGTTATGATTCTGGAGTGTCAATGGCACATTTTGTGAAATCAATCTGAAAAAAATGTAATGATTAAAACTAGTGGCTTAAAATATATTTAGGGGGGCTACAGCAAATTTTAGGGGGGCTACAGACCCCTAAAATAGGTCTGGCGACGCCACTGCTAGTGCCTATTCCAAAAATGTTCTGGACTTGAACACACAAGGTGGGTTTATTTCAAAAGAAACAAACTAACGTTACCTAGCTGATCAAATGACTTGATAGTGTAAAAGGGACAATTCAAGTGTGATTTTTAAAAAACGGGACAAAAAAAAACAATTTAATGTTACAAATAGTGTAAAAGGGACAATTCAAGTGTGATTTTTAAAACACGGGACAAAAAAAAAAAAACTATTTAGCTAATGTTACAAATAAACCTACAAATGATAAACTGTCAAACTTTATTAATAGTAACTACATCTATATAACCTTACAAAAAATCCAACTTGAAGCAAATGTTAGCCAAATGACGTTCGTTAACTTTTGCTTGTAAGAGTACCAGAAAATAAAATATCAAGAGTCTTTTGATGTTGTTGGGTCACAGACATCAGGAAGTCATGGCATGCAAAGGATATGTGACCAAATATAAAAAATTATTACTTTATTCTATATATAAATGCAGGGGGGCCAATAATTGTGGCCAATGTGGTTTTGTTAAAAATAATTATTTCTTGATGAGGGATTTTTTTTTCTCATAATAAATTAACGTCAATTAAAGGTTGGATTCTTCTTGTTTTTTTCAGTGTGAGATTAAGCTAATTCACCAAACGGTGAATTTTTTATAACCCTTTTTGCTCATCTTTACAGGGGGGGCCAATAATTTTGTCCTCAACTGTACGTAGGTAACTTATTTGACTCATAAAGTTAGGATGCTTTGATAAAGCTACAAAAGTTCAAAGTTTTTTTTCTAATGATAGGGAGACGTTTACGGGGGAGTATAATTTTGAGGGAATCCCCCCCACCCCCAACATGATTCCCTGCTCATGAAGGGTGATCACAAGTGTGTACATGAACATTTAGATGTATGCTATGTAACCTGGTTTTTAAATTGCAATAAAAAACAAATCACTGGTTAAATTTAATCTACAGGCCAGGCCTAAATTAATTCTGCTGCCATTGAGGCAATTTGTATAAGCTGTCAAACTAGAATAGGCTACACATCGGCTTTGACATCACAATGTGTCAACTGTTGCCGATGCCGATAAATTTTAGTTGATAGACAATGGTATCGTACATCAGCCCAACCCTTTTGCTACATATGTAAGCAATTTATAGAAATATTCTTTGCAACAACTAAATTATTTATTGATTTTAGGCTTATTGCTGCTCCCAAATTCATGGGGAACAACCATTTTGTGGCTGCCTTTTTGAAAAAAGTTATCATGGGGGTGCATGCCCCCAGACCCCCCTAGTACATGCTTAGCCCCCCCTAAACGTATATCTCTGGCGACGCCCCTGGGCACTAGGCAGAGTACCACTTAATATTGTAAAAGTTCTTCAACTTGATTGGGTAATGTGTTGCTATAGTGATGGCCGAATGTCCATAAAACATAAACATGTAACGTTAGAAGTCCATTTTTAATGGGTTAGTGCTATTGGTTTCTGTTAGCTTCACCATTCTAGCATAGGCGGAAATCCCGGGGGGGACACGACCCCCCCATCCTGGGAAAAATATGATTTGTCCCCCTCCAATATATCACTGTAAACATAACTATGTAATTTCAATAATATTGATAATAAGAAATTAAAGGACTTGTGCTGATTATAGACACGTAATAGCACGTTTTTAAGTTTCAAAAGATTGCGACCCCCTTCCCTTGGCCTCACAATGGTTTGATCCACTGCACCCCCCCAGCCCTCAGCAGTGGCACATGATACAGTGCTGCGTGTGTGAAAAGGAATCTGGCAGTGGCTAGTGATGGGAATTACGGCTCTTTGAAGGGAGCCGGATCTTATGGCTCCGTTCCTTTCCGAGAGCCGTTCAAAAGAGCCGTTTTTTAAGGGGCGGGGTTACTAAGTTTATCTGCGAAATAATCACCAGGATAATGATTGACTGTATTGCCAGACCTAATGTCAATGATCTGCATTGTAAACATTACACAAGGTGGCGCCATATCCATATCATTCATGTCAGTGAATTTACTACTTAGAATTTACCCTCTGTATGTGTTATGTAAATAAAGTTGCCTTGCCTTGAATGCAATTCATGCAACTCTTAATATTAGAAAACTTTTTATTGGCACAATAAAAAAAACAAGTATAATAAACTTTTGTGCAAAACAGATTTTAATGCAAATCAAACAACAAAACAAAAAACATTTCACACGAGAGAATTTTTAAGAATAAATAGTTTTAGGTATTGTGCCAGTGGTTCTATGAGAGCTTGGTGCCTGGCCAGGCAATAATGTAGGCCTAGTGGTAGTTTCAGAGGTAGATGACTGACTTGTACCTGATGTGGTAGTGGTTTCAGCAGAAGCACTGGCGCTGTCACAACAAATTTCATCCCCCCTATTCCCTTCCGGGGTTAGGCTTCCGGCTACGTACGTTAGCGTCCACTTGGCGATCGCCCAGCCTGCGCGGTTGCCAAGCATTCTCTGCTGGTTGCTAACGACGCGATCTAAGAGGCGCTCGCGAATTATGCTTCGGGAGCTTCAGGAGACCAGAAAACCTGCGCTGCTTAAGCCTATTTTTTTATAACGTTATACTTATTCTGATTAGTGGATAGTGTTGTATTGTGGTTTTTTTTTCTTCAGTTTTTTCTTTATAAATCTATTGTTTTTATTGTTATAATTAGCTTGTTGTTATAGCGCTTGCTAGATAGATAGATAGACAGATAGATAATTAGATTAATTAGACTTCACTGATTGATTTCATTCACTGAAATTTTTGAGTTGCTGACTGAAAATGGTGGTGTCACTAAATGCCATATTTCTCTATCTTTCCCAGGGGACATATGAGAAAGATGTTTGCAAGAAACTCAGGCGGAGTATACGGTTGGCCTCAGAAAAATTCTGTCTTCGAGGTAAGTTAACTCCTTCACACATCTCAACATTGACACTAGTCTCGCCACAATTTAAGAAAAATGTGTTGTGTGCCTTGCTGTTTAGGCGATTCCCTTTACTACGGAGACAGGAGGGTCATTCTGACCGAGGAGGAGAAAGTGGCTGTGCTCACTGAGGTTCATGCAGGCCATTTTGGACCAAGGAGGATGCAGGAGAAGATCGCACCAAGATTTTATTGGCGTGGCATCACGCAGGACACCCTGGATTGGGTAAGGGAACAATTGTGAAATACAGAGAGCATTGTAGGTGTTAGGCAGGGTTGGACTAAGTAATTATGCTTCCCCTAATCAAAGCCCAACTTTGAGCCGCCCCCCTTCACCGTTTTTTTTTACTGTATAACCATTCCAAACACGCAAAATCTCATTTAAATATGGCTGTTTGCGGCAAATACTTTGGCTGTTCATGTAAAATAACACCCCTTATTTGGGATCTTAGTAAATCGACCCCTGGGTGTTATATTATACATTAGCATAGCAAACTTATATCATAAAAAATAAAATATGTAAAATACTTGAGTATTTTTTATACATACGCAAGTGCGGGCCCCTTAGTACAGTGAAACATTTGTTCTCATTTTTTCTTTGTACTTTTCCTTACTGTCCCTTTATTGCCATGTTTTAAGGTGCGCACGTGTCCTGACTGCCAGTGCTTTGAGAAGTTGAAGACAGAGGCACCAGAGCTGAAGCCCATCAAGCCGGTTTCACCATGGCATATGGTTGGTGAGTGAAGTCATTGGTGAATGTCACACACGTGCGCGCACACACACACACACAGACTTTTCCTGAAGCGAAAACATGACTCCATACTCTAGGTGTGGACCTCTTCGGGCCAATGTTAAAGTCCACCAAGGGGAACAGGTACTGCTTTACCCTGACAGACTACTTCACCAAGTGGGTGGAAGCCAGGACCTTCGCGAAGAAGACGGCAGCCAATGTGAAGGAGGTGCGATATACATTTTGCCATATCACTTTGCCATTATCATCAGTTAGAAAAAATCACCTATGTATTCTAATTTTTGCAACACACAGGCCTTGAGGGACATCTTCACACATGGTTTGCCTGAGATTATCCTCACCGACCAGGGCAGTGAGTTCAAGAAGGAGGTAACCTGTAACATTCCACTCCCATCCTATTGTTTCTCCATGTTTTCCCTCTCCCCCTGTTTCGTGTTTGTCTCTCCATTGTCCGTGTTTTCCCCGTTGCTGCAGGTTGGGCATGTTTTCCCGTTTGTATCACTGTTTCACTGCTCCTTTCTCAGCCTATCCCATTCCCCCGTTTTGCATGCATTCCACACTCTCCGCTCTGTTCAATCACTCTCGCATACATTCGCACGCGGTTCCTAATTGATTCCAATTAATGTTTCATTTTCTTGAAATAAATGGGTCGTCTATGTGCACATATGCTTTCTAACTATTTGTATGATTCACACAGGATCAGGTTCAGAGTCTGGCAGACCATACCTACGTCGGCCCCACTCAAGCCTGGGAAAAGGAGTTGCACCCTCACCAAGTACAACTGGTAAGTTGGTTTCAATCAGATTTTAATTATATGTTAAGATATTTGAGTCATCAAGTGATAAACAAGTGATTTATGTATTGATTTTTCAAGTGGTCCTAGACAGACAACAATGGAGTCATACAAAATGTTATTATCTTAAGCTTGAGTATGTCCTGGATCCTGAGAGTCCTGCACTGGAGCTGATTGTCAAAGAAGGAGACGTGTGTTTGACGCGAGAGGAATTCTGGTCCCTTGGGTTGTCCAGAGACATGGACTCCACTGTGAGTATAGTAACATGTTTGTTTAGCACGATTTCTCATTCTGAATGTGTGGAGGTGCTCGACCAAGAATATTTTGCCTAAAGCACATCAGAAAACTATTCAGAAATTTAAGTATCTGTATGTTTTGTGTAATTATTTGCAGATTGGGAACACGTGCTTGAGGGTTGTAAGATTTGTTTCTCAACGTAGCATAGCAGAGACAGTTTGCATTTTTGAATCATTTTGAGTTCAAATAGTTGATTTTGCAAACCTTACTTTTTATAATGCCTTTGGATTCAACACCCTTACAGGGCAAAGATGTCTTCATTGCTGACATGTACGCCGTGCCGACATGGACTGTCAGGCCTTCCAGTGAGTATCCTTAATGTTCTATATTAATAATTGCAATAATCTGAAATCTCATCGTATAATATTCATGAATCATGACTACAGAAGGATCCACACCTAAAGGATGCTCTAGTCTTCCCAGCTTGGACAAACTGCAATGGACCAGAGCACTACCTTCTATGTGTAAGTATTGAGCAGAAAAATACATTTGAATCCACTTGAGTTATCTACAAAATCTTGGTTAATTATCATATTGTTTATGTTTCTTTCTGCATTACCCATTATAGGTGTTGAAGCCAGCCAAGAGAGAGATTCACTTGCTGGATTCTCAGTTTGCCCTTTGGCCTTCAGGTTTTGGAGATGAGGAGTACAGAGGCATCTTTAGGTCCCTAAATAATAAAGTATTCTGGCCACGTTCCTATAACGGCCACATTTCTGTTCTGGCCATGTTCCTATAACGGCCACATTTCTGTTCTGGCCACGTTCCTATGACCTACAGTATATCTTTTGAGATTTCCTATTGATCTCTTTCATATAATTTGGCTACGTTCCCATGGCCTGTTCAATTGATTAGTTACTGATCGCGTTCAGAAGTTTTAGTGCTTAGTAGTCACGGTGCGATGTATTTTTGACAGGATTGATTTATTTTTTATTGCAGGAACATTGCAGAGCGTATTGTTCCCGGAAGCTGGAGTGAGATGACCGGAAGGGACATGCAGGTAATGATATGTCCCCCCCCCGTAATAGCAGTGTCTTGTAGTAACATCTAAGAATATAAGAGTTTTTATCACGCAAATATCTGTTATCAGGATATCCCACGACAGACATCTGGGAATGACTGTGGCATTTTCGTGCTTATGGTAAGTTGAATTTTTAGGTAAATACTGTACATGTATCCAGACAAAATTGAAAGAATTAATCTGAAAAATGCAAGTTATTTTTTTTTCTTTCAGTACACCCTCTGCATATGTACCGATGCTCCATTCCACTTCACTATGGTCAGTATTTCAACAACTGCAAAAATGACATACAGTACATACGTATACTTCATATCGCAGAATGTAGCTAAAATATCATCCAACGTAAATGTATGGGCTAATTAAATAATTAAGGGCAGAAGTTAGTCTGAAATCCAGAAACAGATACGGCCCTCCAGGACTGGTGTTGCCCACCCCTGGGCTAAACAATTCTTTCAGGGATAACATAATTAGGCAGAAAATGTTTTATGAGTTATTGCACTAAATAATAGCCATACCTATCTAGGCCCATCAGAATTGCAAACACTTGACAGGAGGAAGATTCTTGGGGCCACATGACCGCTGGGTTAAACAAAAACAAAAAAAAACCCTCTCTTGGCCTGTACCTTGACGTGGTGAGAGGGCTTGTCACTAAAACAGGCTGACATTTCTGACTTAATGATTACTCAAATGCCACTTCTTTTTTCTATCTCTGTCCATTCATAAGGAGCACTATGTGATGACCATATTTCATATATCATTACACAGAATTTTCAAATAAACATTATTAAAACTGAGCATGATGTGTTTTTCTTCATTGTTGTGTTCTTTATTAGGGGAAAGATGAGATGATCAATGATCACACTACCTTTACATCTGATATCACTAGACTACATATTGGCTATGCTGTTTGTATTGTGGACATATAATTAATCATAATTATGGCTGGGTGTGATTTCACCCGTTTTTCGTGGTTTCTGTGATTTTTTCATTTTTGGATGCTGGTAATTGTCAACATTAACATAGCCTACAATCAACTGTTGCAATCAGATGCCTGACGGCCCCTGTCAACATTGCTGCTGTGAGCACTCCATCTCATGTCAGATCAAGACCGAGCAAAATAATTAAGTACAGGGGGGTATACTATGAAGCAGAATTAATTAGGGTGTGTCAAAATGCTCGGAAAATGCACCCTCCTCTGCTCCGTGCCCCTGAAATGGATCTTTGTGTTTTCATCTAATGTTGATGATTACATCTTAATTACGTATTAATGGTAACATATTAATTAATGTCTCGACAAAACCGCAATGTCAGGTACATTACTGTAGCCTACATGCAAATAATTGCACTTGAAACGTATAGGCTACTTTGCATACTTCTTTGTAGGAGACGGAGTGGAGGAAAGGAGGTGAGAAGTGAAGAATATTGGGACGCACCCCAGCTAACAATGTACAGTTTACAAACAGTATACAATGTACTTGACATTGCGGTTTGCGTCGAGACATTAATCAATTTGTAACTATTTGTAAGTGATATGTAGCCCTATGTTGTGCACCCCTGCATTGGCAGTCAAGCTAGCACTAACAAAAAAGATAACATTTAAAACTTTTTTCTTTTTTTTTACCAAGAAAAGCCATGTGTCTATATGCTGTTTTCCTGAACAGGTCTCTCCTTTGATACGATGCACTGTAGGTACGTTAATTAGCTAGCGTCGAGTTGAAAGCGAAAGACATAGCTAGCTAACGTGGACTAGCAATATATATATATATGAGAGAGAGCCTAGCTAACCATCTATGTTGCTAGCTAGCCAACGTTATATCAGAGATTGTATAGCTAGTAAATTCGCTAGCTACACATAGTGCTACACAGGCTGAGTGTAGGCTAGGCTACCTATATTTATTCACAACAGTCTGTCAATCTATCTTTTCTTTCTTTCTTGCTAGCTAGCTAACTAACTATCACTGTAGACTAAGTTAGATAGGCCATATTTATTCACAACAATCAGTCAATCTACGCTTCTTATTAGCTAGCTAGCTAACGATTTATCGATTGTAGCCGGAAGCGTAACCCCGGAAGGAAATAGGGGGGGATGAAATTTGTAGGGGGGATGAAATTTGTTGTGACAGCGCCGTCGTTACCTTGGTCATCGTCATTATTGTTGGAACCTTGTTATCTCAACTCGGCCACTTGCACCGTCGGATGCTGTGTTTTTAAGTGGCGGTGGAGATTATTTGTTGAACCTGCTTTAATTGATATTTTGGCTTTACAAATGTTGCACTCCGCTTTATCATTGCTTATGTTTTTGTTGAAGTGCATCCAAATACTGCTGCGTTTTCGCGTTTGGCTCATTTTTTTCACCCGAAAAACACGTCGTCTACCTGTACCACTTGTTGTGACTTCTCTCTCTCACATGCGTATTCCGTTAAGACCCACCCCTACTCTGCCTCTGATTGGCTAACCCTAACCCACAACATCTCACTCCTCGTGCCTAAACCTAACCAATCAGAGTAGGGGCGGGTCTTCACGGAATACGCTTGGGGAACAAAATCAAGCTTTCTCACTGTTCATCTGTGGAAAGGGGAGTGGATTTAGGGCAGGCAGTGAACGAACGATAAAAAGAACGGCTCTCACCAAGTACGACTCGGTTCCCTTCGTTCGTACCAAAGAGCCGTTCAAAAGAATCGGATCGTTCGCGAACGTAACATCACTAGCAGTGGCAGAGTCTGTCGTTGGTGGGTGACCTCGAGTAAGTAGTTAGTTCAAAGGATATGTTAGACATTTCTTTACTTCAAACACATTTATAATCGTCACCAGTCTTCATTTTCGCTTTATTGAATTACAGGTCACTCTTTATGTTAGCTAGCGGTTAGCTGACGTTTGCTAGCTAGCTACAGTAACATCAACCAGTGTTTGCAGCTGTTTGAATTAGAGTCAATGAGAGAAGCTAGCAAAGCTATGTAATGTTCTTAGCTGGCAATGTGACAGAGCGTTCGTGTCTACCGTCTGAAAGGCACTCAATGCACGTAGCTAACGTGGAAGTTAATCCAGTCAATCGCACCATAGCGATTTAGTTTTATGTTGGCAGGGTTCATACACACACAATAGCTGAATTTGCAGAGCTAGCGAGCAAAACGATGGAGCAAACTAAAGCAAACATTAGCTAGCCACCTACAGCACTACTTTTGGTGTCCCCCTCAGGAATTGTTCTTGATAAAATATCATGTAATTGTCCCCCCCAAAGTTGATATCAGATTTTCGCCCCTGCATTCTAGCCTCATATGGCGAACAATAAAGGTTAACCATGAACTAGCATTTACTTCTTGTAACTTTTATCACCACAGCAGTGAAGTAAAAAAAAAAGTCAATAAACTACGTTTTCTGTCCGAAATGTATTGTCAAGCTCACGTGAATTCACTGCGGTCTACGTTCTAAAGCTCCGGTTTGCCCTCCCTAGCGTTACCGCTAGCTAATGTTAAATTTGCAAGTGTAATCAAGCATCATCAAGTTTCGCACGGTGCATTTTATGCCCTGCATTTGGCACCATAGGGCAAAGATTTTAGAGAGTTAGGTAGAACTTTACGATTTGCGATTAGAGTTTGTATCTTGTGAAAATCAGACTGGATGCGGGGCTAGGGTCACTACTAAGTTCTCTGTCCTGGCATTTTGCAAACATAAAACAATTTCATAACGGAAAAAGTGTTATTACTTTAACTAACATGACATTCTTATTTGTTTTTTGTGCTGCACTTTTCTTGGCCTTGTTCAACCTTTAGGTTTGCTGTGGGGACTATCGCCACCTCGAACATATCTGGCCTGGCCTGCAATGTCGCTTGACCTGCGCTGCTCTAGTATCCTTGTTCTCAAAAAGCACTAAACACTGTTTTCTCACTGTCCACTGAAATGGAGGTCTCACCAAAAATGAAGATAAATGCCTATTGAAACAGTAATTATACTTTTATTTTTGGTGAGACCCAACCTTTAATTGAGTTATGTGAACGGTCTTAATTATCTTCACTGAAACATTTCACAGCATTTATAGTGGTCCTTGGATGTTTCTTTTGAGCAGCGCAAAATGGAATAGGGATTGTCTTTGTTCAAGAAGCATTGATAGTGGAACAACATATTTCATAGAAGTAAAAAGAATAGAATGTAGTCATATGTTTTGTATGGATCCATTCTTATCAAGAAGCCTTATCTAGTATACAGAAGACAGGATTGTGGTAGCTGTAGTATGTTTGTGTAACAATGGTGTATAGATAATAGACAGAGAAGCAGAGTTTGGTTCAAATTAAATCACTATTTTTTACATTATTATTATTTTTTTTGGTAAGCAGGTAGGCAGCAGCGTGACTGCCTAAAAGCAGATATGCACTGGTTCTCTTTGTCTTCCATTCATCTCAGCCCACCCATCTTTGTCTGGTCCAGTCTTCAGTCCCAGCTCCAGCTTTAGAATAAAATATAATGTTCAGTTAGGGTATTATAATGTTCAGTTAGAGCTTTATGATATTCAATTATGGCGTTGGAATATTCAGTTAGGACTAGAATGTCCATGCATGGCGTTAAGAGCTTTAAAGAAACCATTGTAATGCAATGCCATTTAAAAATGGCATCTTTGATATAGCATCAGATATGTTTGAGGTTGAAAGGCAAGAGGCATGATTGTAATTGCTATAACAAGTCTATAACACACCTAAAATGGAGGCAATTTTCTATTCTAGAATTTTATCAATTTACTGTAAGAGTATTGGTAAAGTAAAACTACTTTTTCAAAATAGCATCTTGCTTAGAAAAATTCCTCCCACCCTCCCAAAACTGTTATGGGAATATTTCATTTAGTTGGCAAATAATTATAAACAGTGTAACATTATGGGAATAGCTTAATTACTATGGATGCATTTTCTGTTAGTTATTTTCATTCTACCATATTTTAGAAACACTTGAGAGGGATTTAAAGAAACCAAAGAAATTTCTGTCATACCGCTTATCAATATGATATGTTCGAGGCTGAAATACAGTAGATTGGGTTATGATAGCTAAAATAAGTTTGTAAAACACCTGAATTTTGTGGTTGAGAAATGAACACGGGATCTATCAAGGTATTTTTGTCTGTGGTAGCAGCATTGATCAATTGTGTGTACCCTTTCTCATGAAACAATTTAAAGATAGGCTTGCTTGAGATGGACAACAGATCCTCGTTAAAATCCCCACAGATAATAATCGGATGGTGATTTATGATTGCCAAAGAGTCTAAAAGGTTCTGTAAATTTGGTAAGAACTGTGAAACACTGTAGACTGGTGGTCTGTAGACAGTAGCTATCATTGCGTTCACTGGAGCCGTAATCTTGACTACCATGAATTCTAAGTCTGTCACATTCTGTAGGTACTGGATGTTGCATGCTTCAAGATTGTTTCTCACATAAGTAGCTACACCGCCGCCACTTCTGTTTGACAGATGTGGATAGTTTGTGTAAGACATGTGTCTGTTCCTTGTAAACATTTTGTTGCCTTCTAACTGGAGATTTTCAGGTACAAAAGAGCCAGACAGATGAGTTTCTGTGAAACACAAAACATCTGCAAGACAAAACTCATGGTGACACTTGACATCATCAATGTGTGGTGATAATCCCTCTGTGTTGTGGTGAACAACTGTCAGCACTGGATTCTGGTTTGATACCTGTGTACTTTTCAAAAGTGGCATTGCATTGTCAAACACAGCTTTTCTCATATTTTCCAGGGAAGTAGCAATTTCAGGATCACAGAATATTTTTCTCATCAAAGTCAGTGATGTGTAATCCACGGAGCGAGGTAGTTCTACTGAGTGCAACGTATGCCATACCTGATTGGAAAATACGCTTCAGTGAAACCACTGCGGATTCTGTTGTCATGCCTTGAACCTTGTGACTTGTGCATGCAAAGGCCAGTTTCGTGGGAAATTTTTATTCACTCAGGTGAATCTATTTCCGATTAGCAACACAAAAGACTAGCAACTGGCCTAAAAACAAAGCAAGTTAACAAATGATCGCTAATGCTGCAATTTACATCAACTAAACAGTGACTACGCTACAAACAGTTCAATTAACTAACGCACAGCTGAAACCGAATGAAAAATACGACACTTAGCCTACCCGACGGTAGATTATTGACAACGCTGGTCTGATTGCACTCTGAAGTAGGAATGCAAACACGCTATTTATTCACTCAGGTGAATCTATTTCCGATTAGCAACACAAAAGACTAGCAACTGGCCTAAAAACACAAAGCAAGTTAACAAATGATCGCTAATGCTGCAATTTACATCAACTAAACAGTGACTACGCTACAAACAGTTCAATTAACTAACGCACAGCTGAAACCGAATGAAAAATACGACACTTAGCCTACCCGACGGTAGATTATTGACAACGCTGGTCTGATTGCACTCTGAAGTAGGAATGCAAACACGCTATTTATTCACTCAGGTGAATCTATTTCCGATTAGCAACACAAAAGACTTGCAACTGGCCTAAAAACACAAAGCAAGTTAACAAATGATCGCTAATGCTGCAATTTACATCAACTAAACAGTGACTACGCTACAAACAGTTCAATTAACTAACAAACAGCTGAAACCAAATGAAAAATACGACACTTAGCCTACCCGACGGTAGATTATTGACAACGCTGGTCTGATTCCACTCTGAAGTAGGAATGCAAACACACTATTTATTCACTCAGGTGAATCTATTTCCGATTACAACCTGATCTCATGTGAATTCGGCAATATGTACCGATTGTTAGTGTCTCAAAAAACGGTACCTGTTTCTGAATTTTGCACAAGCGCCCCCATGAGCCTATACTGGGAACTACATGCTCAGTTGTAGAGTGTAAGGAGATTTTATACTGGGAACTACATGCTCAGTTGTAGAGTGTAAGGAGATTTCGTGAAAGATACATAGTGAGAGAGAAGCTTGTGATAGAAAAATATAGTGCAAATATAGATTCTTTAAATTGTAGTTTTTAAATTGGGGGGTAATAGGGCGATAAGGAGGGGTGGTAGGAGTTATTTTTATTCATTTGGAGGAGCTTGGCGAAAGAACGTAACGTTATTTTTTCTGACACTACTAACGGTTGCGTAGCATTATTTCATAATAGCTAGGCTAACAGTTAGCAGAGAGAAGCTTGTGATAAGATAGCTGTGCAATTTTATTTTTTTCAATTGTAGATTTTTTTAATTGAAGGTAGTAGGGCGAGCAGAAGGTGTCGTAGGCTAGGCCTATTTATTTTTCGTCATTCAGGAGGAGCTTGGCGAAGGTGTTAGCTAGCTAGCTAGCTAATCAAGGGCAGGAGAGAGGAGAGCTACACCCTGAGCTAGCCACAGGACTCTGCAGGCCACTCAAGACGAATAGGCCCTTTTCACGTTTCAGTAAGCACCAGATAATTACGTTTCCGGTGTCATCAAAACAATGGCGCAGTCAATCTTACTAGTGTGTAATTTCTCTGTATTTATTGCAGGTGCCATCCCGCTATTGTATGTCTTCTTAGTGCCATGTTGGGCTGAGTTTAATACAAATTCTAACTAAATTATTGATTATATAGAGCTCCGTAGTCCCGCCCCCTCCCGGAAGCCATTACTTTTCCCCACTTCATTAACAACCCCTCACCCTTATGATGATATATGGCATTGTATGGACCAACATTTTACATAGTCCATTATATACTCATCACTGCATTTAAATCAAATTTGAATCGTATAATTAACGGAGTTTGAGAAACATAACTACACTACCCAGAATCCCCGGTCGTACATAGCTGGCTCACGCTCTTGCTCGCTAACGAAGTCGCTACCGGGCGGCCGCTCTGCTAGTGAAAATGGCTAACACTCGGTCTGCTCTTGTAACTTATTATGGAAGCTACCGGGCAAAGAAGTATCTACCGGTCGCTCTGCTAGCGAAAATGGCTATCACTAGTGATGTTACGGATGACACCGAAGCTCCGAGCTGTGTGTCGAGTACGTAGGGCAGTTTCTACAGAAGCCTCGCACCGAAGCTTGTATCACTTTCAGAGAAGCACGTGATCGATGACAAACGAGGCCTCGGGTGCTGTAGAACCATGTGATCGGTTTGTTTTGCGTTTTGGGCGAAATTAGGGGGTTTGAATTGTAGATATAAAGGAGCGATACCCCCTTATTTCGAGGGTTGTTGCGGAGAGTTTGTTATTATTGGTATTATTGCTATTGAAAGTTTTTGGAGGATTTCTTTGAGGAATTTTTTTTTTTTTGTACAGTTTTGTCGTTTTTGTACAAACATAGCCTGATGGAACCTGCATGGAAGCGAAAATCTGACCTGATATCTCCAAATAAGGCAGGCCTAAGTTGCGTAGATATTAAAACACACTGAAACGCTATTCGAACACTGGGCTAGCAATCGACTGTGCATGTAGTTCGTTGGTTGTTATTTTAACGTAACTACAGCAGATTATTACGATTTGTTTAATATTATTACGATTTGATTGTTATTTCTTATTCTTTCTTATTATCATTATCATCCGCATTCCTTCTCAAATGGCATATTATTTAATTTTGAAGGTAAAGTGCTTGCTGTGCCTAAAGGAGCTGGCTTACAGCAATAATACCTCGTCCAGGCATTATCGGGCAATGCATGAAAATGCACCTGCCAATGAGCAAGAAACCAGCGGAGATTATTTATTTATTTATTTCACTTTTTAATAAGTTATGGTTGCTTTATCATAATCATACTGACATACATGTTGATAAAAATAGATTTGCATATTGTTATTTTGCCATAGGTTCCAGAAAGCAAGAACTTGACGAGGCTGTTAATAAAAATCAATAAACACCTCCCTTCTCAGTCACAAAAGCACCTTCCCTTTCACTGCCCATACTGAAGCACATTCACTTTCACTGCCTGGTTATAGAAGCATTCCCAGTCCCAGACCAGAAACACTTTTACTGCTCAATAGAACCCCACACAAATGTTGTCCCCCTTTATATCAATCTTCCTGTTTTTTTCATTTTGAAAGTTAATATAATATTATTACATATATAATTTTATGATATATCTTAGTAGAAAACAAATCTAGCCTAATGACAGTTATAAATATAAATTATGAGTGTGTTAGTATGTGTATAGCCTGAGCGGGGCTTTGAACCAGTGCTTTCTCTCACAGAAATGGCTCTGAAGTGTATTGCACCAGTAATTTTTTTTAAATTATTATTATTTTTGTATTTTTTCTTCTCCCCGCCCAATATTTTCTTAACCGGCCGTTGGGGTCTTTTACTATTGCCTAGCCAGCTAGCATCCCCATTGACCATGTCTGTTTTATAATTAACTTGGATACAAATTAATATATTTCATACTTTTGTACCCCAGCCTCTGTGTTCATTAATTTGCTTCAGTACTCAGAGTGGGAAATTAGTAGGCCTATTTGTAAAATTATAGGGATCTCCTACCCTCAAAATGGGAGTGGCGTAATCAACTGAAACATTATAGTTTAGTTTGTGGCTTCTACAGGTAACAGGAACTTAGCGCACCATCTCCATATTGCCATGAATTCCTCAAATCTCAGTGCTTTTCTACTGCTGAGTTCCTGTCGTGATTCTTTTTTCTAAATTATCTGGCTGCTTAGCATTCCACTTCAACTTCGTAACAAGCAGTAATGAACGTTAATCTTCAAGATTGGTTGATAAAGTTTGTCATTGTTGCTTCTTTTCTTAAGCACAGTTGGGTAAAATAAAATGTTGCACCTTTTTATCAGTATTAAGCTTGTTAATGTAAAGTGTGCTGCTAATCATGAGCTTTGTGTTTTTTTTCATAGAGTGGAAAGAATGACCCCAGAAGAAAGAGCCAGAGCTGAGCTAGATGCCCTCCTTTATGATGGAGCAGATCTTGCTGAAGAATTGGAGAGCCAAAAGGTAGTGTCTATTGATAGGCCTATAAGATTGTTACACAATATTTTGTCTAGTATTTGAATTAACACCACTGAATTTTTCAGCCAGGAAAGAAAAAAAGGAGGAAAATACATGAAGGGGCCAACATACGTTGGAGGGAACGAGACCAGGATGGAAATTTAATTCCTCAATTTCCTAGATCCTGTCCATCCACCCGTAATTGTTCGGCCAACCAATACAGTAAAACATTTTTTTAAATCATTTGAAGTATAAACTGATAAACACCATCTCTTTTTGGAAATCAACAGACAGTAATTCTCTATTGGCTCTGTTTTTACTGTAGGAGCAGAGAGGGAACCGAGACCGGAGGGAGATGTAGAGCCTCAGGACCCCACAGCCATCTCAAGTCGTGGTAGGTTTACAGAATTCAAGCTGACAAAACTATGCTCTCTATTTTTGTTGCGTTTAGTTGGCCTACAGAGAACTCACACAGTATGGTACTTCTCACAAAGCCTGGATAGAAGGACATCATATATTATTGTATGTCGCTTGACTCGATTTGGATAAAAGCGTCTGCCAAATGTATGTAATGTAATATATAGCATTCTGTAACAGCATTGAATAGACAGTTCAACAATAATGTGGCAAGCAGCCATTGACTAATGATTCAAATGTAACTCTTCATAGATTAGAATTTGCCGGTCATAGAGAATACGTTTATTTACAATGTCCATTTTCTTTTTTATTTAGACGAACACCTTCAACGCTTGCAGGACATTCTCGGATCTATTTATCTGCCTTCATGTTCACGCCCATCTGACTGGGAAATCTGAAAAGCTCTGTCTGATGAGAGGTGGCGAGCTACAAGGCCAATCCTCTTTGATGGCATGTTGGCAGCAGAGTGTATGCCAACCCACACGTGTCAACACTGCAGCAGTCAAGAGGGAGTGATTCGGTGTCGTGAATGCCTGCCACGACAGTATCTGTGTACAGACTGTGACCTGTCTGTACATAAGCTGTATGTGTTGCACAACAGGGAATCGGTGTTTGATGGGTTTTTTAATGCCATTCCTCCCACATCTGCTGTTGTTCGTGATGAACATGGCCAACATCAGCTTTGTGAACAGGGTATGTGGGGGGGGGGGGGGGGGGGGGGCTTTAAGCTTTAATTAATGTATTGAATAGATGCACTGTGTGCATGTGATTCATTTGTATCTCATTTCGGGTTTTGCAGTTGCAGTATTGAGTGAGACATTTCTGAGATGGTTCTCGATTACTTAGATTTTTCAATTGCTTTGATCCTGTGTGGACAGTCCAAAGCAGTGGCTATAATGTTGTCATTCTATTCACTCAATATTTTCTATGTGATGTAATGATGTATATTCATATTGCTTCCCTGTACCATAGCATGTCTGCTGCCAACCAATTTGCCAGAGAGCATATGTGTATGCAACCACCCCAACTTATCTCTCACTGCTGGGAAACCTGTCACCTTGGTCACCATAAATGGTATGTCTATTGTAAGATTGTTTGTGGAAAAAAAATAAAAAATTCATATTGGTCCACAATGACCCTCTTACTGTCCTTTTTTTGTCTCGAGGTCGCTACGATCTGTGTCTGCCATCACTGTGCTGCCAATCTTGCCAGAAAAGTTGGACTCCAGAGGTGGTGGATCTTCTGGCATGCAACTACTGGCCAGCAACTGTGAGCTGTCAGACGATTTACATGCTTGATGTCTTCGCATCATTTGCGGACATGAAAGTCATGGCCCCTGCATTGTCCCGCCAAGCTTTTATAAAGTTGCTTGAACAGAGATCCATTCGTTGTGGAAGGGTAAATAATTCAGTTTTTATTTTTGTTGTATTATATGAAAACGTACATTTTCTTATCGGTTTCTTTCATGCCAATCATATTACTGATTTGATTTGTTGTACCTAGGGTGGTAGTATCTGTGGTGACTCTTTCCAAAAGAGTTACCTTAAATACAGATACTGCCAGTTTGAAGTGGACAAGCTCTGCCGCGTGGCGCATTTTGTCTGTCCGGCATGCATACCTGACATGCTTGCGGTGTCTGCAGATGGTAACCGCAAACATTACCGGTTCAAGAAGTCCAAGGGGTTTGTGCAATATGATTTCTGATCCACAAATTGATGTTTGATTCAAATGTAGTCACTATTCTTTACTTTTAAATGTAATGTTTTTTTCTTTATCAGGACCGACGAGAAGGCATTCTTTGAGGGACTATTCCTGGTTAAAGATGAGGAAGTGTCCTCATTTGTGGATAAAATAAGGAGTCAGATGAAAAGTGTAATGGCATGATTCTTTTCAGAATTTTGTTCATGATTTGGATGACTTCTTTTAAGAAAGTGTCTTGATTTACTTTTCCATCTTATTTTCTGTCTTTCAGAGACCAGGCAGTGCTGTCTGCGGTACGTCAACATGGACGGCTGCAAGAGAGTCATCCCAGAAATCCAGTGCCAAGGTGGACGAGGAAGGCCTGGAGATCACAGTCTGTAGACACTGCCTCTTACTTAAGGGTCTGAACATGTATCGAGGCGAAATATACGCCTACCCCATGTTCCTGCAACAGGAGATGGCACGCACCAGAAATGTGTCCTTCTTTTGTACGGACATAGCATGCAGGTAATCAAATCTTATAGACCACTGGTTCTTAAACCTTTTAATATCGGGACCCATATTTGAAATCCTTTTTAATATCAGGACCCAAATTAGAAATTTAGTACCTTTCAGAGTAGTACCTACCAAAGGGGGTTCGTATGTGAGGAGGGGTTTTCATTATACGGCCTGCAGACTGTGGAACTCGCTGCCTAGGACGGTTCAAGGGTCGACAACTGTCTCACGTTTCAAACGAGATGTCAGGCGTTTTTTGCTTGACAATCGCGGCTAGCTAAGCTTTACCTTTGATATCTTTTCCTAAACAATATAATTATTTATAGGTTATTGGCCTATTTTCATTGTCTACCTCCGTGCAATAGTGTTGTATAGTTCGCTTTATTTTTTATTTTATTTTATTTATTTATAAGGACCACCGTGGAAATAAGTCTGTGGACTTTCTGTGTCATCCTTGCACTTATTTTTCTTTCAATGTACTTGTATTTATTTATTTATTTATTTTTTTTAAGTGCAAAATAAAATAAAAAATAAAAAAATAAAAAAGAGACACGTCAAATACACATACTAGCACAGCCTAGGCAATCACTGGCAGTGATTTCTGTATGCCTCATTTGAAGTATTGTCCCAAAATTATCATTATTCTTACTAGATACTGGCCTTATTTGGAGAGGATGGTGGAGAAGGTGCCAGAGCTTCAGGACCTCACAAAGATGAAGCCCTTCCTCAGTGTAATGCATGCCAAAGCTCACACATGGAAATGTGAGGTACCGGAATATTCAGTTTTACTCCGTTTAGTAGGTAAATTATGTAAGTTCTTCTTGATGTAAAATCAACTTTTTGTCATAATATTACATTTTTGTGATACATGGCCTCGTTTTCTGTCATTGTACAGGTCAAATGGGGCGGGAGGAATCAGGTTGGTGCGGGCACAACCATAGGAGAGGAGGTGGAGCAAACGAACAGTTTTCTGTCACGGGTAGCTCTTACCACAAAGCAACCCCAGATCATAACACTGCCTCCAGAGGCTTGTACAGTGGGCACTATGCATGATGGGTGCAACGGCGACTTTTTTTTTGGCCAGGCAGTGTATAAGTCTGTGTATAAGTTCATGACTGATTTTGTTTGCTCACTTTTCTGACATTTTAGACTGTTGAGATGGAAAAGACAGAGGCTGCCAGCCTGGAGGCACTAAGGGAGGAACTCCATTGCACATCAGTGATGGTCCAGCAGTGGGTGTCTGATGTCCAACAGTCAGCACTAAGAGGTAGAACCTGTACTTGTCCCTGTAGATTATCTGTTCTGATTTAGAAGTTTCTTTAGGTTATATCTAATGAACTTGAATTAATCTCACAGAGAGAGGTGAGGTTGCAGACAGTCAAGAGGAACTGCAGAAGACTATTGAGGAGCTTTCTGCAAGCCTTCAACGACAGAAACATGATCTGTACCGTCAGAGTGGTATGCTTACAAGTTCAATCACAAACATTTCTTTAACATATCCCATTTACAACTAGAACTACTTCCATTAATGGCAAGGAACTGGTCTTGACATGCTCCATCATTCTGTCTTTGCTGTTTCTCTCTCCTTCCCTTTCCCACTCACTCATGCCTCACACACACACACACACACACACACACACACACACACACACACACACACACACACAGAGGTTGCTCAGATCAGGCCTGTGTAAGATTTGTGATGACTGACAATATGGGTTATTTAGACAGCTGCACAAAAAGGCAGCGCACGAGACGGAAGATCACTGATCTTAAGAGAAGGTTGAGAGAGGCCATCCTGCAGTACAACTCCTCTGTGGCTGATGCTGGCAGGATTGATGTGGATGCTGCATGTGATCTGTCACACACCTTTGTCCTGCCTTGGGAGGTCCAAGGAGATGGTATGTAACATCTTGAAAGTGTCCCTTTTTCAGATAAGAAGCATGAACACTTATTGTGTTCATGCTCCTCATCATATTGTGTCACTATTTCCAAACAGAGACAGTCATTACCTTGGGCAATAAAAGGCTGGTTTTTGACAAAGTAATGCTCGTCAGTCGCCTGGAAGAGGAACAGGCCATCTTAGTGAAGGAGATGTCCCAGCATTACAGCTACCTTCAGAAGTTGGAGGGGACACTGAAGGACCTCCTCAATCAGACCAGACAGGACATACTCCGCCAAAGTATTTTTCATTCTCTTTTAATTAAGATGAGATATAATGTTGAAGTAGGTTGTGCACAACACAGTAAATGTTGGTGGGTTTATCATCATCATAATTATTTATTATTATTATTATTATTATTATTATTATTATTATTATTATCTACATTGTTATCAACCTTGTTACAGGCTGTGCTTTGATATCATATCTTTATGCCCTGTAATGTGCCTTGACCAAATTGTTTGTTCCAAATCTGTCTTAGTTCTCCCCAGTGGGCTCACCGAAGCAGGGTCCCATGGACTGTGTAGTGTTCTACAACGCAGACTGCACCAGCTTCAAAAAAAGCAGGCAGAGGTGAAGAACACCTATAGCAACATCATCACCATGGATCTAACCCAGATGGCTGAAGTAGAAGAGGAAGAAGATGAGGACGGGTATAGCAGTCCTGACTTTAGTGAGGAAGAGGATGACTAGGCTGTGAAGTAAGTGAACTGTCTGTTTATTATAGTTTTATACCTGGTCTTGTCGCAGTTGTTTCAATGTTATTTTAACTGCGCAATATTAAGATGGTAACATAGGCATGTTTTGTACTTTTTCATGTGTCTTTATTGTGATATTTTAATAAAGTAATTTTGTAACCATTCCTGCTTGTGTTTGAAATCATTTGTGTTGCGCCCTTTGAGCCGGGGTTGTAACAGTGTGTAATATTGTCATGTCATGCCTTGCTTTTGTGAATAATGATTATTCTAACACTTGTCAAAGTCATATGCCCCCATTTTCACTCACTGTATTAAGAGATCTCTATCAATTCAGCACTATTAGGCACAGGAAGGTCATACACCAGTGTTTTCAGCATAAACTCATAAATGGGGACGGATGAAATAAGAAGAATGAACCACATAACTTATTTTACAGTTCTGTGGATTGAACCCATAGAGTTCAGTGGCATCACCAAGCTACTGTCCCTGCCCCAAGCAAATGGATACTTGAGTTTCCAGCTGTCGCAAATCCTTCCTCCACAGATCTACAGTGCCCTCCATAATTATTGGCACCCCAGCCCACCCCAGGTTGGATTTTTCTCATTTTGTTCAGTGTGACATTAAGCTAATTCACCAAACGGAGAATTTTTTATAACCCTTTTCACTCATCTTTACCAGGGGTGCCAATAATAGTGGAGGGCACTGTACATAAAGAGGTGGTCATACAGTCTATCCAGTTTATTATCCCAGATCATAAATGATTTACATAAATCATGTAGAGTTCCGTGGTATCACAAAAGCCACTGAGTGGGTTTGATTTAGTGAACCGGTGCGCCGAGGTTTTCGTCATCATAACATGAAGAGTATGCCGGTTCTTTTAAATCGCACGCAATCAGTGCTAATCCGGTTAACCCGGTCCATTCCCGGGTGTTTAATCGAACCCATTCACTGTCCCTGCAACAAGTAAAGGGGATACTTGAGTTTCCAGTAGTGGTGTGTCGTTTGCAAACGAGTCAGCTCTTTGAGCCGGCTCTTTTAGGTGAACGTTGGGAGCCGACTCGCATATCTGAAGAACCGATTTGTTTTGTAAATGAACACAAGACAAGTGCTTGTGGTTTTGGTGGAACTTTTATTTGTTTTTTTTCTTCAAGTTCCATCTGTAATCAAAGAGAATAATTTTTTAGGCCAAAAATAAATAAAACCACTATAAGAAAATAACATTAATAATAATTTAAAAACCAGTTTAATTGTTGGTCGGTTTAATTGTTCTGATGCTGCAGTTTTGCACATTTATTTTTTGATGCATTTATGTATTTTTATTTGTTATGACGCAATATTATGTTCTATTTTATGAGTGTCTATTTTGTTTTGAAATGTTCAACTACGCACTGTGTTTATTGTGCAATTTATTTCAAGACATAAAAATTCCCTACTTTCAATGCACATATGTGTAATAGCGTCTTACTGTTTTTACATTTATTTAAATAGTTTTTATAACAAACAAAATGCAAAATAATGTTATTTTGGTAATTAGAAGGTAGAGTAAGATTCCTTTGAACAATTTAAGTGATAGATGTGCACAAACACCAATCATAAGTCAAAATATCGCTAACTTTGGCCGATTTTGAAAAACCGGAAATGCTACTGAATGAAGAGCCGTTTGGGAGCCGAAAGAGCCGGCTCTTATTGGTGAGCTGAGCCAAATGATCTGACTCACTGAAAAGAGCCGGAATGCCCATCACTAGTTTCCAGCTGTCGCGAAACCTTCCTCCACAGATCTATATATAATGACGATAAAATGTGATAGGCGAAAGAGGTGGCAATACAGTCTATCCAGTTTAAGATGACGTGAACTGGATAGACTGCGTTGATGAAAAAACTTGTCTCCTATTGGCTAGTGCACAATTGGACAACTTGGCTAGTCCACAACGAAGCTTCTGATTGGTCTAGAAACGCAACAGCGCCGTTGAGGCCATTTATCTATGGTAACTTGAGGCTATGGATTTCAGCTTGAGAACGGAATTTACAGCATGTTTCTACATCTACATGAAAATACGGCAACAGTTATTAAACGAAACGTTCACTAGTACTCTTTGTTGTTTAGATTATACGCATGTTAAGAAATACTTAAGAAAAACTGTTCCAATGCAATATCCCCGATAAATCATTTGTCTAACACTATTTCTACGTAACGGGATATAGATTATCTGCAAACTACAAATGGTGCCATTAGTAGGCCTAACGCAGTTTAAGTCTGATTAATTGTTTTATGGGTATTGTAGTTCATATTAATCATCAGGTTTTACACTTAATGCTTAGAAAGTACCACTCTTACAGACATGGGATTTACAAAGTGCATCCATTATATCACCAACAACATCATAATTAATTCCCATGTGTTAATTCAAAACTGTTAAGTGTTGGAGTAATTAAGTGTTTTTTTTACTCATTAATCTTCAAGCTACACACCTGCCTCCAACTTCATTTGTTAGGGGGCACATACTAAACCTTCAAGTGAATTCTCATCTCTATAGGTTAACTGGATTCCAAATTATGATGGTTTGAATGTAGCTGAATTAGCCCCTTAAAGGGGGCGCTACAGAGTCACCTTGAGTAGTAGGGCAATAAAAACAGCACAAATGTTTAAGCTCCATCATGATGAATCACTGTACCAAGGCTCAAGTTTCTACGATCAACAAAAGATTTTGCATCCTGGCAGGTCCAGCATGGTTTCAATGCAGCATTTTTCATGGCAATTGACACTGATCATAGTTTTTTACAAGTATATGAGTTATGAGTAGCGAAACAATATGTTTTATTGATATGGGGTGGCCTCACAATGCACAAGGAATACATTTTGGGCAGATATGAAAGCTATTTCAATTTTAAAACACAATAGCCTTGCAGTGATCCCCTAACCTAGTCTTAAACTATGGGTCAGCACCCAAAATGGGTCACAGGAGTGTATGAGGTGGGTTCCGGAATGAGTCTATAGTCCACTCGGCTATAGCCTACTAACAAGGTGTATTTGAAAGGTACTAAATTCTAAATTGCACCTCCTTGATAGAGTAAACACTCTATACTCCCATCATTCAAGATAGCAGTAATAGTGTGATATCAGAAGCCCGGATTTTACACAATTTAAAGGCTGTCCTAGACTAAAAATCTACAAGCAGACTACACATGCGAGAAATACATATGCATATTCTTGCGCTGCAAGCCTGGGTGCGTCCCAATACTCGAAAAATGCACCCCCCTTTCCTGTACTACCACCTCCTCTACTCCCTGCCCGGGAACGTATCTATGTGTCCTAATGTAATGTTGCTGATGTCATATTAATTACAATTAAATATTAAGTATTGATTAATGTCTCAATGCAAACCGCAATGTCAGGTATATTGTATACCGTACATGCAACTTTGTACTTGAAACAATTCACTGTACAGACAGTTTTGCATATTGCCGGGTAGGAGACGAGTGGAGGAAAGGAGATGGGGAATGAAGAATATTGGGACGCAGCCCTGTATCCCAAACACGGACTGTAGCTACCTTACAGAATCACAGGAAAGGAAATAGCAGGTGCGGCCGTTTCCGCCAATCAGAGCCTTACCCTGCCCTTTTGTCTAATTCCTCAATTTTTATTGGTCAATTTCAAAGCCCGTTGGCCTGAAGGTCCTCTTAGCCAGATCCATTTCATCTATGGCCTTTCGCACTGTTCAAAATCAAATAGACATGACGCATTATGAATCCACACGATGTTGTGAACAGATATTTAGCCTACTACAGGCTATTTTCCGTATCGGAGCTGTTTCACCATCAATCATGTTCCCTCGATCAAATGGATCTTAGCACTGTGCCAATTATTCAATCATGGTAAGGCTTCAACCGCTTCTCAAGCACCACCTTTTTTGAACACAAGCCCGAAAATAAATTGATTAAAGTTCTTGAACCCCTTTCACTACAGGCATAATCATGGTCTCTTCTGTAAGATAACCCTTACATTTTTTTCCAAGAATCAGAATTACAAGCATCACTGAAACAATGTAACACAAGCTGAAACACAGTGGGGGTTTTCTCGTCTAAAAGATTTATTATTATTTTTTCCCGGCATAAGGACACCGACTTTACTGTGATTTGTGTCGTCAGTGGATTTCCACACATAAAACATACGGAGTTGTCGTTTTGATCGAGCCTGTTTAATGTTACAAAATAGGGAACCGTTGTCGCTATAACATTGGGATAGTAAAATAGTTCCTACAGATAGAATCGTGTGTTTTAACACTTTAAAAATATAGTGTGACCAGATTGAAATTTTGATCGTCAAATAACGCAATGTATGCAAATAAACTAAACCACTTTTGGCCTATAGTTAAGGGGTTTTAATGGATAGGCTAGGATGGTCAGTCATCTATGAATCTGTTTTGTAGCTACTCAGACTGATACATTATACATTCCAATACTCAGAAAAATTTGAGTGCCTACATAACCAGTTATATACAGTAATTGTTAGTAAATAGGTCTATGCAGTATTAAACCCCAACTTAGTTTAATGGATGTTTCCTCTTACTTTAGTTTTGTGTCCATGATCCCCTATCTAACTTCATGCAATGATTTAATGGGCACAAAAATGTACACCCTCACTGTACAGTCTGTATAGTCATGCATATAAGAATTCTACCTGTTCTTTTTTGCCTTTTCAAAGTTAGGCGCGCATCCTCTGCTGACAATGAATATTCCTTTATGGGAGTAATTATGTAATGTCTAACTATTGACTACTTTCTGTGCTTGTCACCTAAAATCTTACAAAACATCAGGCACCTTGACACGGTTGTTTTTCTGTCTTTAATAGGAAATAAACACATAAGAGAACACATGCATTTCAAATTATAATCAAACTGTCCCACAACACAGAAATCAAATATTATCCTCTGCCTCCCAGGAATTCTTCCATTTCAGCCCACTGTAAGGAAAGGGAACAATGACAAAAAATGTCTGTCAGTTATTCTCATGGCATCAAATTCTGCTAAAACAACAAGTACTACAAGTTTTTATGCTTCTTCATTCCCAGAATGTCTGAAAATAATAAAGGGGCTATATGTATCCTTCAGAAAATCCTTCTCATTACTGGCAGCTGTGGATACACAGACAAGGTTATACACATTTATAAATGCTATTTAAAGGGTTAGGTGTGTAGAGCCCAGCCTAGCCACAGCCTGAGGAAGGCCGTTCTTTCTAAAATGTTGGTGGTGAAATAAATCTCACATGCAGTTACAGAAGAGATTGCAACCTTCTTTTGCTTTAAGTTTTGAGATATGTTCCATTACTAAGTACCTCTACTTGGGTGTGTGTTCTTTTTTCCTTTTGTGAAAGGAAAAAAGAACAAGTGACATCCCTAGGGTGTCAGTGGACTTACCAGCCAGGGCAGGGCTTCCATTTAATTAATACTTCTGACTTCCCCTGGAAAGACAGAAAAATAAAATTTGATTCCATAGTCACAGGTTCACAGCTGGTTTCAGATTGTGTTCTGTATCAAGATTAATGAATGATCAAATCTAGATCTAGATATGGACAGGAAGGAGCTGGTCCTAGATCAGCACTCCTACTCTGAGACACTTAATACATATAGACCCTCATCTTCAATGTTTGTGTCCAGACATGTCATGCATCTGGACTCTATGTAATTTGTCAGCTGAGTCTGCATTGTGATCACATTCCATTCCAGTCAGCAGTACCAGAAAAACCAATACAAGTCAATACAGGTTGATAAGTACAGCTCTGTCCACAAGGAGAAAGATCAACCTCTAACTAATCACTGGTACAAAAAAAGGCTTACTGCTGCAATCGGACATTGACCACTCATGATTTGGCCAAGTCCTACACTACATTCACAAGGCATTTACAAGACGAACACAGCTCCCCACCACAAAACCACCTCCTGCAGTCAAAACACTGTTGGCTGACAAACCTCATTTGTTCTCCGCTGTAAAATCTTTTGATATGGGAAGATTTCCATGGAATTGTGCACTTTGCAATCTGCAAAAAGTGGTAAGATACCATTTGGTCATCATACATCTTTTCATAAGCAAGTGTTGAAATGTGTTAGCATTGAAACAAGACAGCTTCTAGGCTGTACATTCAGGTTATGGATTCTTTGAAAATAAAAAATAAAAAATTTTAATCATGAATTACTATCTAAAATAATTGACATACATTACCTGACTAGCATGATAGTTAATGTGTGGTGAGTGGTGCTGTATCCAGTTTGAAATGAAAAATGTAACACACACTCTCATGCATCCACAGGGATAAACACACACACACGCTACACATTAACACAGGCATAGACGTGTTCTCGTGAACATGTCTTGTGTGTGTATGTGTGTGTGTGTTTCCAACTGGCCACAATAGACAGTGGATGCAACAGACAATGGCTTAGGTGACACATTCTAAGAACATACCATTGACAGAGGAGAGCTTTCTCTTCTGCCCTTTCCGTTTTGGGACAGCAGGGGGTGGAGAGTGGGATGTCTTGTCCACTGAGTTTACTACGAGAGAGGACACGTTCAAAACAGTATTATCGTATTCTATAGACAACATTCATACTACTCTCAAGGTGCTATATGGTTGCATTTCACATTTTCTTTGAAGCACAACAAGATGCCAATTTAGCTGTCATGAATTGCCAACAGTTGTAGGGCGGCAGTGTAGTATAATGGTTAAGGAACTGGACTTGTAACCGAAAGCTTGCAGGTTCGATTCCAGGTAGAACACTGCCGTTGTATCCTTGAGCAAGGTACTTAACCTAAATCGCTTCAGTATATATCCAGCTGTATAAATGGATAAATGTAATAAGAAGTTGTGTAAGTCGCTCTGGATAAGAGCGTCTGCTAAATGCCTATAATGTAATGTAATGTAATGTAAAATATTTGGAAGTAACGTAGCAACTGCATTCCCATTACTATGGCACTATTATCCTGTCTTGACAAATTTGTTGTTGGCTTTGATAAAGCATACCTTTGGAGGGAGACAGATGAGAGGGGCCATGAGGAGTAACTGCAGGGGCAGGAGGGGGAGTTATTGCAGGGGCAGGAGGAGTGACTGCAGGGGCAGGAGGAGTGATTGCAGGGGCAGGAAGGGCAGTGACTGCAGGGGCAGGAGGGGGAGTTACTGCAGGGGCAGGAAGGGGAGTTACTGCAGGGGCAGGAAGGGGAGTTACTACAGGGGCAGGAGGGGGAGTGACTGCAGGGGCAGGAAGGGGAGTTACTGCAGGGGCAGGAAGGGGAGTTACTGCAGGGGCAGGAAGGGGAGTGACTGCAGGGACAGGAGGTGGAGTGACTGCAGGGGCAGGAAGGGGAGTTACTGCAGGGGCAGGAGGAGTGTCTGCAGGGGCAGGAGGGCCTGGGGCTGCAGCAGTAGGCCTAATGGGGTCTGAAGCAGCAGCTGCAGCAGATATCCAGAAAAACATTTTAGCCAAACGTAACAAGGACATACTGTATATCAATAAAAATACACAATGCACATAATCTAAAATTATATGGTTACACTTTGAGAGTCCCACTATAGTTAATATGCACTTAATTGAATATTAGTTAATAGCTGCACATTTAGAAACTGTCTGTAGGGGGACTCTACAAATAAAGTGCTGTCAAACATTATCATAGAAAGATCCTCTTACCGTTACAGTAAACCATTGTTTGCTTATTTTATGGCAATATCAATGTAATCTTTGTCATATTTGTCTTACCATCTACATAACCTGCAAAAAGCCTCCTCAGCATTGCTTTGGTGTCTTTCTCCTGCGGATGATCAAAACTGAGAGGGGACAGGCACTCTGCTACGGTTTTGCTTCCCTGTTTCTTCCCTAGGAGTAACAGGGGGTACATCCCCAGCTGATGCCACTTGTAGAGCTGAAAGAGTGTTTTACAATATCTAGCAAACTATTTATTATATCTATCTATGCTATTATTGACACTTGTATCCTGTGGGAAAATATTCAAAAGTGAACAGCAGGTAATGCAAATTACCTATGAGTCAGCAGCATTCATTTTAACCTGCCATTCTTGTTTGACTTTTAGGCTACCACTACACACTTAGCGGTTTTAATGTTACGACCCGGTAATGGACTGGACCCAAGTGCACGACACGGAGACATAAATGCCAAAACTCAATACTTTATTTGTGTTCAGGGAAGTCCTGAGCACAGGGAGAAAAGCAAAAGATGGTTAATGTTCCAAGCCGGAACTGGACTTTACACCGGCAGGGATTGTTCCAAGCCGAAACTGGACTTTACTCTCCGGCAGGAATTGTTCCAAGCCGGAACTGGACTCGACAATAGACAGACAGACAGGCAGAGTGGGAGCGCTAAGCATCCAATAATTTAGACTTCAACTAAACTCCTGAAGAGTAGGGAGAACATTTAATACAAACAGTCCGGGTATGTAGAAGCAGGAGCAGCGGGAGCAGGAAAAGCCAGGGATGGTTATGGAGACAGACAACCGGGTTGGTGGAGCAGGGGATGAACGGGAGCGGTAGAGCAGGACCGTGGAGCGGAGTACAGGCAGGACGCAGGAGTGGCAGCAGGGCAGCGGCAGTAGCAGCACGGCAACAGCAGGGTGGCGGAAGCGACAGCAGAGGTAGAAGCGACAGCACACCAGCAGCACCGCAACACTGGCTGTAAGCGGGCACCGCCGCAGGGTGTAATTGCAGAAGTCCAAACTGCATGCACACACGTCAGGTGGGAGACAGGAAAACCGCAACACAGGCAGGGATCACAGACGACTGCAGGCTGGCAGACTGAAGCAGACAAGGTTAGTTAGCAAGACGAGACAATGAACAGCGGGTAGAGCTGTTCCAGACTGAACAGACTTGACTAAACTGAAAAGGCTGCGCGAATTAACGCCAGCACTGAACAAGACTTCTAGAATGGAAACTAGACAGGGAACCAGACAGGACCAGAGGTTTCTGACAAAGAGAATTAACGAACTGGCAAAGGACAGAAAACACCGGGTGACTAAATGCAAACATTAATTGGAAACAATTAGGAACCGCGTGCGAATGTATGCAAGAGTGATTGAACAGAGCGGGGAGTGCGGAATGCATGCAAAACGGGGGGAATGGGATAGGCTGAGAAAGGAGCAGTGAAACAGAGTGATACAAACGGGGAAAACACGCCCAACCTGCAGCAAGGGGGGGAAAACGGACAATGGAGAGACAAACACGAAACAGGGGGAGAGGGAAAACACGGCGAAACAAAAGGATGGGAGTGGAATGTTACATTTAAGGTCCTAACATACACATAGAATTAAGGATATCTGCACCCCATAGTCACTTGCCTATACATTAGTGCCGTCGCAAGATACACATTGTATCCTCTGTAGGATACACAAGCCTAATCAAGTAAAATTTAAATAACATTAAATTAATCCGATTCCGGTAGCTTCAGGTAAGACTACATGCTTTCTTTCACCACTCAGATACTTCCGCTGTTTGGTGTGTCTGAAGGGAGCTTTGCAGCTAATTAGTCATATACACCAACACTGATTCACTCCTAAATTAGACCACAATAAAACTCTACAATAAATACATGCATACAGGCACAAGAACATTCATCAGCTGCTGTTCATATCGCAGAATGTAGCTAAAATATCAGATAAGGTAAATGATTGGGCTAATTAAATAATTGGTAACTGGTGGCAGCAAAAATCTGCATACACACGCAAGGCCTGGAGTTGCCCACCCCTGCACTATAGCATTAACCAGGCGTGGGCGCTTGAATTCTGAATTTGAGAAACTGCATTATGAAAAATATATTCAGATGTAGACGCATTAGAAGAGACCTGCATTACTCTTCCACACAGTGGAAACAGAGTGTAATCTGATGTGCTTCAGCCCAGTGTAGCAAAGGGAATTGTGAATTGTTTATGTGTGTACATATGCTGTCACACTGTGCACAGACTATCACACTGTAAGTGCACCTAACATTGACTTACCATCAAATTAGTTGCATCATATAATTTATTGATACACCCGTTCTTTTTCTGTGAATCAGCCCAGGCAGCATTGATCTTCTCCTTAGCTTTCTGAAGCTTCACCTTTCGGGGCTGCTTGCCATTGCAGTGTTTGCAGTATTGGGATGCAACACCTATACCGGCACTGCAGAGGATGCAGGCTTTCTTCGGTGGCTCACCACAGGGCATTCCTAGAGTAGTAAAAAAACAACAACAAAAAACACATTACTCATTTCGGTACAGTGTGATTACTGCAGTTGTACTACACTAATGGGTACGACATAGCCTACCCATTGCTGTAGTAAGACTGCACTAATGAATTGTCAGTAATGGCAGCTAAATTTATTGTTCATGCTGATATATTTAGCAAAATGTCAAAATACTCTAATTTCACCATTGCAGCCATATTTATTCTAAGACAATGTACTGGTCAAATCTGTTCATTTTATTTATATGGCTCATAAGTAATATACTAGTCATGCATCCTATAGAAGATGTTGGAAAATGCCTAAATAAAGTTTTTGAAACTATAAAATACAAGTGTCTCTCTGGACCCTGAACACTTTTCACTCCTTTAGAGAGGCATACCCATGCTGACGCTGTATTTTGGAAGATTAAAGCTTGGGCAGACAAGATGGAATTCAGTGGCAAGTACAAGTGGTGCCTATCTCTGTATGGAATGGGTAGGGAACTTAAGAATCATGATAGTGTGGTTTGAATAACACAGAGGATCCATGTGAGTAAAGTGGTTGATGGATGTCAGCAAGTCCGTGGAATAATGCATTGCTTAGCGGATGTTCATGGGGTGCTAAATTAGACTTCAGGTACAGAGTGTAAGTACAAGGACACAATCCAGTTCATCCTGCAAAGTGTCTGCTGGTTGATGGGTGGGATTGGGGAGAGGTGAGAGATAATTACGTGACTCAACTACAGGCTCAGGTTGGGAGTTAGGGTTAGGGTGTCTGGAAGTGCAGCCCCTGGTCTATTGGCCCTGTATCCCTAGGTGGTTGTTGCCAGAGCAAGTTTAAGACACTTCTGATACCAGATAACACCCAACATCTCAGATTGTTCTGAAATGTTACCTGTAGTTAGAATCAAAATTGATTAGATCAAAATTGATATGGATATTCAAAATAGGTCAAATTGGTGCTTATTTTACATTAGGTGAAAACAAAAACCTACAGACCCAGGGCCACGGTGATAGTGGCTTAGCTGTCGGTCCACCAGCATTTTGCTAATCGGCGCTACAGTGGACCGCTAGCGCAGTGGTTCTCATGTTCTGTATGCTTTCGTTCAAACCACAATTGTAAATGAGGTGTTTTTAATGCTTAGAGGGATTATTTACCCTCTTAGGCTACATTATGTTAGCAATAGCTATGCATCAGTGACGGCTGGTGGGTTTGGAAACAGGAGGACAGAAATATGCTTGTGGAGTATGCAGGGGTGTGCCCCCGCCCCACCCAAAAGAGGGGGTTTGCAAAAATCACCCCTAAAAGTTGATAAAAATGAGACTTAGAATGTTCATCTTAGATGGAAAAAACAATTAAAGATATAGCTAATTGTAATTAAAATCAAACAAAATTGAACCCCTATGCTGTCAAAATTGTTCCAATATTAAACGTTCGATCTTGATTTGAATAACAACAAAGTCCCAAGATGACTAATGTACATAGTTACAAAATAGACTGTGTGTATAATAATTTCAAGAAATGCAAATGTTTTAATAAGTGTGCATTTTTCAGAGGACTTTGTAAAGTAAAGATACTAAGATCTTAAACAAAATATACAGTCAAGCCGGAAAGTCTCCCCACCCCTTTCACCTTCTCCACGTTTTATTACGTTACAGACTTATACTACAATAGATTGAGTTCATTTTTTGCCTCAAACATCTACACACAATAGCCAATAATGACGAAGTGAAAACAGGTTTTTAGAAAATATGCAATTTTATTTTACTGACAAAAATAGGTCATTTAGGGGTTACATATCTGTACACACCCTTAGCCTAATACTTGGTTGCTGCACCTTTGGCAGCGATTACAGCTTCAAGGCATCTTGGGAAAGAAGCTACGAGCTTGGCACACTTGTTTCTGGACATTTTTGCCCATTCCTCTTGGCATATCCTTGCAAGCTCCGTCAGGTTGGATGGGGAGCGTCGGTACACAGCCATTTTCAGCTCTTTCCACAGATGTTCAATTGGATTCAGGTCTGGGCTCTGGCTGGGCCACTCAAGGACATGCACAGACTTTCTCCGAAGCCACTCCTTTGTTCTCTTGGCTGTGTGCTTTGGGTCCTTGTTATGTTGGAAGGAAAACCTTCGCCCCAGTCTGAGGTCCAGAGCGCTCTGGAGCAGGTTTTCTTCAAGGATCTCGGTGTACTTAGCTGCATTCATCTTTCCCTCTATCAGGACTAGTCGCCCCGTTCCCGCTGCTGAAAAACATCCCCACATCATGATGCTGCCACCGCCATGCTTCACTGTAGGGATGGTATTAGCCAGGTGATGAGCGGTGCCTGGTTTCCTCCAGACGTGACGCTTGGTATTCAGGCCAAAAAGTTCCATTTTGGTTTCATCAGACCAGAGAATCTTGATTCTCATGGTTTGAGAGTCCTCTAGGTGCCTTTTGACAAACTCCAAGCGGGCTGTGATGTGCCTTTTACTAAGGAGGGGCTTCCGTCTGGCCACTACCATAAAGGCCTGATTGGTGGAGTGCTGCCTGGATGGTTGATCTTCTGAAAGGTTCTCCCATCTCCACAAGGATACGCTGGAGCTCTGTCAGAGTGACCCTCTGGTTCCTGCTCACCTCCCTGGCCAAGGCCCGTCTTCCCCGATTGCTCAGTTTGGCCGGGCGGCCAGGTCTAGGAAGATTCTTGGTGGTTCCAAACTTCTTCCATTTATGAATGATGGTGGCCACTGTGCTCTTTGGGACCTGTAAAGCTGCAGAGATTTTTCCGTACCCTTCTCCAGATCTATGCCTTGACACAATCCTGTTTCTGAGGTCTGCAGATAATTCCTTTGACCGCATGGCTTGGAGTTTGCTCTGATATGCACTGTCAACTGTGGGACCTTATATAGGCAGGTGTTGGCAATCCCCAGTCATGTCCAATCAATTGAATTTATCACAGGTGGACTCCAATTAAGTTGTAGAAACATCTCAAGCAGTATCAGTGGAAACAAAATGCACCTCAGCTCACTTTTGGGTGTCATATCAAAGGGTGTGCACACTTGTGTACATATGATATTTTACATTTAGATTTTTTATAAATTAGCACAAATGTCTAAAAACCTGTTTTCACTTTGTCATTATGGGCTATTTTGTGTAGAATTCTGAGACAAAAAATTAACTCAATCTATTGTAGAATATGTCTGTAACGTAATAAAACGTGGAGAAGGTGAAAGGGGGTGGGGAGACTTTCCGGCTTGACTGTATGTTGTGTGTGCTTCAGTAGGTTATTATCACACATAGGACATAGCATCCTGATTGTCTACAACGGATAACAAAATCTCAAATGTTAACTTCCTGTTAACATATCACAGTGTGAAAAGGGCCTATGGAATTTTGATTGGATTGTACATTATTCGAGAATAAAAAGATCCCATGTATACACAGTGACATCACAGAATGTTTAACTGTGACAACTGTAACAATGAATCCGGTTAGCTGATCTTCCAGCTCAAGCGGCGATGTTAGTCGGTTCATGGGCTGGTTCTCAGTAGCCTAACGAAACTCCGGTGCTCGCTTGTCATCTTACAATCTCAGGGTTCATTCCAATCGCTTATTTTTGCTCCTTGCATCCTTTCCTCGCTCCTTAGCTCCGCCCAACAGAGGATGCGAGGAAAGGATGCAAGGATCAGATATAAGGATGGAGAAAACGAGGCAACATGCATTAGGCAAATGGAAGTTCCTTTCTCAATCAAGCGTCAGCATCATATTATGCTCACATGCTCAACTATAATGCTTTTTAGCTTATTTTTTCATGAATAAACGGTGCTTTTGTTAGTTATAAAGAATGAGTGTGGGGTTAGGGTTTCCCACTCCTCGCTCCTCCGAGGAGCATTTAGTGGTTTCGAAAGTCCTTAAAGATGGCAAACCTTGATCGATTTCCGGGTCAGGCGAGGACCGAGGAGAAGAGGATAGACAAAATAAGCAATTGGAATCCACCCTCAATGTCTGCCCTGAGCCCTATGGACTGAACCCCCCCAGACTTTGGGTGACGTCACATGCGTGCCCAGCGTGAGTGCATGAGAGTGCAAGGGCCCAAAATGGTAAATACGAGGAATGGGACAGAACGTTTTGATGTTATGTTGCCTTGACAATGCCTGTCTCTGTCTCGCATGCAAGATGTTTATGACAATCGCCGCTTTAGGACTTTTAATTTTAGGTTTGTACCTACTCAAAGAACTCTGCCCGGCATGTGTCATTTGTTTACAATTTTTGAGACACTTCCAGCTGCGTTTCCGTTTTTATCGCCACAAACCCTGTGAACTGTGGGTAATTCCCGCAGCAAAATCTGCAGGGCCGTAAATGTTTTTAAATAAGTGCGTGCTTTGCGACTTTTCATTTTTACCCGTGACTGCACTTCCCAATTTAGCTGTAAAACCGCGGACATGGCAACACTGGTGGGATGTCTTATGACCTGCTTACGACACTTCCACAGTGCGGTTGGAAAATAGTATGGCGGATATTTCTGGCGGACTGCTAAACAGTGCACATTAAACAGCACACTTCTGCCAGTGCACGGTACGCAGGAGACAGGGCGCAGAAGATAGGGCTCTGATTCGGACACAGTGCACTGTACGCAGGAGACAGGCCGCAGTAGATAGGGCTCTGATTCGGAGACAGCCCTGGGCTGTGTCCGAATACGAGGGCGCATATTTCAGTCCACTTCATCAAAAAGCCTTTGAGTGGGCGACTTTTTCTCACAAATGGGGGCACTTAAAATACCAGGATGAACCACTTATTTCCGGGGTTTTGTTGAGGGAATTCAGGAGCACACTCATCTGCAGAACGGTGCACTCATCCGACAATTTCAGTAAGTAACCCAGAAGTAAAAACGTAAAAGACAAAGCGCATATATGCATATCTATGGTACAAGATAGGTTCATATTACAAAGTACTCTTTTTTATTTTTGTTAATTCTATCTTCATTCATAATCTACACTTTGTAACAATCGTCATATGTTAACTGATTGATATTCTCAATAAAAATAAATATTACGAACTACTTCCTCACTAGTTTGGAAAGAGTTCTGCGGGACTTCTTTCGCACACTGCTTGCAAAGTGAGGGGACAGGGCACATAGTAGACAGGGGTTTGAGTGGACAGGGGACAGTGGACAGGGAACAGGGGTCATATTCAGACACAGCCCAGGATTGCAGACTTGTGAGAAGTCCGCGACAGAGCCCTCATGCACTTGCCGATTTTACAGTGGGACAGCCCTGAGCCCTCGCTGACTTAAAGTCTGTGAGGGTGTAAGGGCAGACATTGGGTGGATTCCAATCGCTTATTTTACCCATCCTCTTCTCTTCTGTCCTCCCCTGACCCGGAAATCGATTGAGGTTCACCATCTTTAAGGACATTCCAAACCGCTAAATTCTCCTCGGAGGAGCGAGGAGTGGGGAACGAGCTGGCTCCCGGAGGGTGCTTCAGTGATGAAACACAAGTGTAGCCTTTGCAGGAAGCCTTTTCTCTGAACGTGTGACGTGTATAAAATATCTACCACTCTTCACATCTGCCATGTCGCAGACACACCCCTACACAAATTCAATTTTACCATTCCTTTCCATTTATTATAAAGCGCTAATCCATAATGACACTTGTTCTTTATAACTAACAAAAGCACCGTTCATTCATGAAAAAATAAGCTAAAAGCATTATAGTTAAGCACGTTAGCATAACATGACGCTGACGTTAGATTGAGCAAGGACGTTCCATTTGCCTAATGCATGTTGCCTCGTTTCCTCCATCCTCGCATCTGATCCTTGCATCCTTTCCTCGCGTCCTCCGTTGGGCGGAGCTAAGGAGCGAGGAAAGGATGCAAGGAGTACAAATACGCCATTGGAATGAACCCCCAGTAGTACATTAGCTTGTAGCCGCGAAAGCAGCGGATGTCTGTGCGACTGGTGACAAGCTGGTTAACATTAGCTTTCAAACGACACGGAACTCTGCTGCTAGCTTGTCATCTTACGTTTAAAAACTTCAAAACTACCTTTATATTTTTACTCCGAAAGTGGCATTAAGACATAGCTACAGATGAAAGCCAAGACATTTTTCGAGTGCGGGGGAGAATTAGCGTATTCACCGGTGAAAATGTATTATTGAGTTGGTATGAGCTCATGTTTGGAAGAGCTAGCACATCAAATAACTGATATTATCGGGAAATAGAGGTATAGCTAGCTACTTACCGAAGGCTAAATCTGGCCAATTTCCCGATAATTTCAGTTATTTGATGTGCTAGCCACTGAGGGACACAACAAAATGAATTGGTGATTGACTGCGCCATTGTTTTGATGACATCGGAAACGTAATTACCTGGTGCTTACTGAAACCGGCGGAAGTGGCAACCCGGAAATGTGAAAAGGGCCTATTCGTCTTGAGTGGCCTGCAGAGTCCTGTGGCTAGCTCAGGGTGTAGCTCTCCTCTCTCCCGTCCTTGATTAGCTAGCTAGCTAACACCTTCGCCAAGCTCCTCCTAAATGACGAAAAATAAATAGGCCTAGCCTACGACACCTTCTGCTCGCCCTACTACCTTCAATTAAATAAATCTACAATTGAAAAAAATAAATTTGCGCAGCTATCTTATCACAAGCTTCTCTCTGCTAACTGTTAGCCTAGCTATTATGAAATAATGCTACGTAACCGTTAGTAGTGTCAGAAAAAATAACGTTACGTTCTTTCGCCAAGCTCCTCCAAATGAATAAAAATAACTCCTACCACCCCTCCTTATCGCCCTATTACCCCCCAATTTAAAAACTACAATTTAAAGAATCTATATTTGCACAACTATATTTTTCTATCACAAGCTTCTCTCTCACTATGGCTGTGTCTCAATTGCGAGGCTGCGACCTACGAAGGCTGCATTTCAGGACCGCATACGTCAGAAGTACTGTCCCATTACGAAGACTCCTTGAAATGCGGCCTCGAAATGCAGCCTACTTTTGGCCGATTTTGAAGGATACATCGGTGTATCCTTCGCAGCCTTAGATATCCCACAATTCTTTGCGCAGTTTGCCCGAAAGACAGTTGATACGGAAAATGGCGGACGAGAGCAGCGATCTGGTGTTTAAATGTAAGTTTGTGTAAACTTTTTTTTAAAGTTTAGCTATCAGTAATCATGTCCTGTTGGCTAAAATGTATATTACCTCGAATAAATTTTCTATTTTTATATTTCAGTATTTTTTTTTATTTTACTCGCGGTTTCATTTTCTTGTGAGTCTCTCACTGGCTTTAGTTCTCACGCGCTGGTTGTTTAGGTCCGAAGACGTTGTGGGCGGGAACTCCGTGACGTTGTAAATCCCGCGCAGCTAGACCAATGAGGGAATAGCTCGGAGCGAAGGTTTAAGCGTGATATGTTCCGCTGTTGCTGTGGGAAAAGGTAAAAGTGTTGAAATGTTACTGTTATTACAACCGGATGAGACTGCTTCTTTAAATTCGCGGGATCAGCTAGTAATTGACCACGGGTCAGAGACAATAGTACCACTTTGCCTCCCGCTCTAGTCTGGTTTGCAGGCTGACTCCAGCTTACCCAAAAAGGCAGCCTGTGTATATTATATTAACGGTCAGCCACCAACGCTGATTTCATACTCGTATAAATCTGACTCCAATTTAATTATTAGTATATAATTTAAGATGTAGAATTTATAATTGATTTGTTAAGGTACTCTCGTACTCTTGAGCCTGTTCTCTGAACTGGATGCGCCGGTTCCACCGAGTGCTACATACGGCCGTTTATGTACACCACTCACGGCTGACTAGATGTCTCCATTTATCTCAGAGGTTGCGGAGGAGGCCACTTCATAAGGTATAGCCTATCTTAAAGGCTCAGGGACCCGAGAAGATAATATTGGCAACGTCCGTTCTCAACATGTATAAAAGGCATGCGGAGATGATCTAACTTAAGACAGAGTTCTACGGGTGCAATACACCGTGATACATTAAGCTTAACTAGTCAATCTCCCTAGATCAGCAGAGGGGGAAGTCCAGACTGAGGAAATCAATCAACTCATTACCGTGTTAACAGAGATAGAATGTCTTTTTCAGAGAAACCACACAAATCAAGTTTAACAGTTTACCAGGTAGGTTCTTTACTTTAAAATAATCAAATCATAGTTACAAATTACAACACAACATATTAAGAATAGAGTATAGAAAAATATTAATTCATACCTGGCAATTCACTACACACAATACACAGAGTGAGATGTGCGGGAGAGTCTGATTACAGCTTCCCCGAGTTCCTTGTTTCCTATGCCTATAAGCCCAAACTCTGTGTTTGATCTGGCTGTGGCTGATCGTAAAACCATAAACTGGTCAGAAGGCTAATATTGCACCTTTTGTCCCCCTTCCACAGGGGGTTTGGCAGAAAGAGTTTCTTGTGGTATAATTCCACAGTGGTAGTTTACTCCTGAGTTATGAAATATATATTTCCTCCATGTTGACCATGTAGGAAATATATGCCATTGCACCACACACACCAAGACCATCAAAACGATATCAAACATGAATAGGTCTACGTTCGTGTTGTCATGAGAATCCCATCTCTGCATAGTTTTCAAATGTGATTAATATTAATGCCACAAACAGTCCCAGGATTCCTGTTTGAAGAACATTACATTATACCCTAGTTTCCCCTGTTTAGTCAGGTACATTAACTGTGTGTATTTATTCATGTAACACTGAGAAACTGAACAATATATACTTATTCCTCTGGAAAAAGAGTGTACAATGTATGTTCCAGTGTCAGGACTATTTCCAGTATATACTGTACAATGTAGCATAAATATTCATCACATTTTAAGGTTTTTAAGCTTTAGGAAGACCAACGCAGTCTGTACTGTTATACCATGCTGTGTGGACATAATTTGAATGAAAGGATGCCTCAGTGACGTCAGGTGGGGGCAGTCTTGCATTGTCCGTGCGCGGGAGCTTTAAACAGATCAAAGTCTCTCCCAGGATCATAAAATCCTAGGACATTCTCGGATACCGTAAACCTTAGGCCAGATGGTCTCAGCAAACATCCTGGCACCAGAAGTGTGACTTTACAACTCTCAAAGATCACAAAGATTGTCGCTTCCCGGTATTGTGTTCTCTTTGGATGCTCTGGGCGTTAATTCCCGTCTTACAACGTAAACGTGAATTCTTCGTAGACTGTCCCATTTCAGCTGCTGTTCAAAAGCCAGCCCAGCCTTCCTCTCTAAGGACTGTCCTAAGGAGGATGCGGCCATTATAGGTCGCAGCCTCGCAATTGAGACACAGCCTATGTATCTTTCACAAAATCTCCTTACACTCTACAACTGAGCATGTAGTTCCCAGTATAGGCTCATGGGGGCGCTTGTGCAAAATTCGGAAACAGGTACCGTTTTTTGAGACACTAACAATCGGTACATATTGCCGAATTCACATGAGATCAGAGGTGCGTTCAAATTCAGCGAACAAGGCGAACGTTCGTGGCAAACATGTTTTCTTTGAACGGTTAAATTTGAACAGCTTTTTAAGAACGTTGCAAATTGTTTGCATTAAACATAAACAAAGTTTTTCTACGTTATAGTGATGAGGATCCGGACCTGCGGTGAGTAGCTATGCACAAAGAAAGACGTCAAAAAAAGAAGTCTGTTGACAAAACTAACTTAGCAAATGCTATCTACAGTAACGTTAGATAGCTAATGTTACCTAGCTCTAACAGTCAAGTATCAACAGTCACGTTAGCTAGCGATATCAATAGTTACTGTAACATTGATAAATGAAGTTCGGTAACATTATCTTAACTTAGCTAACGTTCGCTAGTTAATGACAGGTAACGTTAACGTTGTTGGATACTGTAACGTTAGCTTACTTACTTAGAGCATTTGAAGTGTCCGCACTCACTCCTCTTGACACTTGCTGAGTGGTTTCGTTGTCTCCTAACATTTACAGAAAAAGGCATTAACGTTAGCTACGTCGAAATAGCTAGCTAACATTATTATTATTTATTTATTTATTATTATATATACTTTTTCTGTAAATGATATCGCTAGCTAACATGACTGTTGACTGTTAGAGCTAGGTAACATTATTATTATTTATTTATTTATTATTATATATACTTTTTCTGTAAATGATATCGCTAGCTAACATGACTGTTGATACTTGACTGTTAGAGCTAGGTAACATTATTATTATTATTATATTATTATGGTAACACTTACCAGTATCTTCAATTGAAATCTCCATCTGGGAACACATTTCCCTCAGTCCAGCGTCCATTTTTGTTCGCCGCAAACTACCTTTTCAGACCGTTCGCTTATGTTTGCAAACGTTCGCGGCAAACACAAAGCTAACGGAAAAAAGTTTGAAATCGTTTGCAAACGTTCGCAAACGTTCGCCTTGTTCGCTGAATTTGAACGCACCTCAGGTTGTCCGATTAGCAACACAAAAGACTAGCAACTGGCCTAAAAACACAAAGCAAGTTAACAAATGATCGCTAATGCTGCAATTTACATCAACTAAACAGTGACTACGCTACAAACAGTTCAATTAACTAACGCACAGCTGAAACCGAATGAAAAATACGACACTTAGCCTACCCGACGGTAGATTATTGACAACGCTGGTCTGATTGCACTCTGAAGTAGGAATGCAAACACGCTATTTATTCACTCAGGTGAATCTATTTCCGATTAGCAACACAAAAGACTAGCAACTGGCCTAAAAACACAAAGCAAGTTAACAAATGATCGCTAATGCTGCAATTTACATCAACTAAACAGTGACTACGCTACAAACAGTTCAATTAACTAACGCACAGCTGAAACCGAATGAAAAATACGACACTTAGCCTACCCGACGGTAGATTATTGACAACGCTGGTCTGATTGCACTCTGAAGTAGGAATGCAAACACGCTATTTATTCACTCAGGTGAATCTATTTCCGATTAGCAACACAAAAGACTAGCAACTGGCCTAAAAACACAAAGCAAGTTAACAAATGATCGCTAATGCTGCAATTTACATCAACTAAACAGTGACTACGCTACAAACAGTTCAATTAACTAACGCACAGCTGAAACCGAATGAAAAATACGACACTTAGCCTACCCGACGGTAGATTATTGACAACGCTGGTCTGATTGCACTCTGAAGTAGGAATGCAAACACGCTATTTATTCACTCAGGTGAATCTATTTCCGATTAGATGGTGGGATGATAACTGTAAAGAGGCTGTGAGAAACCGAAATAAGGCATTTAAATTATTGAAAAGAACCCATAATTTTCAGCATATGATACAGTACAAAAAGGCTCAGGCAGTGGTAAGGAGGACAATAAGACAGGTGAAAAGGTCTTATTGGAGACAGTTTTGTGATTCAATTGGGAACACAACGCCAGTAGGAGAGGTGTGGGGAATGATCAAAAAGATGGGGGGGGACAAAAGGGAGTGGAGTTATCCGGTGCTAACAAATGGAGATGAAATAGTAGTAAGTAATAAAGAAAAAGTTGAGTTAATGGCTAGCACTTTTGTGAAGGTACACAGCTCTAATAATTTGTCTGAGGAGGGAAGAAGGGGAAGGGAGAAAACAAAATCTGAAAACAGGGAGGCCTTAAGGAGAAAGGAAAGTAATGGAGATGAGCAAAGTGTGCCATTTACTGTGGGAGAGTTAAAAAGGGCATTGGCTAAAGCTGGTATGACTGCACCAGGGAAAGATGAAATATGCTATGTGATGATAAAACACTTAAGCGAAGAAGGTCTGAACAAATTATTATTACTGTTTAACAAAGTGTGGGAGGAAGGTAGAATACCTGTGAGTTGGAAGGAGGCGGTCATTGTACCCATAAGGAAGCCAGGGAAAGATGCAAGCAAACCAACAAGCTATAGACCAATTGCATTAACATCGCACTTATGTAAACTGATGGAGAGAATGGTAAATGAAAGACTGGTGTATTTTTTAGAGAAACAGGATGTAATTGTAGGATGTCAAAGTGGATTTAGGAAAGGAAGGGGTACTTTAGATCCAGTGCTGTGTCTAGAAGATGAAGTAAGGAAGGCACAAATAAATAAAGAGACAGTAGCGTCAGTGTTCTTCGATGTAGAAAAAGCGTATGATATGCTTTGGAAGGAGGGGCTTCTGATAAAGCTAAATACAATAGGAATTGGGGGTAAAGTTTTTAACTGGATAATGGACTTTTTGAACAAAAGAACAATACAAGTAAAGATAGGATCTGAAATGTCCAATAAATATGAGGTTGAAAATGGAACACCACAGGGGAGTGTGATAAGTCCTGTATTATTTTCAATTATGATAAACGACATCTTTGGAAATGTATCAGTGGACATGGGAAGGTCATTATTTGCAGACGATGGGGCTCTGTGGAAAAGAGGGAGAAATTTGAGTCATATAGTTAAAAAGGTGCAAGAGGGAATAAATCAAGTTGAGATGTGGGGAAAGAAATGGGGTTTTAAGTTCTCAGTTGAAAAGATTAAGGCAATGTTCTTCACAAGAAAGAGAGTTAGAGGAAATTTTAACTTGCAACTATATGGGAATAATTTAGAGATAGTTGAGTCATTTAGATTCTTAGGAGTATATTTTGACTCTAGACTAACATGGAGGGAACACATTAAAAGTATTGTGGATAAATGCAAAAAGGTTTTAAATGTGATGAGATGCCTTGTGGGGTTGGACTGGGGAGCGGATGTAGCATCCTTGAAGTATATTTATGTAGCACTAATTAGATCAAGGCTGGACTATGGGAGTGTGGTGTATGGATCTGCAGCAAAAACTGTGCTTGGAGGGTTAGATGTGATCCAGGCCCGGGCCCTTAGATTATGCATAGGAGCAGTGAGAACATCACCTGTGTGTGCCCTTCAAGTAGAAGCAGGAGAAATGCCACTGGGTTTACGCAGGAAACAGCTCACTGTAAATTATTGGATGAATTTGAGAGGGCACGGAGATAATCATCCAACCAAAAGAGTGCTACAGGCCTGCTGGGAAAGAGAGGGAACAGTTAAAACAAGTTTTGGCTGGACAGGGGATGGAGCAGCAAGAGATCTGGGAGTGTATGGAATGAGGTTCTGTCTGACAGTGTATAGGCCTAGACTCCCTGTGTGGATACTTGAACCATTAATCATAGATCTAGAGTTGCTGCACATTAAGGCAAGGAGGGAAAATGCAGATTTAGTTAATGAGTTTTATAGCTATACAGAAAGTAAATACACAGAGTATGTACAGGTGTTTACGGACGGATCAAAAGATCCAATAACAGACAACACTGGTTCTGCTGTTGCAGTTCCTAATAGTAGAACAGAAGTATGCAAACGGACGTCAAACTTTTTAAGTGTATACACAGTTGAGTTGTATGCCATATGGATGGCTTTAGAGTGGATTGAACAAGCCAAACCTAACAGAGCCCTCATTTGTAGTGATTCAGCAGCAGCTCTGTACAGTCTAAAGCTAGGTACAT